>JAYEVD010000820.1:0-180575 GCA_036346405.1 Phyllostachys edulis
AATGTTGATGCAGAAAACCTTAGTGCTCAAATAGGTCGAAATTTAGAAGCCTATGTTGATGATCCGGTCAGTAAGAGCATCAATGCTGGCGATCACATCCCTGACCTACAAGAGACTTTCCACAACTTGAGAAATCATATCCTCAAGTTGAATCAAAAAAGTGTGTGTTTAGAGTTTCCACTGGAAAACTGCTCGGTTTCCTAGTCTCGGCTAGAGGTATCGAAGCAAACCCAGTAAAAAATATTGGCCATCGACCAGATGCGTCCTCCAACCACGCAGAAAGAAGTCCAGAAACTAACTGGTTGTATGGCAGTGTTAAGTCGTTTCATAGCACGGTTAGGGGAAAAAGTATTACCTTTCTTTAAGCTTCTCCGGAAACATGGAAGTTTCGAGTGGACTAAGGAGGCAAATGATGCCTTTGAAAACCTTAAGAAGTACCTTACGAGTCCCCTGGTCTTAGTTTCTCTGAGATCGGGAGAAACATTGCTAATTTACATGGCTACAACGTCACAGAAAGTTAGCGGTGTACTAGCCGTAGAGCGTAACAACATCCAACGACCAGTGTATTATGTAAACGAAGTCTAACATAGACCAAAGGAAAGATACCTACAGGTATAAAAGTTGTTTTATGGTCTCCTTATGGCTTCAAGGAAACTAAGGCATTTCTTCCAGACTCATAAAGTGGTCGTACCAACCGGATATCCCCTTGGTCAAGTCCTTGGAAACATGGAATTATCGGGACGAATAACAAAATGGGTGGTTGAGCTAGGGGCGTTCGACCTCCATTTCATCTCACTTAATGACAATCGAGTCCCGTGCAATAGCGTAATTCATTGTTGAATGGACAAACCCGAACCCACCCAAGGGTCCGAAAATACGAAAACCACAACGAGTGGATAATGTACTTTGACGGTTCCTTGATGCTCAAGGGCTCGGGGGCTGGAGTTATCTTGATATCCCCTACTGACGAACACATCAAGTACACCATCCAGTTAAATTTTCCTGCTACAAATAATGTGACAAAATATGAAGGTTTACTAGCAGGACTTCGAGTAGCTCGTTCGCTTCGGATTAAATGAGATTACTAGTGAAAGGTGATTCCCAACTAGTAGTGAATCAAGTAGGGAAAGAGTATCAATGCTCGAGTACCAAGATGCCATCTTATTTGGCGGAAGTACGGGAAACTCGAAAAGCATTTCTTCAGTTTTCAGATCCAACATATTCCTAGAAAGGAAAACTTTCTAGCAAACCAGTTGGCACGGATGACCTCCATGAGGTAAACTGTCTCACCTGGAGTTTTTCTCGAGCAAGTCGATTCACCCTCGGTGGTCGATCTTTCTGAGAACATACATGCTTCCTTACAGGTCGTACAAACCGATCGTGAGAACATGGATGCTCCACAAGTCGTTGACGGTTGGCGCTGTCACGATCAAGGTAGAAATTGGATGACATTGATCTATAATTATCTTCAGCATGACATAATTTCGGAAGATGATGTAGAGGCTGATCGTGATAGCACAAAAGTCAAATCATACACTCGATCGAAAAGTACCTTGTATAAACGAGGATGTCACGGAGTGTTGATGAGATGCATATCTCAAGCTTAAAGGCATTAAAATTGCTAACCGACATTCAAGAAGGAGTGCATGGAGCACATCATTCCTACAGTAACACCGGCTCAGAAAGCCTTTTGACAAGGATACTATTGGCCAACTACCCTTCATGATGCAAAAGAACCCGTGGCGAAGTGCATACAATGTCGGGCTTATTAAACAAGTACATCACCGCATAAGCTTTGCAAATAATTCCTCTTTCTTGGCCTTTTACAACCTAGGATCGACATTCAGGACCTTTCCCAAGAGCACCCGGCTTCAATTCTTTTCGCCATGATTGACATTTACAAAATGGATTGAAGCGAGCTCGCTGTAAAAACAACAACTTTGGCCAGTCAGAGGTTTTTCTGAAAAATGTGATCACACGATTTGGGATACCCAACAGATAATCACAGAATAACGGTACCAAGTTCTCAATCGGTCAATTCCAAGAATTCTACGAAGAACTTGGCATCAAAATACATTTTGCTTCATTGCTCACCCGCAGAGCAACAGAGCGCATTGAGCGAGCCAATGGTATTATTATGCAGGGGATCAAACGCCGAGTATTCGACTCAGCTTAATAAAACGGTCAGAGCTTGACCCGTAACTCCTTTCGCCTTATGGGCCGTTTCGAACTACTTAATCACCGTCGTCGATCGGTGAAACACCTTTCTTTTTAGTTTATTGTGCCAAGCCATGCTTCCTCCGTAACTAAAACTTGACTCTACTCGAATTGATTATTTTAACAAAAACGATCAGAATGGACGACGACTTGATGACATCAATGTCCTTAAAGAATGACGAAACCAAGCCTTGATACGATCAGCGATCTACCAACAAGCCATGCAAAGGTACCATAGTCGTAAGGTGCAACCTCAGACCTCGCCAGAGGTGATCCGGTTCTCAAAAAATTCGTAACCAAGCAAATCACAATAAACTTTCTCCTAAGTGGGAAGGTCCTTACACTGTGGTCAAAGTCCCTCGACTGTGTTCTCAGAGGACTAGCCATGCCTGATGGGCAAGTTTTGTCTAATTCTTGGAACATTGATCAATTGCGTAAGTTCTTTGTTTAAATTATTTCGTGCATTCTTTCAATTCTTTTTGGTTAAATAAAGATTAGTCATTTCCTTTATTTATTTTTGACGAGTGATATTGTTTATATATCAGTACTTATACTTTGGTCGCTCATACTTGTTATTAATCGGCCTGAGAAGACAATTTTCTCTCCGACATTCTTTACAAGGGTCTCTATTACTCTTTGGCAACGACTTCTAAGTCATGAGTTGTATAGGTCCTAGTCGTGATCATTCCCTTAATGATTCTCACGTGCGACTACACACTTTTTCTCAAAGAAATATACGAGTAATCAGAGCATAATACAAATAACTTCATGTAGTGACTCATATGCTCAAGATTGTGAAGGCTATATTTCCTCATTTCAAGATTTTGTTCTACTCTCGTTTGGCTACTGGTCGGGACACAGAAAGCCTCATAGTCGAAGTCTCTCCTTTTTTGCACGTGGTCCTGCCCACTAGAAGGAGCTTCCTAGCGACGGTTCTTTTCCTACGATCCTCACTGCTAATCGGACTTGAGCCTGAGCACATTTCGCGAAGTGTTTTTCATGTCTTCAGTTCTTAGCGGTTCTTTCGACCAGTTTTAGATACTATATATAAATAAGATTACTTGTCATCCATTGCATACATTTTTGCATAATTTATTTTCTCATCAAAACAAGTCTATTTCTTCCTACCATATACTATTTTGTTTGGTATTCCGATTATTACAAAACAGATCTATAACTAATCGAAATCATACACTGGTTCCAACCAAATTGATTACCTAGTATTGCTACGATCAGTTTTATAATATAATCGGTATATGCCTTCAAAATAATGGTTGAGACTTTAAAGTTCTTTCTCTTGGCTTACTGCTTATATAGTAAAGTTCTTCTACTATAAATCAGTCGGGGACTAGCGAATATATGAGTACTTCAAAAGTCAAAAGGATAAAAAAAAAGACTTGTTGATGACCAAAAGGTAAGTTTTATACATTTCATAATTCTTATATTTACAATGTCCTACTCCTGGATATCTTCAAACTAGTTGTCGCTGATTTGAGATCTCGACCTCCATTTTCTCCGCAACCTTGTTTCCGAGAGGCTTTAGTTTCGCCTGTAGGCGCTTGAAATCTTCTTTAACAGCCTTGGAGATTGGTAGAGGGTGGGAAGCCTTTAGTTTCGCTTAAAGCAAAACTAACTCCACTGCCATGCCTTCTTTCATTGTCCCGCATAATTTTCTCGAGTGGTTTTGAGCAGGCCATTGAGATCTTCTAGAAGTTGTCCTAAATAGTTCATTTTCTCTGTTGGATCTCTTAAGGTAGGCAGACTCGATCCTGATGCCATATCAAAGATCATATTATTAAGTGCACCGACTTTTTCGTCAAGGTTTTGCACAACAGTTGTCTCCTTATCTAGCTCAAATTCTAAAGCCTTCTTTATTCTATTTAGTGCATGAGTTTGCTCTACACGAGTAAAACAAATAGTGAATAGGTATGATTAGAAGAGATGATATGCTGGTCAAGTTTACGACCAATTACCTTCAATCTTCTTTTCAAGAGTCTCAATGACTCCCTTATACCTGGTCGTCACGTTTGCGATTGACCGGTCCTTAGCTTGGCATTCTTCCTCAAGCTGGGTTATTCTGGATTTATCAGCCACGACTTCTTCTTTTATTTTCTCCAAATCTATTAAAAATGGTAGGGAGAATAATTAAATAAAAGAACAAAGTATTGAAGAAGAAAAGTTAAGGAGAAAGTTCTTACTTTCCAATTCGTAGTGTTTTTGCTCCAAGAACTTTATTCACTGGGTCAGTTCTCCGACCACATCAAAATTCTCGATCATATGCTACGCAAATAGCATTCTTCATTAAATTTCTTATAAACTTCTTAGTGGAGAAACTATGGAACTGGTTATGAATACTTACCCGAATTGCCACGTCATTATAATTGGCAAAATTATATCAGACCTATCTTGACTTGATGGTCCGATATTTTTCCCAAACCTCATCAAGCTCCTTATCCTCGATAAATCCAAAGTAAAGGAACTTGTTAGCTCGAGAGGATTATATCAGGGTCGGAACCGTCGAGGGTCTTCAGGGGCATCTACCTCCGTAGATGGAGTTAGAATCACCACTGGATCCTAAACAACCGCAGGCACCAACACCTGCTCGGGGGCTTCCTCGACCACTTTATCCTCAGGAATTTTGTCCTGAGAAATGCTTTGGACAAGGACTTCCTCGGATGCTTGGTCCTTAGGAACATTCTGATCGAAAACGACCGGAACACCAGAAGATCTGTACAAAATGAAGAAAGGAAGCTCAAAACTCCAAATCATCAAAAACTATTAAAGGTATGCACTCATATGACTCTTTCATTTGTATATACCTAGTTGATTTTTTAGTTTTGGCCTTGAAACGCGGTAGAATAAATTCTATACCGCTAGCCTTTCTTTTCTTCTCAACCAATTTCACCGGCTCTAGACTGGTAGGGTTGGTTAAACCCCTCACATCCTCCAACATGAGGTCAGAAGCGGTATTCTCGACTAGCTGGTCGAGGATAGCATCCCTGACCATCGGGTCGGAGGGTGTGGATCCGTCGACCTCCAGATCAGTTGTTTCAGTAACAAATGTTAGGTCGTGAATGACTACTCTAGGGTCTACGACTTCCGCAGCTCTGCTCTGCGGGCCTTCAGTCTTTTCCACCTAAATCAAAAAAAAAGTTTGGTTAGGTGATGAAATTTTCTATCTAAGTATATATATCTTCTTTCAAATGCTCTTTTACCTCAGAGAATCATCTTCTTCCAAAGGCTCTCCGAGGCAGAATCTGGTCGAAACCACTAGTAGGATAACGATCCTCATTGTATAACTTCGGTAAGCGCCTACAAAATTAGAGCAAGATCAATAAAAGATACATACATACATACATACATATATACATACATATATATATATATATATATATATATAAGATAAAGGATAATTGATTATCTAGCTTAAGTCTCGCTAGTCTCTCTTCAGCAGAGACTATTGCCAATATGCTAGGAAATGCAACCTTCTCGCTAGGCTCCCCGACGCAGATCATTCTGATCCACTCCCTGATCTCGTCAGGAGAAAGGGCTTCAAAAAGGACAGAAGAGATTTTAAGTTTTCACGATAATCAGTTCATAAGTTATACTGGCCGGAACTTCTTTCAAGGACTTAACATCCCGTGAGTCCGTGATTGCTTCATCACGACCAATGAACCAGAGTAGGGATTGAGTTCGGAGTTTCAAAGGACTAATTCGGCGTATGGTGAAATCCCTCACCACATGCCAGGAAGTCAATCCCTTGATCCTTCAATCTCGAATGGCATCCACGCATCTCCCGACCATCCCTGTTTTCTCCATGGTCCCCCTCCACTTGGGATTCTCGTTCGCCCTAATCCTGGCGAAGTAGAGGCCATCGTCCATCAGAATCGCTATGTAAAACTAGTTCTTTTCCATGACGCACCACAAGGACTTCAATACATTTGGTTAGATTTCATCGGCCTTCCCGTCGTGAAGGCTTAGCACGCATTCTCCAGGAGCCTCCGTGGATCTTCCTAACATCACCATTCGATAGAAATACCTGAAGAGCTTCAAGTTTGGTCACACTCCCAAATACGCCTCACACAAGTAGGCGAAGATACTAATGTTGGCGATGGAGTTCGGGGCCAAATTCACCAACTCCACCCCGTAGTACTCCAAAACACGGGAGGAATTTGTGCACTAGCACCCTCAAATTTCACACTCGATGTGGCGAGAAAACCGATTTCCCATCTTCACGGCTCGGAAGTGTTTCTTGATCGTTGACCTTCATCTGATCAGATTCTTGTCAGGGAGCATTCCGATCTTCTCCAGCGCCTCAAGCTTCTTCTCACTCAGATCCGAAGCCATCCACTTTGTGATTTGTTCCGACATGGTGAAATTTCTCAAAGGGATGAGTAGTGGTCGGAGGAGGCTTCGAGGTCGGAAAGACAACAAGAGGTCGGAAAGTTTTCTTTTTGGCAAGGAACTAAAGAGGATTAAAGGAAGATCTGGAAGCATAAAAGCTCTAAAGCCCAACAATGGCGATTTTATAGCTTCAAATCTTTAACTGCAATTGGGAGTAATCCAAAGTCCAACAGACAAAACCTTATTGACCAACGGACAGAAAAACTCTTTAGTTCCCAAGGCAAGTTCTCAACTTGAAAAATGAATACAGACCATTTCGTATGTCACGACATTAAATGAGGGTCAGCCTGATATGACTTCGTCGGGATAAAGTGTTCACACGACCTATTCATTTAAAGTTTGGGGGCTAGCTGACGAGGATTAAAACCTCTATGTATTACTTTAATACATAATAAAAGATCATACGTCTTCATGGTCGTAACCCCTAAGGCTAACGACCTCACTGGTCGTAAGGATTCCAAAGGTTACATAATGGGTACCCTGGTCAGACAAGGTCTTGTGCCTAGTCTCCGACTAGGTAGTCTTTCAAAAAGATACTTAACTATCTGGATCTAATTCCAGGTATATTCTTTACCGTGTGATGAATGGAACACGTGTTGTATATTCCATACCACGTGAAGTTACATAATCCTAAGACATCGACAACAATCACCGCTAGCTTGTGTGTCTCACAAATACTTAATCACGAAAGCGCTTGATACTTTATCAATCGTTGTCTCGCTCGATCGCATGTAATGCTTCAAAGGAGGCCTTCTCCAGAGCAATCGCCACCCCTTTGGAAACTATGTAAGGATGGAGCGAAGACGAGAAGAGGGAGAGATCTGATTGTTCTGTATCAGATTAAAGCAACGTAATCAGCCTTAGACTCATGTTTTGTCTAATTGATTAGCATAGCAGTAGTCATATTCGGTGTAATTAGGATTAGTCCCTAATTGATTGGTAGATACCCCCTGTAAACATCCAGTTCGTATTAATAAAGAGCAGCCCCATTCTCTCCCAGGAGCTCTGTGTCATGTTCCTCTATATTTTCATAAGATCGGCGACTTGATCGTCGACAACCGCCCTCTAGGACCTCCTCTACGGGGGAGAGGTTCTAGAGACGCCTTGGAGAGGTCCTTGAGGAGGTCCCAGAGAAGTCCTCGAGGAGGTTTTGCTGGGCCTCTGGAGGGAGTTTCGGGGATGGTCAAAGAAAAGACTTTATAGGCCCACCTTCCAACTGTTTGATTGATCTAGGGCCCAGAAAGCTAACTTGGGCCCAGCAAAACTGTACCTACTTGTTAATAAGTGAATAAAGATATACTTAGATAATTGACTGGTCAACAATCCTCGTCAATTTTATAGAATCCATTAGAGTACATATAGCTAGACTAGAGAACATAATCATTCTAACTATTAAACATATCCTATATGACAACACTACAACAACAATTTACGATTTACAAGTCCAACAAAAAAGCGCCAAGACTAAGAGCCACTAAGGCACTAACCTCACCCACCCTGCTGCTGCCGACTGATGCCCCATCTGCCTCACGCCACCGCCAGTGCTACTACGTCTGCGTAGCATCTTGTCCCCGCCGCTTTTAGCTTCCCGCAGTAGCTGCCGGCCACGACGCCTCAATACCATGCACTCAGACCTCCGACAACCCGCAACTCGGCCACCCTCACCTTGCCAGCCTAACTATGCTCACCGTCACTGACTCGCCTTCGGGGCCCAAGAGCGACCACAAAGTCGCCACCGCCTCGCCAGGAGGGAATGAGCTGTGAGCACGAAAATGGAATGGGGGTAAAATTTTGGATTTGGGTATGGGGATTGAGTTCATGAGTTGTGTTCAAGTCATACTTGGTACATGGTCTAGTGCAACCAAGTGCAAAAATGGACCCTATGATATTGGATTATGGAAAAAAAATGGCCCAAATGACCCAAATATCCTTTAGGCTTCAACCCTTCTTCTTCTTCTTCAATGTTTCTTCCCATTCATTGCTTTGCCGCTTCTTCATTCTTATGCTAGGTGGTTGGCCACGGAAGCAATTGGTGCTTCACCCATGAAGGGGACCAGACAGACACGATGGTAGTAGGGGGGTTCCAAGGGCACGATGGCCAGAGCCAGTGCGCGTGCCCCTGCACACCTCGGCGGTGCGTCCACCACTGTCATGCATTAATTTCAATTATTTATCTGTACTGTGCTACTCTATTTTATTTAAATGTGTATGTATGTGATATGAATGCTGTTGAATGTGTGCTAGCCACTGATTATGAGACTAGCACGATAAACACACGTGGATTTGGAATTTAAATTTTGGGTCCTAACACACCGTGTAAGACTTAATTAATACGGAAAACTCCGTTATTTTGCGGGAAAAATACATAAATTCATGCTAATTAATATCCACTCCACTTTTGTTGTTTCAAGTTATTAACATTCTGGTGCGATCTATCGATCTCTCCAAAGTCCATACAGGCTCTCTATAGATCAATTCACACCGTTTCTTTTAGGAAATTGATAGGAGCCTGACATCCGTTCCGCCGTACCTTCATTTATTAGCGTCACCCACTCCACTCTCTTTTCCCCCACCTGTGCTGCCTCATTTCGCCTTCTTCATCCCTCTTCCTATCTCCAGATCTCAACCTCTCCTTCATCTTCCTCCACAAGAGCTCCTCTTCAGCTCCCCTCTTCTACTTCAAGTCGAGCGGATCCGCCACCGCGCCTAGCGCACCACCTGTCATTGCTTCCCGCTACCATCGAGCCAAGCAGCAGCTTGGATGCCGAAAGCAAAAAAGGTGGCCGGTGGGCGCAGGAAGGCGGCGGAAGGACCGACACAACAAGTGAACGAACGAGCACGGCGGCGGCTGCCGCTTTTGCCCACGTCAACTACCTCTGCTCCCTCCGTGTTCTTGGATGGCTCGTCCCCTTCCTTTTCCCCTTCTTTTTGTTCTGATTTTTGTTACAAAACTAGTGAATTGTTCTAATGTTGCAGCCCGTTGAGAATAATGTTGCATACTGTTCTTTGAGATGTTACATATGTAGAGAAAAAAATGTTGCATCTATAGAAAAAAAATGTTGCATCTGTATAAAAAAAATTGTTGCATACTATTAACGGTGATGTTGCAATTTTTTCAATGTGTTTTTTTTCAAATGCTTTGTTTTTTATTCTGGATGTTTTTGAGATGATGTTTTCACGGTGATGTTTTGGTTCCCTACGCCCCTGCACTCCCTTGGCTCCTACACCGCACCCGACCGGCTCGGCCTCCCGCCACCAGCCGCCTTGGCTTGCCCTTGCTATTGCGCTCGGACCAGGAGGATGTTCGCTTACTCTAGATGAACGGCTGCAACACTGTGTTCCGAAATCCAACGCTCCAATATTGCATACAGCGCTAGCGCTCGAACAGTACGTCCAAGTACTAGTTGCGTCCTTTCTTTTAATTACTCTAGTCCACACGAGAAAACAATGGAAGCAAGTAGCAGGGAGATGCGCGATAGCGATGTAGGTGGTCCCGGGCCCAGGTGCGGTCCCCCACGCCCCATCCTTTCCAATTGGCCGTATTTCTAATGGCAATTAGTTGGTAGCCGTGGACCAATCTTCTCCCGGCCCAGACGTCGTCGGCGCCAGCGCCAGCGGCCAGCGGCCCCTTCTCCCGGAACTCTTCCCAGGCGCTTCGAATCAATCTGCCAATTGTATTCCTGCGCACTGCACAGCCAGTAGCAATCTAATTAACGCAACAAGAGATCGACCCCGCGCAGCAGATATACACATATACACTGTGCCACTGTGTTTGGGATTTGGAGATCATGCGATAGCTAGCCTTGTTGCTGCTGCTAGGCTGGTAGTTGTATTACCGATATGTGGATGTATATTTTTCCTTTAAAAAAAGATATTTGGATGTATATATAGAAGTGCATGCAACTTAGTGCAAGTAGCTAGGCAGTAGCATCAGGGAGAAGCCCGGCCAAGCGGCTGTTCGACTACCCCTATTAAGCTCGCTCGCGCGCAGAAAAAGATACATGTACGTACGCCTCCGACGTCCTCTTTATCCCCCTGCAATTCTCTCCCAATATTGCCTCCTTTTTCTGACGCGCGCACGGTCTCTCGTTGGCCGGTTCAGTTGCTCGGTTTCTCTAAATCACCGCGCCATTTTGATCGATCTCCCATCTTTTGCATGCGCGTTTTCCCCTCTCCTAGCCGAAAGAAATAGCCGTGCGTCGGTGCCCGCGCGCCCTGCGTACCGACGTCGCTTGACTCGGTGCGTCCGTGCGTGCTCCTCGTGCGTTCCTAGCCTCGCCGTGTGTGTACTTGTGGCGCGCACTAGCCCTCACTTCACTACTAGGTGTGGACTACGCTAGCTCCTCACGCTGTTAGCGTATATATCAGTGGTACTAGTACTAGTACACATGGTTTTGAAAACTGGTATCAAAATGTTTCCGGGGATCCGGCAGTGCTGGTTTAGCTGAAAATCGGAGAATTTCGGTGAATTCAAATCAAAATTTGATTTTTAAAAATAGCCGAAAATCGCTGAAAATATCGGCCGAAATTTTTGAAAATAGATTTTGCTAAAAAAAAACTTCTATATTTAACAAAATTCATACAAATCAGAACCCGTTCCAAAATTTAGCAGGGTCACATAGAAACGATAATCAGTCGGCCGAAATTTGGAACCATGTTAGTACGTACGAGCTGCTGCTGCTGCTGCTAACCTAGTAGCCCTGCTCTCCCCTATCTCATTCTGAGTTCACATCTCCTCCCCCAAAAAGATATGGTCCTGCTCTCTCCTTTGGGCAAAGGTGCGATGCGTGCGTCTCCATTTGCTTTATTTTTCTTTCCTCGGTGCTACTCCTGCTGCTGCCTGTGCCTGCCCTTGTCTTACTTTACTCTACTTTGGTTTTCTTTTCTGAACTAGCTTTTTGATCCATCTCTATATTAACGAGGTGCCCGGCAGAGTGATCGAGTGCTACTGCTGGTGCTGTCGCGCCTCGCGCGTATAAAGATGGCGCATGATCCGAGCCTAGGGTACGCGGACTACTTGGCGGCGGGGGCTGGTGGCGGCGGCGCGTCGACGCTCGTGCCGGAGGTGGACGCGGGGGAGCCGGAGCTGTACGGGTTGCACCAACCCGGCGGGGTTGAGATGTTCGGGGTCAGGGGGCTCGTGCCGGCCGCGATGACCGCCGCGCCTGCGCAGAGCAAGGCCGCCCTCGTCGACGTCGACGGCTCGTCTACCATCCAGTTCGTTCTTGGCGAGCAGCTGCAGCACCGGCAGATGAGCCAGGCGCCCTTGTCCCTGTCGCTCCACAGGCCGGCGGAGGCCGCGTCGTCGCTGATGCTGCACCACCAGCTCCGCAGCGGCGCGCTACGGCAGCACCAGCAGCCGACGCCGGCGGCGTGGATGCAGGGCGCCTGGCACCCGCGCTGCTCCAGGTTCCTTCTCCCGACGCAGCAGCTCCTTCATGAATTCTGCAGCCTCCCCGTGGAGAGCACCAACAGCCCTGCAAAACCACCGAAGCCGGCTGCGCAAGAAGACGGCGGCGGCTCATCGTCCTCGGCGTCTTGGACCCCATCGGCCCAGATCCAGACCATGGACGCCGCCGAGCTGCAGAGGCTCAAGGCCAAGCTCTACACCATGCTCGAAGAGGTCAGCCTAGCTAATTAACCATCATCACGCCTCAATTAAGCATCACATGTAATACATCACAGATCAACTGTCCGTCCGGATTACCAGCTTCTTGGAAATCTAAAAAGCTGCAGGCAAGTAGGAGTTCAATTATGGCTTGCCCAAGGAGGGTTCCTGAGACAAGCACAGGGAGGTGATTCCATTCTTGGGCCTCACCATTCGCTTTTGGAAACCTCTATATATTCCTTTGCCTCCTTTGCCTCGCCGCAGGTGTAGCTAGGTATCCATATAGAGGAACTCCTCTCTCTCTCCCCCTAGCTAGTCAAGCATGCACTCACAGTCACAGATCTCTGCAGGTGCAGGCCAGATCTCTGCAGGCCACTGCTCCACTACTCTCTCCTACCTTTGGCTTTTGCATGCCCATCTCCTGCTCCACCAAGAGCTCCTAATTCCTCACACATTTACTGCTTGCCTTTCTTGTGTACACTGCACACTTGTACAGTGAAGTTCACAGGTAGGTGCGGCTTGGTCGTTGTACAGTGTGAAGTTCACAGGTAGGTGCAGCTTGGTCGTTGCAGAGTTCTAGCTAGGGTACTCGTATAGGCACGTAGAGTCAAAGAGTCAAGTACTACAAGCTACAGTATCAAGCTGTTACAGTTTCGTTCACTACTGTTTCATTGCGATTAATTTGTGAGCTTAATTATTCACACCATTTTTTATTTGGTGTTGGAATTAATGGCAGGTGGACAGGAGGTACAGGAGGTACTGCGAGCAGATGAGGGCGGTGGCGGGGTCCTTCGAGGCGGTGGCGGGGGAGCGGTCGTCGGCGGTGTACACGAAGCTGGCGTCGCGGACGATCTCGAGGCACTTCCGAAGCCTGAGGGACGGGGTGGTGGCACAGATCCAGGCGGTGGGCAAGGCGCTCGGGGAGAAGGACACCGCCGTGCCGGGGATGACCAAGGGGGAGACGCCCAGGCTGCGGGTACTCGACCAGTGCCTGAGGCAGCACAAGGCGTACCAGGCCGGCATGCTCGAGAGCCACCCGTGGCGGCCGCAGCGCGGGCTGCCAGAGCGCGCCGTCTCCGTCCTCCGAGCTTGGCTCTTCGAGCACTTCCTACACCCGTAATGATCCATATATCACAACTCTTTCCATAACTTCGTACAATGATTAGCACGCATGAGTCATGAGTGCGCAATGTTAGATGGACGCAGAAGAACTTACTTAATTCGATCCTAAAAGAAAAGCTGAAGTAGGAAGCGCAGCATATCCTAACGAACTAAAGCTAAGAATCACACACGCACGTACGTCAGCTACTTGCAAAAGAATGTTTGCCATTTAAGTGGTGCTCAATTGTGATTCTCATTCGTACCATCGTTTTGCCTTGTGTTTTATTCTGTGGCATTGTTCTTCCCGTACCATATATATTTGTCTTCCATTAGATATTATCAAATGCTCAGATAGTAGCTCATAGAAAAATTTCCCCTTGATTTTTTTGAAACCCCCTTGACTATTATTTGGTAATTTGTTGCCACTTGAACAGAGGTGGAATAATGCCGTTCAGAATGTAAAAATTTTACAGAGATTATTAATGAGCGGTGCTCATATAATCCCGGGCATCCTATGTTCCCTTGTATATTCCATTTGCTTCTGTACACTCCTAATCATCCAATTAACCCAGTTAAAATGGTGATGACATAATATTCATTTAGCCTGCCTCATCTGGTGTTGATCAATTGAACTATAACTTAGCTTGTCCAATAGGGCAAGCAGTTATTTATGTGCTAATGGCCTAATATAAATGGATGCTCTTCTTCTAGTACAGTTACAATGTCTACATCAGATACCTCACTTGCCTTGTGGGAATATTCCATGTATTATCCAGGGGCCAATTTACAACAGCATCTTTAGATATATATCTTCTTTAAACAAATCTATATACAAATGGTTTGTTCTATTCTAATCTCACTGTATAACATATGATCTGATGGAAGACAAATTATAACGCCCTCGTTGGTGTCATCTCATCCAGGTATCCAAGCGACGTGGATAAGCACATCCTGGCGCGCCAGACGGGCCTATCACGGAGTCAAGTACGTACGCTCACTTCTTCACCATCACCTGATCGATCGGTCGATCAGCTGCAATAATACAAAAATGTTAACCAGTTGCTATCCAACAATTAACCACAGCCCACACCTATCATCGCATCATAATCATTGCGTTGTTTGCGTCATTAGGGATACATACATAATGCTGGCCATTTTTGTCCCACTAATTAAAATTGATTCCACACGCATTGCAAGCTGCAATTTATTTGCAAGGGAAATGACACATCAACTCATCGGTCGGGTACCACGTCGGAGTCGTACGTGTCGTCCTCTTGTGCTCGCAAATGTTCAAGGAAGGAATCTAATTAACCCCTTTGCGCGCCCACCGTGCGGTGCGTTGCGCATGCAGGTTTCCAATTGGTTCATCAATGCGAGGGTGAGGCTGTGGAAACCAATGGTGGAAGAGATGTACTCGGAGGAGATGAAGGACCAGGAGGGCAGCGGCCAGTCGCAGGTCAGCAACCTGCAGAACCCTAACCCTAGCAGCTACACCTCCGAGGGGCGCGGCGGCGACGAGGACGGCGGCGGCGAGCAGAAGCCGACGCGGGCGCAGCTGCTGCACGACGCTGGCTCGCTGGCCTCCGTCGTGAGCATCGGCAGCGGCGCTGGCCGCATGGATCATCAGAGCATCAACTTTGGCATGATGGACCCCCTCGACTTCGGCGCGTATGAGGCGGCCGGCGGGCAGGGGTTCGGCGGCGGCATCGCAGGCGGCGTGTCGCTGACGCTGGGGCTGCAGCAGCACGCCGACTCGCACGGAGGCGTGAACGTCGCGTTCGCAGCCCCGTCGTCCGCCGTGCAGGGCGGCGCCACCGAGTTCCTGTTCATGGACGGCGAGCAGCAGATGGGCGGTGCAGGCGGCGGCGTGCACTCGGCTCACGGCCACCACAGCCAGTTCGGCGCCAGCATGGACGGCGACGCCGCGTCGCACTACCGGGGACTGAGCGCCACCGGGTTCCAGCTCCTCCACGACCTCGCCGGGTGATCGATAGCATTACACAGATCATGGACAGGATCACATAGACGTACGGAATCATTGGCGATCACTAACTAGAGCGGAGGATTTGTGTGTAGGGTTTATGCAAGATTGGAGGTTTATGAGGTGGTGATTGATGGGGGTGTGTAAACGGCAGCGCGCGGGGATGGCGTGGCAGCCTGTGTACTCTGCTGTGTACACTGCTTTGGATTTTTGTAGCGTTTAGATACCTCTCTTTAATTCTTGGTACGGTGTCTTTGTCTAGGAAGAAAATCTGATGGGGAATGTCTGGCCTGAGGTTCTACAATATCAGCCATTGATTTTGTTGATGAAAGATAAATCAATGGCCGATGAGGCGAGGTCTCACGTGATGCCCTTCCTAGCAAATTTCCTTTCCTTTGTCTATGTATGTATTCCATATCGATTGTCACTATTGCCGCGGACGTCGAGCTCCGCGTACTTATTGTTGCGTACACCCGGGTGAACACACGACACTTTCATACAGGCTGAAAGAGAACCTTTTTTGTGCGTGCAGAATTGCAATGAATGGTATCGATCTACTTGTGTCGTACATGAAAGCGGCGTGATCAATTGAACTGTCGGGGAAGAACTAGGGCTTAATGACTTTTGTCTGTTGAGTTTGTCTCTGTTGTCGTTTTTTTCGATCGATCTTGTTGTTGTTGTTGTTCTCTGTCCACTGACTTTACTTCTTATATAGCACGTGAAGGGATGGCAGTTGTCCCGTATCAAGAGGCATCTCACCGTTTGATGAAATACGCACGTTCAATGACGGTTATTGTCAGAGACTAATCCTCCCATGTCGCCTTGCAGTTATGTCAGAAACAGGGGTTTAATACGTGCAGTTACCCTGGAGAATAACATCATACATTAACTATTGTGTGTATTAAACACAGCGCATAAATGTCCCTAGTCTATTGGGCCTACATGTCTGTAGACATTGTTGACTATAAGGTGGTCGTAGTTGACCTGATCGTAGTAAAACTTACGATCATAAAGTGATCGTAGTAAGGCTTACCACTATGAAGTGATCGTACACTACTACAAAAAGGCTAATACTGTATATCTAATCACAGGCGATTGACCAAAACCGTCTGTATTACATGCAATCACAGGCGGTTTTGGTTTATAGACCGTCTGTGTTACTGGCTGCGCTAAAAATCGTATGTGAAGAGGTAAT
The DNA here is from genome assembly GCA_036346405.1 of Phyllostachys edulis. Lineage (NCBI taxonomy): Eukaryota > Viridiplantae > Streptophyta > Magnoliopsida > Poales > Poaceae > Phyllostachys > Phyllostachys edulis. Next base: position 16,507 of record JAYEVD010000820.1, read on the forward strand.
ATCACAGACGATTCATATTGAAAACTGTCTGTGAAGTATCACAGATGGTTTTTCTTAAAATCGTCTGTGATAATTAACTCATCACAGACGATACGCCATTTTGCTCGCTTACTGATCATCCGACGCAGTGTAGCTTCTCAACATAGTCTTCTTCTCCATCTCTGGCGCTACGGTAGCCGCGGGAGATCTCCAAGCCCGATGAGTCCATCGCCACTCTGTGCCCGGTTTGAGTATCACCTCACCTCACTGAGCCCACTCGTGTGGTCCATTTTAGTTATTGTCGCCCACGCTGAGCTGTCACCGTGGACCTTTCTGTCACCGCCGCCACCATCGACGCCAATGACATCGCTGATGAAGTTAACGATATGCCGCCAGATGATGTTGATTGTGGTTACGATTCGGATAGGCTACATGATGACAATCGGGATCAGATGCTTCGCGATGCAGAAGTGAACTATAGTGAGAGAGAGTTTGGTAAATTCGAGGGCTTGATGGAGGACTTGGAGAAGCCTTTGTTCCTGGGCTGCAAGCCAAAATACACAAGGTTGTCATCTGTGCTTGAACTGCTGAAATTGAAGGCAAGCAACGGTTGGTCTGACAAGAGTTTCACGGTGCTGTTAGGTCTCTTAGTAGACATACTTCTAGATGGAAACGAGTTGCCCAAAACCACCTACAGAGCCAAGAATGTTTTTTGTCCATTGGGAATAGAAGTAGAAAGAATAAATGCATGTCCGAACGACTGTATCATCTACCGTAAAGAGCACGCAAACATGTACGTATGTTTGGTGTGCAACGTATCCCGATACAAGCATAAGAATCAATCAGATGACGACGAGGGAATCGAGGTGAAGAAAGGATACCGATAGTGTGTAGCTGAAGCACTCACGCAAAACTGTGTACATACGTCACTGTAACCGTAGGTTCCTTCGGAGGGCTTACCCATACCGCAGGATGACGAAATAATTCGACAGAGAGAAGGAAGGCAGTTCAGCTCTAAGGCATTTAAGCAGGAAAGAGGTCTATATATGGTTAAGTATTTAGATGTTATGCTCGGAAAGGGACGTAAATCGAGGACCCGTGAGAAGAACATTTGGAAGAACATATCAATATTTTGGGACTTACCTTATTGGGAGCATCTAGAAGTTCGCCACTGCATCGTCGTCATGCACGTAGAGAAGAATGTATGTGACAGCTTGATTGGTCTCTTATTAAACATTCGTGACAAAATAAAGGATAGTGTCAATACACGGCTTGACTTGGTTGATATGGACATCAGACCTGAGTTAGCACTGACAAAGACCGATAAAGGGCGAACGTACCTTCCCCCTGCTTATTACACTCTGTCCAAGGCTGAGAGAACTGAACTGTATCAATGCTTGCATGGTGTGAAAGTTCCATCCAGTTACTCCGCCGCCAACATGATGAAACATGTTTCGATGGAAGATTTGAAGTTAATTGGCGTGAAGTCTCATGATTGTCATGTGTTGATGACATAGATGCTCCCGGTTGTAATTAGAAGTATTTTACCGATCAAGGTTTGGGAGACAATCATGAAGCTGTGTTATTTCTTTAATACAATTGCTCAGAAGGTTATCGATCCCGAAGGACTAGATGCTCTGCAGAACGAGGTAGTGACAACTCTATGTCATCTTGAGGTGTATTTCCCTCCATCGTTTTTCAATATCATGGTCCATCTCATTGTTTACATTGTGAGGGAGATAAAGATGTGCGGGTCCGTGTTCCTATGTAGCATGTACCCGTTTGAGAGGTTCATGGGAATTCTCAAGTCCTATGTACGGAATCGATCTCGGCTGGAGGGCAGTATCGTCGAAGGTTATGCAACCGAAGAGGTCGTTGAGTTCAGCGTTGATTACATGGCTCAAATCGAACCGATAGGTGTGCCTCGATCTCACCATGAGGGGAGGCTTGAGGGTATCAGGACCATTGAAAGGAAAGCAATCACTCCAGAGATGAGAGCGTATACTCAGGCCCATTTCACGGTCTTGCAACACATGACTAAAGTGTCACAAGAATGTGCTTCGGCGATGGAATCTGGAGCGACCGAATGCTTGGATCACGAAACAGCACAACAGTCGGCTCAACCAATAGTTGAAGGAGCGACTCGCTAGGAGCTCATCAAGTGATATGCTAACATGGTTAGCAAAAGGGCTAGTATTTACAGTTGTGACATGGCAAGGATACGACATAAATGGGTACACATTCTATACGCAGGCTCGGGATATAAAGAACACTAACCAGAACAGCGGATGCGTTCAGTACTGATGGGTTGAGGAACTACTACTATGGGCTCATAGAGAATATTTGGGAGCTCGACTACGTGCTTGTCAAGATTCCCCTGTTTCGGTGCAGTTGGGTCCATCTCCCATAGGTAAAGATCGACAAGTACGGCATCACTACTGTGGACCTCGAACGTGTCGGATACAAAGACGAACCATTCAAGATCCCAAATATTCTATGTAACCAAGTTGTTCAAGTCTTCTATGTAACCAACCAGGCAAATAAGAAGCGCCACGTAGTTCTTCATAGAAAAAGAAGGATTGTCGGAGTTGAGAATGTAATGTACGAGGAAGAATATAATCAATTTAGCAAGTTTTCTCCTTTCAGAAATGACATAAGGGTTGAGGAAGAACAACGTGACAAAACTAGCTATATACGCGTCGATCATCATGACGGGCTAATTTTTAAAGGAGATAAGCAAGTGGAATGATGAATGAAATATTTATGTGTTATATGTTTTGAATTTGCATTTATGTATATGAGAATGTGTTGTATGTGAATTTGCATTTATGTATATGAGAATGTGTCATATGTGAATTTGTGAAATGGATGTGCTTGTTTCTAAAATAAATGTAAATTGGATATATACATGTACTTGTTGTGCTTCTGCTTGTTTCAGAGGGCATGGCTAGCATTTCCTGAGGCTAGCCAATAAATAGAAATAGATTTAGCAATACAAAAGAATATCACAAACGGTTCTCTAATACAAACCGTCTGTGATAGATAAGCTATCACAGATATTCCTTAGTACAAACCGTCTGTGATAATCTATCATAGACGGTTTCATCTGTAATACATAAGCTATCACAGACGGTTTCATCTACAAACCGTCTGTGATACATCACATATCACAGACGGTTATTTATTGGAACCATCTGTGATGTCTAACCCTATTTATATTCGGACTCTAGGGTTTCTCTAACATTTTCCTCCTCCCCTGAGCCCATCGCCACCTCCTCCTCGAGCCCGGCGCGCCTCCTCCCCTACCCTGAGCCCACCATCTCCTCCCCGAGTACGAGCCGCCGCCTCCCCGAACCCAGTGCCCCTCCTCCCCCTAGCCCGGCGTGCCTCCTCCCCGAGCCCACCCTCCCCTCCCCCGAGCATGCGTCACCTCCTCCTCCCCCGAGCACGTGTCGTGTCGCACATTGCTTAGTGGCTTTGATTGCCATCTGGTTCGTGAGTATCACAGCATTTTAATTTAATTACCGATTTGCATTTGATATGTTCATATTGCAATGTGGTGTAGTAGGCTTGAGATGAATACTCTGTGATGATAATAGTCTTGTATTGAATTTGTTTTGATAATCGGGTTTGAACTTGAGCTCTAATTCGAAAGCTTAGTAATGTCGATTGATCTTTAGCATTTAGTCTATTACTTTCCATTGGTTAATTGGTTGAACCTCCAGGTTCTGTGATCCAATTCGTAATACATGCTATTCTGTCAGTAGATCAAGTATTGTTGGCTGACTGGAGTGTTGTTTTGGTGATCATTTTGCTTTGATCTCCTGTTGGCCGAAAGTATTATCTGTTATTTTTTATTTAAAGATCATGTAGGTAGATAAGTAAAGAACTATTTTAGAACTCAAAGTTTGAATTAATATTGTCAAATTCAATTAATGAAAAGTATAGACTAAAGTAGCGAGAAGGCTAAGATTAAATCTTGTGCAACTCTACATCTGAGAGCAATATCAAAATGTTAAATCTTAGCTTTATGCTGATTTCATTTGTTCACATTATGTTTGTGTTGATCATATTATTCCTTTCAAATGACTTGGAGGATTTACATGTTTATATGTCGATTATATCATTTAGGCCCTGTTTGGTACAACTTCTACTCCCAGCTTCTCAATCAATTCTTGTGGAGCCGTACCAAACACCCTGATTCTCAAAACCACTCGATTCTGATTCTCGCGAGAAGCTGTCTAAAAAATGAACTAGCGATGAGAAGCAGCCTTTCCGTAGATTCTCGTGGGAAGCCAACTTGGTAGAAGCAAAATACCCCTTGGAGTTGAGTATATTTTCCCGCAAATGCCATTGACTTAACCTTCCCACCCACCATTGCGAGAAACCCCTCGAGCGCATACCCCTTCGTGTTTTCCTTCGTCTCATCTTCTGCTCTATCTTGCGACCGAGGCGACGCCGTCAGGTGACTCGGATTGCGCCACCTTCGGCCCCCGAGGGCACCCCCACTTGACCTCTACTGCGCCGCAGCCGGACCCGGAGTGCGTCGTCGTGAAAAGACTACAGCCGTCGAACCAGAAAACCTAGAGGCCGTCGAACCCGGAGTGCACCGCCTTCGACCCCCGAGGGCACCCCACTGAACCTACAGTAAGAAGCCGGACCAAAGTGCGCCGCCCTTGAAGACTCTGACCACGACCAAAACCCTAGAGGCCACCGGACCCGGAGTGCGCCGCCTTCGGCCCCCGAGGGCACCCCTGTCGAACCTCCACTACGCTGCCGCTGGACCCAGAGTGCGCCGCCACGAGAAGACTACAGCCACTGACCCAAAAACCCTAGAGGCCGCTGGACCCAGAGTACGTCGCCACGAGAAGACAACTACCGGCTGGCTCCTGTGAAGGTAAGGTCGGGCCTCCACTGCACCGTCTCCGTCCCCCTGCCCCTTGCCCTCCCTACTTCTCCCTTTGTCTATGATTCTGTGATTGAATCTGTGATTGAATATGTGATTATCTATGAATATTGTGAATGTAGTACTGACAGTTCTTCACCTGATTATTTGAGTTTTCTGTTAGAATTGTATGAGTGATTTCATATATATTTGAGTTTTATGTGTTGCACCGATCAAGAAAACTTGACATCGGTGAACTGTGAATGTTAGTTGTCGATATATACAAAGTTCATTTGACCAATCATCAAACAATGTGTGAACTGTGACTGCATGCTTGTATGCTCATAGCTTTTCATTGTTTGTGGCATATCCAAACATCCAATTATGGTAAATGAGTAACTGATATTAGATGACATTATTTGTGATGTAGGAGAACTGTGGTGATCTCAGATTTATGTATTCTGACACAATAGTATGATAGCAATTAGTGTGGCTTTTTTGTTCATATTATCAGTTCTACAGCATGTATGTAAGTACCATCATTCGCAAATTGCATCATGTGTTAGTTTCTACTTTCAACGCATCCTAGTCACCAATGTTGTTTGATTGTAGACAACTAAATAATAACATTAAACCAATGTATTAGGGCCATTATCACTACATCTAGCTAACTATAATCAGTGATGTATTTTGTTAAATCACGATGGTTTTTATGGTATACATCAAATGTATCATGGCATGCTGCTTTTTACTATTGTGAACAAGGATAATTCAGTTGAAATGAATGGTTAGATGTTTTCAGATTAAATATTCACAACAAATCTAGGATTAATATTTGCAGCTAATCTGTAGTTGTGATTATTACACCAGTTGCATGCTATTAGAACTAAGTGCTCACTGCACTTTCTTTTGGTCCTAATGGTTTCAGTGCACGTTACATAGAATTGATAAGATTGTATGCTTGTATGCTCATAGTTCTGTCATGGCTATAGCAGTGTGTGTCTGCAGGGGTGTGTGCCTTTGATTCCAATATGGCATAGGAAGTAGTGTGTGTCTGCATGAATTTTTTTTTCTAAGCGGGGACTCCTAAAAGCATTGACAGTGATTTAGCTGCAAAGTTTTTAGAAACAGCACAAGTCTTATGAAATGGTGAGGGTTAAAATCGAAACAAACAAAGCAATTTCTTGTTTACGTTCCACTAACACAAAGTTGGTATTTGACAAATATGCAAGTTTACTAAATTTTATCACCTATGATATTCATGAATTGACAAACTTGGATCAGTATTTTGCAAAAGATATAACTCCATCGAGATTTTGATAGCCCAAAGTTCAGTGCTACATATCCAACTTGTGATATTTCTAAAATTTAGATATCAGTATTTTGCAAAAGATATAACTCCATCAGGATTTTGATAGCCCAAAGTTCAGTGCTACATATCCAACTTGTGATATTTCTAAAATTCAACTTGAGGTGATATTTGTAAAATCCAACATGAGGTGTGCATGACGTAACCCTCATTGTTCAACAATAGAAAATGCTTGCTATTTTAGTATGTAAGGCCCAAAAACATATTGTGAATTGATTGTCATGAAAGTTGGTGGACTTCAAGCAAAAAAACATGTGTAATGGATGGCCCTAGTCAACTGTAGCTAGCAGTCATTCATTGAGTTTGTTATGCTGATCATTGAACTTGCTATATATGAGTAGTAATAAAGAACCCGATAGAGGTTTTCTTGGTTGGGAACTTCAGACGGTTGCCATATCAGTGAGGCTTTCTTGGTTTTCCTTTATCTTTGCTCAGAGGTGTCCATACCTTGTTGTTGATGTCAATTTGATAAACAAAAATTTATGGGCCAAATATGCAGATGGCTTATAACGCTGAGTGGAACAACGAGAACACTAGGATAGTGTGTGAATTGTTCGTTGAACAAGTAGAGACTGGCAATCGCCCGAATACCCATTTGAACAACCCAGGGTATACTCTTGTGATACAAAAATTTGCAGAGAAGACTGGGCTGCAATACAAAAAGTTGCAATTGAAGAATAAATGGGATAAATTAAAGAACGATTACAACATTTGGAAGAAATTGAGGACAAAGGAGACAGGCTTAGGTTGGGACCATGAAAAGAATACAATAAATGCCATCGCCGAACGGTGGAAGAAATTAAAAAAAGTAAGTCATTATTCTTTATCTATTTTTTAAATGCATTAATGTACACTCCTAGCTCTATTATTAGTGAAGGTTTAACATATAACACTTGACATTGACAGGAATATAAAAGATGTTCCAAGTTTGAGAAGGCTGGACTTCAAAATGAGGAGTTGTTGTCCAAGATGTTTGATGACATTCGCAACACCGGTGAAGACCATTGGTCTCCTACAATGGGAACATTGCCTCAAAGTCCTGTGCGTGCATCGACAGCTATTGATATTGAAGAGCTTGAAGATGAGTGTGATGACAAATATAATAGTGATCGTGAAGATGAATCACCAATTGGTAGGAAAGGGAAGAGACCTTACAGCTCTAGCAATGATAAGGGGAAGAAATCTAAGAGTGGGTCTATGGTAATGCAAGGTCAACTGAGAAGAATTCTTGAGTTGAATGAGAAGTCTCATGCATCTTTTGAAGCATTTGCACAGAAAAGAGAGCAAGACTCGATTTGTAGCATCAAGGATGTTATGGAATCGGTTGAAGAGTGTGGTGCTGTTAATGGGAGTAATGAACACTTTATTGCATCTGAAATTTTCTTAAAGAAGGAGCAAAAGGAAATGTTTATGACCTTGCGCAATAGTGGAGCACGATTTGAATGGCTCAAAAGGAAGTATGATGTCAAGTATGGCAAATAGAAAATTGATTATAACGCTAGGATGATTCTGGACATTCGTACAAGTAGTTTGTCTTGTATTGGTCTTTATTATTCTTTACTTCTCTATTGGCCTGTAAGACTTTTTTTTGGCTTGTAAGACATTTTTTTCAATAGTTATATAATGTCATTTGGACCTAATGGGTAGTCATGTGTTTTAAATTTGTTATTTATGTTGTTGTGTTTTTGTATGTTCATGTACGAATGTCGTCTTGTGAAAGCGATAGTGAATGGAGTAATATATCAGATGAGGAACATGAGTGTGATGTGCAGATGATGCGTCTATGGCAAGACATGTCAAGTCACCTCGCTGCTACTGCAATTATCGTGGAGAATTATCACTCAACCTACTTGGATAAGAATGAGCCTAGGACTTCACGGCTTAGTGGAATGGGTTAGGTGAAAGAAACTTTAACCACTCCGGGAGAAAGCTACCACATGTTTCGTATGAATACTACAATCTTTCACAGTCTACATGATCTTTTGGTGAGTACATATGATTTGAAATTAACTATGCATACAAGTTGAATTGAAGCACTAGCTCTTTTTCTATACATATGTGGTGGCTGTGAATCTAACCGAAGAGCGCAGAATCGATTCAAGCATTCTGGTGAGACAATTAGTAGGAAGTTGGGTTAATTCCTTATTTGCCATTGGAAGTTGGCGAGCTCCCCAAAATGCCATCGCAAAAATTCTCTTCCCTCTATTGCCACTCGATCTCAACTTCTATCCCTATTTTGCCATTCCCGTGAGTTGACCGTTGACTAGGTCGTCGACTTGACCGCGAAAAGACAATTTTGCCCCTAAGTGTACTGAGATCTTTAGGGAAATATTTGACATAGTAATATAGTTCCAAAAATTATGAAATTTTTATGGAAAGTTTCTAACATAGTGTAGATTATTGTGTAATTTTTATAGGGTTTTATTTGTAACATGTTTTTCTCTAAAAATATTTCAAGTTTTGATTTGGCGCCACTATTTGTATGGCGAGTCTTGTGATATATTCACTGATCACAATAGCCTGAAGTATATCTTTACCCATAAAGATTTGAATCTGAGACAGAGAAGATGGTTAGAATTGATAAAAGACTATGATCTCACCATTCAGTATCACCCTGGCAAGGCGAATGTAGTAGCAGATGCTCTGAGTCGCAAGGCGACACCTCCTACTCTCATTTGTCTTATTGCTGATTTTGAGCATATGGATATCTCTTTTTGCTTTGCGGGTACCGCCCAGACTGAAACCTGTTTGCTTCTTGAGTCAGCCATTCCATATCAAGTATGGGAAGCACAGCAGCATGATCAGATGCTCTAGCGAGCGAGGAAGCGCCTAGATGAGGGCAAGCAAGGCCATTTCAGCACAGATGATTTTGGTGCGTTGTGATTTAAGGGCCGCCTCTAATGCCACAAGGGGCTCAGGTCAAAGATGAGATTCTAAGGGAAGCTCATCGTACTCCGTATACCGTACATCTTGGTGAGACCAAGATGTACAAGGATTTGAAGAAGATTTTCTGGTGGAAAATAATGAAGGTTGATATCGCTCAGTATGTAGCGTCTTATGGAGTTTGTCAGCGGATCAAGGCTAAGCATAAACGACCAACGGGTTTGTTGCAGCCTTTGGAGATTCTAGTTTGGCCGTAGGATGACATCTCCATGGATTTTGTGTTTGGTTTGCCTCGCACGCAGCGAGGGAAGGATGCTATTTGGGTTATAGTGGACCGGTTCAGCAAATCTGCATATTTTATTCCTATTCGTACAACCAACTCAGCAAGTGATTTGGCTCCTCTCTATGTGCGAGAGAAAGTGCGATTGCACGGTGTGCCTAAGACTTTTGTTTCTGACCGAGATGCAAAAATTTTCTCCAAGTTTTGGGAGAGTTTGCAGAGTGCCTTAGGCACACAACTTTGTCTTAGCACCGCGTTCCATCCCCAAACAGATGGTCAGTTTGAACGCACAATTCAGACACTGGAGGATATGCTCAGATGTTGTGTTATATCTTGGAAGGGAGGTTGGGAAGATCACCTAGCTTTGGCAGAGTTCGCCTATAACAACAGTTACCACGCTAGTATTCGAGCTGCACCATTTGAGGTTCTCTATGGGTGAAGCTGCAGATCTCCGTTGTGCTAGGATGCAGTTGGAAAGCGGGCAGTTTTGGGTCCCGATTGGGTTCAGCAAACTGTGGCTAGAGTAGCAAAGATTAGGAAGAATCTGTTAGCTGCTCAAAGCCGATAGAAGAGCTATGCAGATGTGAGAAAGCGGGATTTGGAATTCGAAGCGGGGGACCAGGTTCTTTTGAGAGTCTCGCCTACCAAAGGTGTAGTGCGTTTTGGTACCAAAGGGAAGCTTAGCCCGAGGTACATTGGACCATTTCCAATCGTGGCACAAATTGGGAATTTGGCTTATCGCTTGGATCTTCCTGAGTCCCTGTGCGGAGTGTATAATGTGTTTCATGTATCAATGTTGAGGAAATATTTGAGAGACCCATAACATGCTATTCCATTGGAGCCATTGAGCATTGAGCAGCATCTTACTTTTGAGTCCCGGCCAGTGCAAATCCTGGAAGAGTCAGAGCGGGTTCTGAGGAACAAGACTTTGAAGTATGTCAAGGTTCTTTGGTCTCATCAGACTGAGAGAGAGGCCACTTCGGAGCCAGAGTCTCGCATGCGCGAGTAGTATCCAGACCTATTTGCTTCTGGTACGTGTTAATTCGTTGTTTCCAATTCCGTGGCAATTTTGTTCTTGTGTTCATTTCGACGGTTAGAATTCGGGGTCGAATTCTGTTAAGGGGGGGGTAGAATTTAATAACCCAAATTCCAATTAGAGAGATTAATAGTCGGGAGAGGGAGTTTAATCGAAATTTCAGTTTTCGGGGGAATCTTTGGATCATGGGCCTCCAGCCTAGGCTATGGCAACCTGGTGGCCGGCCCTGTATGGGCCAAAAGGGGGGAGGCGCCCCAAGTTGGGCCAGCCCAAGCCGCCACACCTCCTCTCCTTAAACCCTAGCCAAGCCGCCCCTTCCCCTTTTCCTCCCCCTAGCTGCCACCTTCCCTTTCCTCCTACCCCAAGCTACCACCCCTCCTGTTCTGGACGTCGCCCCTACCCTTGGTGCTGCCCATCTTCCTCTTGGAGCCGCCCCTCCCTGCTGCCGGTCCTCGCGAAGGAAGGAGAAGGGAGTTTGCGGGTTGGTTGGCCGAAAGGAAGGAAGGACGAGGGAGAGGAAGGAGATCTTCTTCGACGGATTGTTCAGCATCTTCCTGGGGTTCTACAAGGGTAACAATCATTGTTCTTCGATGGTTGGATCAAAGTAGATGTGAAATTGATTATGTTTAATGGATTGAAGTCCTGCTGCGAGTAAATTAGATTATGTCCAGTTTATTTTGCGACTGTTTTCATGTGCATAGATGCCGAATTAGAGGATCCCATCTCCTAGAGTTATGTGGGATTCATTCTTAGATTTCCGTAGACTCAAAGATCACTCAATTCCGATTTACGGTTTAAAAGTTATGATGAATTCTTCTCTGCTGTCAAGAAGTCTGACGAGAATTAACAATTACTTTGTTTATTAAAATATGATTATGTTAGGAGCTGATTCAGAAATGTTGCCCAAACCCATTTTTTTAGATAGTTCCATCAGCTTTTAGGATTATTAAAGAACACCCTTTTTGAATCTATAGAACAAAAGTTATGTACATTTCAATTTTTACTGTCCAGATTGTATGTCGGGTTCTGACATTAAATGTGATCTGTGTACCACAATTTGTTAAATGCAAATATGAGGATCATGCCAACTAGACTCTTTATGTTCTTAGCTTTCCATAATGACAAGAATCTTGGATTTTGGTTAATCTAATCAAAAGTTATGAGATTTTTACTACTGCTGTTGAATTCTGCTAGACAGATTGTATATTAGACTTTCATCTTAATGCTAGCCTAAGTTTTTGCCGAATTGAAGGATTCAGCCAACTATACTATTGTGGAGGTTTTCGTTACCTTTCCATAGGATCTGAGATCACTCCGTTTCAAATCTCAGAGCAAAAGATATGATGTTTTTAGTACCGCTGTCCAGTTTATCGTCCTACTAGACTGTCAGTTAAATTGGATAGAACAATTATGAACCTTGGGTTTAGGAAGACAAGTTTAAGCGTTGCGAGTAGCGTCTTATTCACGTTGTTTCTTATTCAAGTAATTAAATTGTGTAGGAGGAAGGAATTCGAGTTTAGTGGCAACGTCTTTGCCTCATAACGCTTCGCAGAGCGAAAGGCAAGTACCCTGTGAATCATATCATTGATGATTGTTGATTGTTTGATGTTCATATTTTGATTTCATTCTATGTTCTATGAGTAGATTTCACTTATTTTTATTCTTTCTTCATATGTTAATATATGCTTCATGATATTATGATTCCATATTCATATTCATTCATTCAAACACATGTTCATGAATTACCCACGAGAGTGGGAATCAAAGACCCATCATTCCAATATAGACACGTAAGACCCACTATTTCAATGTGGGCTGATTTGGATCCCCGTTATGAAACATTCTTCATACGGGCCTTGGATCCCCGTATTTTGATAATGCAGGCCTAAGTAAACACCGACGGGTGTTTCACTGGCTATACCGGTATAAGCAGAAGTATAGTCCATGCATTTCATTCATTCATATGGTTTCTACCATTCTATGTTCATGTTCTATAATGGGACTGTCTTATTCTTATTCATTGTTGTTCATATTATTCTTTGTACTTGTTGAGTCTTAGACTCATTCTTGCATGTGTTTGTTTATTCTAGGTGAATGCTGATGACGGCATTCTTGGGAGGGAGTAGTCACGGATAATGCATTCACTTCACATTATTCACTTTTCAATTATATGAACTTGTCCTTGCCTTTCATTCATTAAATGTTGAATTGTAATAAATAGAGTTTGATGGTGGATGTTAACCTTCTCTATGATATGGTTGATTAAATAACTGCTTGTGATCTCTGATTAGTCTATTGATTGAATTATCTTAATTGATTTAGTATGCTTGGATATTTAGATTTTGTGATATGTTGTTGAATTCAGATTAAATTCCTGCATTCGTTCTAATAGATGTTGATCTTTATATGTTATTAGTTGAGATATTGATGAAATTATTCTGTATTGTTGTTGTATGTTAGTCTTTTAGGTAACATCTTGGCTTCCGCGTAGCCAGGGTGTTATAGATTGGCTTAGGGCAATCGGCAAGAAGCTAGATATGGTCCAGTGCATTGATCGTGAGAGGGTTCTGTTCGCCTCTCACCAACTGAATGGACCAACGTTAGAGTGGTGGGATAATTTCACCTAGTCTCACGCTGATGCTCAAACTATCACTTGGGACAAGTTCGTGCAGGCTTTCCACCGTGCACACAATCCATCAGGCATGGTGACCCTGAAAAAGAAAGAGTTCCGCACCTTGCGCCAAGGCAACCGCTCTGTCAATGAATATTTGCACAAGTTCAACCAGTTATCTCGCTATGAACCTGAAGATGTTGCAACTGATGAAGCCAAGTAAAAACGTTTCTTGGAAGGACTCGATGATGACCTCTCAGTGCGCCTCATTGCTCAAGACTACACCGACTTTCAGCAGTTGGTGAACAAAGCTATTCGCTAAGAGGGCAAGCACCTAGAGATGAAAAACCACAAAAGGAGGATGGCAAACCAGAAGTTCAACTCTGGGGCTTTTCCCATGCCCCGCACCACTCAACCTTAGCCACCTCAGCACGGGAGATTCCAGTCTTCATCATTCAAGGCACATGTGCCAGCTCAGCGCCCAATCAACTCTGGTTTCCGCAACACTTCTCCTGGATGACAGTTTCTAAAGAAGGCACCTACCTCCACTGCATGAGTTACTTGTTTCCATTGCAATGAATTATGGCACTATTCCAATAAGTGCCCGAAGAAGCAGCAAGCAGCAAGCAGCAACCCCAACCCGACCAAGTCAGGGAGTTCCAGTACCTGGCAGCACTCTAGTTGTAAAGCCATTAGTTCAGTTCATGAAGGGACGTGTGAATCATGTCAGAGCTAAAGAAGCTCATACTGCACCAAATGTGGTCTTTGGTACGTTCCTTGTCAGTTCAGTACCAACATCAGTTTTATTTGATTCAGGAGCTTCGCATTCTTTTATTTCAAATAAGTTTGTAGGAAAATATGGGATATCTATCTCTCCTTTAGTTAACCCTATGTTAATCCATTCTCCGGGCTCGAAAATAAGGACTAGCTCTCTATGCTCAAATTTTACCTTGGAAATATTAGGAGTACCTTTCTTGGCGAGACTTAATAGTCTTGCAATCCCAAGGATTGGATGTGATTCTCGTAATGGATTGGTTAGACAATAATCAAGGCCAAATAGACTACGCTAATAGGTCTATCACCCTCACCAATGAACAAGAAATTAAAGTAGAGTTCAGACCCGAGACCTCTGTTAGAGAAAGTTCTATCCTGGCCAGTTTGAAAGAAGTTAGAATACATTCCAGTGGTAAAAGAATACCTGGATATATTCTATGAGGAATTACCTGGAATGCCACCAGATAGGGACATTATATTCCTAATTGACCTAGTCTGAGGAACGGCTCCAATTTCAAAGAGACCCTACATAATGCCCGCAAATGAGTTAGCAGAATTGAAGAAATAGATCGAAGAATTGCAAATCAAGGGTTATATTCGGCCAAGTTCATCACCTTGGGGAGCACCGATACTGTTTGTCAAAAAGAAAGGTAACAGTATGAGGATGTGTGTGGATTACAGATCACTCAATGAAGTCACAATCAAGAACAAGTATCTGTTACTCAGGATCGACGATCTCTTTGATCAGTTGAAAGGAGCAAGTGTTTTCTCCAAGATTGATTTAAGATCGGGTTACCATTAGCTGAAGATCAGACTGGAAGACATACCAAAGACCGCTTTCACCACAAGATATTGACTTTACGAGTTCACAGTAATGTCATTCAGATTGACGAATGCACCGGCTTATTTCATGAGTATGATAAATAAAGTATTCATGGAATTCTTGGATAAGTTTGTGGTTGTATTCATTGACGACATTCTCATCTACTCGAAGGATGAAGAAGAACATGAGAAGCATCTCAGGGCAGTTTTGGAAAGACTCGGGGAGCAGTAGCTCTACGCCAAATTTAGTAAAAGTGAATCGTGTCAGCAGGAGGAGTTGCAGTAGATCCCGCCAAGGTTGAAGTTGTAATGGATTGGAGGCAACCCAAGTCCGTCGCCAAAGTAAGGAGTTTATTTGGTTTAGCTGGGTATTATCGAAGATTCATCGAAGGTTTCTCCAAAACTGTCAGACCTATGACTCAATTTTTGAAGAAAGAGAAGAAGTTTGAATGGATAAATGCTTGTGAGCAAAGTTTCCAGAAGTTGAAGAAAAGACTAGTCTCTACACTGCGTTAGTCTTACCTGACATCCATAAGGACTCTGAGGACTTCTGTGACTCCTCTCGTTAGGCCTTGGATGTGTGTTGATGCAGGAAGATAAAGTCGTGGCTTATGCATCTCACCAATTAAAGTCTCATGAAGGAAATTACCCGATGCAAGATTTGGAATTAGCCGCAATTGTGCATGTCTTGAAAATTTGACGGCATTATATCATCGGTAATCGCTGTGAGATTTTCTCGGATCACAAGAGCTTGAAATACATCTTCACTCAGTCAGAACTCAATCTCAGGCAAAGGAGATGGTTAGAACTGATAAAGGATTATGACCTTGGAATCCATTATCATCCTGGCAAAGTAAATATATTGGCAGATGCCTTGAGTCGAAAATGGTATTGCAACACTATGTTGGTACAGGAAAGTCAGCCAAGGCTGTACGAAGAATTGAGGTATCTGAATTTAGATATTGTTAACCAGGGTTGTGTAAACGTCTTAGAAGTTCGACCGACTGTTCAAAGTCAAATTAGAGAAAATCAGAAAGAAGATGAAGACATTAAGAAAATCAAGAAGAACATGAAAAGAGGCAAAGCCTAAGGATTTTCTGAGGATGAGCAAGGTACAGTGTGGTTCGGTAACCGTATCTGTGTACTCGATCACCAAGAAATAAAGTAGTTGATTCTGAAGGAAGCCCATGAATCACCTTAACCCATTCATCCGAGAAGTACCAAGATGTACCAGGATCTAAAGAAAAATTATTGGTGGGTCAATATGAAGCAAGAGATTGCTGAATTTGTTGCACGATGTGATGTATGCCAAATAGTCAAGGTGGAACATCAAAGGCTAGCTGGATTGTTGCAGCATTTACCAATTTTCGAGTGGAAGTTGGAACAAATCGGCATGGACTTTATCATTGGATTGCCTAGGACCCAATCGGGATATGATTCCATCTGGGTTGTGATTGACCGTTTGACTAAAGTAGCACACTTTATACCAGTCAAGACCACTTACAGAAATAGTAAATTAGTAGAGTTGTACATGGTCAGGATCGTTTGTCTACATAGAGTACCCAAAAAGATAGTGTCTGACAGAGGATCACAGTTCACATCTAGATTTTGGAAGAGTCGGCATGAAGTCTTGGGGACCAGACTCAATTTCAGTACAACATATCATTCCCAAACAGATGGGCAGACGACGCGTGTAAACTAGATTTTGGAAGACATGCTTCGACCCTGTGCTATAGACTATGGGAAGAGTTGGCATCAGAATCTTCCTTATGCAGAATTCTCATACAACAACAGCTATCAAACCAGCTTGCAAATATCTCCATTCGAAGCGTTGTACGGCAAATAGCGTAGAACCCCTCTCCTTTGGGATCAAGTGGGAGAATGCCAGTTCTTTGGACCTAAATTGATTAAGGATGCCGAGAGTAAAGTAAAAACAATAAGAGAACAATTGAGAGTGGCTTAATCCTGACAGAAAAGTTATTCTGACAATCGTCGCAGAGAACTATCCTTTGAAAGAGGATATTTTGTCTATCTCAGAGTAACTCCACTCAGAGAGTAAGAAGATTCCAGATCAAAGGAAAACTCGCACCAAGATTTGTTGAACCATACAAGATTTTAGAAAGGAAAGGCGAAGTTGTGTATCAGTTAGAGCTACCAGCAGCTTTGTTTGCAGTTCATGAGGTCTTTCACGTGTCACAACTAAAGAAGTGTCTTCAAGTTCCGGCAGAGCAAACACCGCTTGAGAGCATTGACCTTCAGGAAGACCTCACCAATGTGGAGAAGCCAATCAAGATTCTTGATGTCGTAGAGCACATTACTAGAAGCAAGATCATCCGTTCGTGCAAAGTCCAATGGAGTAATCACTCAGAAGAAGAAGCCACCTAGGAATGAGAAAAAGATTTGAAAGCAGAGTATCCTCACCTTTTTGCTGGCCAAGTCTGAATCTCAAGGTTGAGATTCCCTTAAGGGGGGTATGTTTGTAACATCCCAGTTTTTAGGGCTTTTTTAAAAAAAAATTCAAATTCTAATTAATCATTTGATTTTACTGAATTGATAAAGCTTAAATTTGAAATTTTAGAAAATAAAAACAATTTAATATGAGTTAATCAAACTTTAATTAATTCAAAATTTGGTTTATTTGAATTTTATTGGATTTAAAGTCAAAAGAGTGTTTCAAGTGTTTTCTTGAATTTTCTAGATTGTATAAATGCTTTTTCTATTTTCCTAAAATTTAAAAATAATACATTTGTAAAATTAAAAAGCTAAATTTAAGTTGTAAATAATTTTATTAAGTTCCAAATGATTCAAGGAATTTTTTTTGTACTTTTCTTGAATTTTTTGACTTTATTTACTATTTTCTAAAAGCCTTTTTGGATTATTGCATATTCTGTAAATCAAAAACCAATTGGAAATCCAAAATCCATTTCAAGCCGAATTCTCCCTCTCGGCCGGCTTCTTTTCTCCTCCTCGGCCCATTTGCTGACCAACTCCCATTTCGGCTGCCATTTGCTTCTTGCCATCTCTTCACCGAATTGGGCCCCTTTGTCGGCGCCTCTCCCCCTCTGCTTCTTCTCCCTCCCATTGCTCGCCCTTGCTGGCTGTGCGCACTTTTCTTACCAGCCGCCTTTCCTCGCCCATCCTTGCCGCCCCGTCAACGTGCATTAATTGCTCATCCCGCCATGCCCATCCCCGCACCTGCTCTCTCTCTCTCTCTCATCGTGAATCCCGCGCTCGTGCCATGCCTTGCTCCCGGAGCTTCACCGCATGGCCATGCCGTTGAACCGCCTCCCCACTCCCTCTTTGCCTCTATAAATGGAAGCCCCCGAAGGCCCTCGCCTCCATCTCTCTTTTCCCCCATTCCTCCCCATCTCTCGCGCGCGCTCGTTCGCCGGGGTTTTGAGCTCCAAGTGCTCCGGCCGAAGCTCGCACCGCCGTGGACGGTCCTCCGCCGCCTTCGTCTCCACCGTCGGCATCGCACGGATGCGGGCTACGCCGTGTGCACCTCCTCATCGCCGAAGCTCCCCGGAGCATCTCCGCCGCTTTCGACCGCCGCCGCCGCTGCTTCCTCCTCTCGCCGCTGGCCGCTCCGTCACACTCGCCGTCGAGACCGTGAGTGTCGAGTTCATCGTGAGCTCCTCTCACTCTTGGTGCCTTCGCCGCCACTCGCTGTGGCATGTAGCGCCGGCGAGCGTCACCGCTGAACCTTCATCGCTGTTGCGCTCACGTGGCAACGCCACGTCAAGCCACCTCAGCACCACATCGCCCCCTCTGCTTGCGTGACCACCCACGTGGCTTTTCTTTCTTTTTCTTCAGAAAATTAATTCGATTGAAATCTTCAATTCCCCTGCTGACGTCAGCTGACGCAATAAATTGATTTTCCTTTAGAAATTAATTCCAAAAATTCTTAACATCCCCTTTTCATCATTTTATGTATTTTCAAACTTCCGAGAACTCGTTCTCCTCCGTTCTAACTCCGGTTTCGACGATTCAAATTTCTAAATTCATCTAAAATCAAGATCTAACTTTATATACCAAAATTATTTAATTTGGAGTTCATTTGAATCTATTTGAATTTGTTTCGTTTTCAAGAACATCCTTAAGTACTTGAGAAGGACTAAGGATGCATTCCTTCTTTATGGAGGAGAGGAAGAGCTGGTCGTAAATAGTTACACTGATGCTAGCTTCCAAACCGACAAGGATGATTTCAGATCGCAATATGGGTTTATGTTTTGTCTTAATGGAGGAGCAGTAAGCTGGAAAAGTTCCAAGCAAGGAACAGTTACTGATTCTACAACAGAGGTTGAGTATATTGCGGCTTCGGAAGCTACAAAAGAGGTCGTGTGGATAAGAAAGTTCATTTATGAACTGGGTGTGGTTTCTAGTGCTTCCAGACCAGTGGATATCTATTGTTATAATAGTGGAGCCATTGCACAAGCTAAGGAGCCTAGATCGCATAAAAAGTCCAAACACATACTTCGGCGATATCACATCATTCGTGAGATCATTGAGAGAGGTGATGTGAAGATATGCAAAGTGCACATGGATTTGAATATTTCTGATCCGTTGACAAAGTCTCTCCCGCATCCTAAGCATGAGGCACACACAAGAGCAATGGGTATAAGATACATATATGATTGACTCTAGTGCAAGTAGAAGACTGTTGGAGATATGCCCTAGAGGCAATCATGGAGATGATTGTATCACGTATATCTTTACCAGTTATTGAATAAGTATTATTATGTTCCTTGAATGAATCATTTGTTATAAACATGAACAAGTATGTGACTCGTTGGTGAAACTCTTTTAACTTATATGATGTCGTTCTAAATGTATCCCTAGTCGTATGTCATCGGTCGGAACACCATTGATCCTATCGACCAGCACATGTATTGATTGATGACCATGTTTCACAGGTCATGTATATATGGATATCGAATCAATAATGTGAACACATGTTGGAGAACATAGGGTTGGATTGACCCACCTCAAGACACTGTTGAGATTGTTATGGTTTTATGAGTCGCCAGTTGGTCTCAAGCAATGATGATGTATAATCCTTAGACCTGAGATCGGTATGGTTTCCTACATGTGTAAGAGTATACTTTGGGGTTGCCAAATGCTACTCCGTAACTTGGTAGTTATAAAGGTAGCTTTTAGGTATGCTGTGAAACATGTGGAGGAATGTAACTAGTCGGATATGGGATTTGCCTCTCCTAACATAACAGGAGAGATATCTTTGGGCCCCTCGAGGTGGTCGGATAAAGAAAGTGCATTGCCATGCCACTAGTGGTCGAAGAGTTCAACCACGTCAAGTTATCCGACACGTGATCGAGAAAGTATTTAATAGTCCATGGATGACATAACATCTCACCTAGAGTTCAACCAGATATCGTGAGGTAAAGGGAGAATACATGAGCAGGTCTTTCAGTTCAATCAGATACGGACTATTCGTATGGAGATACGAGCTAGTCTTAGGCTAGTCGAACATGATCACTAAGTGGTCGAAACCTGGCTGTAAGGAGTTACAAACTAGTCGAAACCAAACATAAGCTAGTCGTATAGAGATACAAGCTGGTCGTTAGTTATAAGGACCTGGTCATAGATCATATTGCATTAAGGTTCGTC
The DNA here is from genome assembly GCA_036346405.1 of Phyllostachys edulis. Lineage (NCBI taxonomy): Eukaryota > Viridiplantae > Streptophyta > Magnoliopsida > Poales > Poaceae > Phyllostachys > Phyllostachys edulis. Next base: position 36,771 of record JAYEVD010000820.1, read on the forward strand.
CGATATAATTCGTGTGTATTCGAGAATCGTTATGTCCTGCTAGGAGCCACTAACGACTCTTGATTGGAAAGGAGTTTCCGAGTCACAACCGATTACGCATGAACCTAATGGATCACACACTTAACGGGTTGGAACAAACGTGTTCGGATAGGATCCGTCATGGGTGCTATATAAAAAGATGCTTGAGGCTATTGGGATAGACGAGTTAACGTAGGTTGTTCCACCGAAACCCTAACCACCATCTTCTCAAGAGAGCCATACCGTGCGACTTGGTGCTAGCACACCGGCGTACGAAGTTCCTTCCCTGGACGTGTGGATACCGTAGAGACGCTACTGCGGTTGCTGTTGCGCTTGAGGATGATCCACGATCTTTACAAGGAACCGCAGAGGTTGCTGGAGGAGACGATCGACTACGACCACTACATCGACATACTCGACGTAGGACGATCAATTACGACCACTACATCGACGCGCTCTTTGTTGGATTAGACTGCTCCAACTCTTCTTCCACTGCACTGCGCGCTTGGGGTAACGATCTATGATCTCTTGCTTGCATGGCATCCTGGTTTATGTAGTAGAATTTTTGAATTGCCAACTAGTATAGCTTACCTGTATCCCTTCAGTACAACCTCTGCAGAGCGTTAAGCATCTCCTTACTCAATAATTTTTAAAAAATTATTTTAAAGATATCATCTTCCTAACTTTATTTCCAATTCTAACACCTTGGGTCACTCTATGACTTGTGGCGTGACCAAACTATGCTGTCACGTCACCGACCATGGTGTGACCAAACTGTGCTGTCACGCCACCGACCCCTTTGAACGCATCCATTTTTGGGCTAAGTCTTGTCACACCAAGAGGAGTGGCGTGACAGCACTCATTTGCCACGCCGAGGTCTATGGCGTGACAACGTGCTTTTGCCACGCCACGCGTTGTGGCGTGACTAAAGTGGTCAGAATTGGAAATAAAGTTAGGAAGAGGCTATTTTTAACATAATGTTAAAAAAATGGATTAAATAAGAAAAAGAGTTCGAAGGAATATAGGTGTTAAAAAAACAACTAATTTGGTTGAAAAGACATTCAAATGGTGAATAGAAAAGACTCATCAAGGTTTTATTTGGCATTGCGGTGGCTTTCGAAAGCACTTATTTATTTCTAGTTTAGGATATAAGTATAATAGTTAGTTGGAACCATTTTTTTTAAAGCTGTAAGAGTAATTGAGAGCAATTTGTTGAGAAACCGTCGCTAACGACTCCAGTTCGAGCGATTACCTCGTAGACAAACTCAAAATCGTAAGAACAATGCAAAAATACAAGAACAGAATCGTAGATTGAACACAGAGATATGAGGGGACTTCTAGATTCTCTTTATTGCTCTTCTGTAAAACTGTAGTACAATGGTTGGGGTCCCCCCTTCTTTATATAGGCTACTGGATGGATGAGAAGCCCATCTTGGGCCATGCCTGTAGGGTTTGGACCTGGTTTCTTAACATTCCCCTTTGGGCACTCATCTGTCATGTTCATATCTCATCAAAACTCCATAAAAACCCAGTGGGAAAAATTTAAAGAAAGAGTACATAAAACACGTTTTGTTGTGCTGCATGAATTGCCTCATTAAAAACCATAGCCGAGAAACTTCAAGAAAACTTGTCAAGGGAAAAAGAGTACAATCCACCCAATTTCATTTAATCTTCAGAATTTATTCTTTGGGTACTCGATCTTCATGATCAAGTTTCAATAATGATTTCGTGAAGATTCTCCCCATGAATTCTGCACTTCTCTAAGTCTCATTATTCCGATTCCACGTATGCATCTTTCAAAGCTAGACGCTGGAAGTGACTTAGTGAATAAATCTGCTAGATTTTCACATGACTTAGTATGCAGTACTTTAATTTCATCCATCTTTTGCGATTCATGAGCATAGAAGAACTTGGGGTTAATATGCTTTGTGAGTTGACTCTTCACATAACCCATTTGAACTTGTGCAACACAAGTTGCATTATTTTCATAGATAATAGTGGGGCTTTACATGGTATTCAATCCACATAACTGCTAGATGTGGTGAATCATCCGCCGAAGCCAAGAACATTCTCGCGAGGCCTTGTACAGTGCTATGATTTCTGAGTGGTTCGTCGAAGTTGGTACAAAACTTTGCTTAGACGATTTCTATGATATTACAGTTCCACCACATAAGAATACATAGCTTGTTTGCGACTTGGCTGTATGCGGGTCCGACAGGTACCCAGCATCTGCATAGCCAGTCATAGTTAGGTCCTTATTCTTTCTGTAGAACAGACCAAGATCTTTGCTTCCTAGGAGGTATCGGAAGATGTCTTTTATTCCCTGCCAATACCTTTTGGTAGGTTCTACACTATACCTTGCTAATAGGTTCACGGCAAATGCAGTGTCTGGTCTAGTACAGTTTGCTAAATACATGAGTGCTCCTACTACACTCAAGTACAGGAATTCCGGTCCCAGGACTTCCTCCTCCTCTTCTTTAGGTGTGTACAGGTCCTTGTCTTGCTGCAAGAATCTTCTGACCATTAGCACTTACGAAAGGTATGCCTTTTCAAAGCCGAACATTTCTAGCACCTTCTGAGTGTAGGTTGATTGATGTACTAAAATCCCTTCAGGGGCATGCTCAAGCTGCAAGCCTAGGCAATATTTGGTTTTACCCAAATCTTTCATTTCGAACTCTGACTCCAGGTAAGAGCTTGTTTTCTTAATATCTTCTAAGGTCCCGATGATATTCAGATCATCTACATATACTGAGATTATATAAGATCCATCCTGGGATCGTCGTATAAATACACAGGGACAATCTTCATTGTTCGTGTAGCCTTTTTTGCATAGAAACTCGCTTAATCGATTAAACCATATTCTGCCTGATTACTTCAGTTCATACCGTGACTTTCTGAGTTGCACACTTTACATATTTCTATTTGCACTATCTTGGTTCGAGATAGGGATACTTTCAGGTACCTTCATATAAATGTCTGAATTCAAATTTTTATAAAGGTATGCAGTTACCACATCCATAAATTTCATTTTTAAATTCAAGTTTACTGCCATGCATTGAGATTAGATATCTAAAAGTAGTTCCACCCATGACCGGGGAATAGGTTTCTTCATAATCAACTCCTGGTCGTTGAGTGAAACCTTGTGCAACAAGCTTTGCTTTATATCTTACAACTTCATTATTTTTATTTCTCTTTCGAATAAATACCCACTTATGCCCTGCGGGGTGCACATGGGGAGGCGTAAAGCTTACAGGCCCAAACATCTCTCTTTTACTCAGAGATAATAATTCTGCTTCTATTGCCTTCTTCTAATCTTCCCAATCTGATCTTTTCTTGCATTTAGCGAGCGGTGTAGGCTCTGGATCAAGATCAATGATTGTGGTAATTTTCTTTGCAAAATAAATATCGACATTGGTTGTTGTTCTATTCATAGATTCTCTCGTGGTCACATAAGTTATAGCTATTTCTTCATAGGATGATTCTTTTAATGCTTCTACTCGCTCATCGCTGCTTCCAATTGCGGGAGCAAGTCCCTTTAGTTTTTCAACTCCGATGTGTGCGCACACATCCATACTGATGTCTCCTTTCGTGGGAATGTTCAAATCCGATATGCCTTTTACTGAAGGTTTCATACTGGTGTCAGGTCTCTAGGGGCAGATCTAGCATAGGGACATGGGTGTACAGATGTACACCCAAATTTTTTGAGAAAAAACCTTGTATTTAGGAGGTATATTAGGTATATATACTAATAAGTATACTCAAAATTCGTATTTCAACTGTGGCTCCATCCGCAACCCGTCCACGCAGCGCACACTGCACCAGCCCACCGCCCAATAGACCTGACCAGCCCACCATGCCGCACCAGCCGGCCAGCCCACTAGCCCACCACAGCAGCACGCCACGGTCACCACCAAGCTCAAGCCACACTCGGCAGCCCCAACACCAACTCAATCGCCTCACGGCTCACGCAAGCACCATCGACGGCAAGTAGGTCAAGACCTAGATCTGGGACACCGTCGGCCAGGAGTGATTCCACGCCGTCACCTCCGCTGCTCCGCCTACTACCGCAGCGCGTTTGGTGCGCTCCTCGTATACGACATCTCGCGCCGCTCCACGTTCGACAACGTCGGCCACTGGCTCCAGGAGCTCAACAGTACTCACATATCCACCTTCTTCTTTATACTTCTTTATTTACTCAACTAGCGAGTAGCGACCATGCTTGCTTGATTACTGCTTGTTTGTTCTTACTTGTTGGCTTGGACCAATTGATTCGTTAAGATCGTGTAGATCTGGGTTGGTTTTGGACGTTGAAAGGGACAGTAGTGTTCGTGAAGCATAGCTGGTAGAATTAGAATCTAGTGGGGGATTTGCAAAAAAAAGACATAACTTTTTTGTTGTTGTAGCTTGTAGCTGCCTAGATGGTGATTGGAATTGGATTGGGTATTTTTTGGATAGCAGGAGCATTGTTAGGCCGGATGGATTGGGTGACCTGGTCTGAATCTGGATCTGAATCTTGATGCTTAGGCTTGTTGGGGAATGTTTGAGGAGTGCGAGGACCACTTCGGGGGAGTGGAATTACCATGAGAAGTTGCTTGTTTTGGATTCAGTAGTAAAGTAGTAGATGTAGGATCAAGGATAACTGACTAGAGGGGGTGAATAGGAGGTTTTTAAACTTTTTAACAATTTAACAATTTAAGCCAATTAATAACTTAGTCTAAATAAGATACAATTCTAGCTATGCAATTCAACACAAGAAATAAGCTAGAAATGTAAATGCAGAAATGGTAAAGACTAGAAATAACCACAATGAGACAAAGATGTTTTTTCCGTGGTATCGAAGACTTGCTGGTCTTCACTAGTCCACGTTGATGAAGTTTGACAACTCAAGCCGGCTCCACGAATTAAGCCTTCCCTCGATCACTATTGGTTGTTCTTGCTCCGCTCCGGAGATGGCGAACACCAAGCCAATCACAATCTTGGCACCGGGCCTCTTCACAAGCTTCTTGAAGAGATCATCGTGCAATCACCGCTAAGCCGTCTAGGAGTTCAGCAAAACTCCAAGAGTAACAAATCGTTGGCCTTCGCTTGACGGCACTCAAGTGCAAGAGGATCAACTAGGAGGAGTGAATGCACTTGAATGAACTCAACACCTCACAATGTATGCACAAGAGGGTTTTGAGTGTTGAGAGTATGCTCAAGGCTCTATAAATGATAAATGAACTCTAGCTAACTGTCCTTGAGCAGGTGGGGGGTACTTATAACCTCCACCAACAATTATGACCGTTGGGGAGGCAATCCCCAACTTTCAGCGAAATGCGGTATGACCGCCAACTAAGTTGCGATACGACCGCACCCATGTCGAAGCACAAGAATTCGGCTATAAAAGTGTCATTAAATACTCGACATAGCCGCTGAAAATCAGTGATGCAGACGACCGCCAACCAAAGTAAGCAGATAATCAGATTGCCGGTCATATCAAGACAGAGGAGCGGTACAACCGATCGTAGGGTCTCCAAATTCACCGAAATGACATGCTCTCTGTAAAATACGTACCACCTTATAAAAATCGGTACAACCGCAGATCAGTACGACCGTTTCTCAAATGCGGTACGACCGATTATCAGGGAGAGCTCCAAGCCAAAATACATCGGTTCTGGTTTTATCGAACCGCCAACCAGAAATCGGAACGACCGCAATGCGGTAGTACCGCTCAAAGAGCCGGTCGTACCGCATTAGTACTCAGTTGGCTGAAGCATTCAAAACTCGGTAGTACCGCCAAGTAAAGTATGGTCTTACTGCACCAAGCGGTACAACCGCCTGTGTAACTTCGGTACTACCGATTTCTGACAAATGCACTTAGAGCTTTCAAATTCAAATTCAAATGCATGCATGATCCTAAATTGATCCATATTGCACAAGACCATGCTATCAAGCTACTGGTCACGATCTATCTTAATAGTACGGCATTTAACCTATAATCCGGTCTTCCAACCATTTCTCCTAAGACCGGTAAAATATAAAAAAAGATCCTAGACTACTTGTACCTTGTCTTGAGCCATGTAGATCTTCATTGAAACCTTTAGTATGCATCTTTACGACATCAAACTCACCAATGGAACTTAACCTTGTAAATACTCAATAAACACGTTAATCCCATATTCACATATTATCATTAATTACCAAAATAATTTTTAGGGGCCTAGATGCTTTCAGTAGACATCCTTGGGGCTACTAATTTTGCATTTGGTGAGCTGAGCTATTTGAAGTTATAAATTTATGAAGTTAGGCTATCTAGAAATGTCTTGAATGATTTCATCCAATTATTCTGATTATGCTTTGTCGATATGGTTCTTCGCAACAAAGATGGTCGCCATTTTCTTGTCACAACAGGATTGGTGAATTAGAGCCTGATTTCAATCACTCTTAAGACTTTACTTAAGACCACACTTCAAGCATAGAGGCTATACAAGCTCAAACTATGTTGACATCATTTAAGTCATTTGAGTTTATTTTTACGGCACACTTGTTGCTAACCATATTTGGGTACACAAATAACTTAAGCAATACTTTGCAAAATAGGGATCAAGATATTGTAATTTTCCAAGCCATGAAGGAACATCGACTTAGATTGTAATTTTCTTAATTATTTTGTAATTTCTCTAAATTATTTGACATGTTATCTCTAGTAAGAACAATTTGTACTTTGTTTTTTATTATATTATGAACCTTTATGTTTTACATTGTACAACATGTTTGCAACTTCGAACACCCATTCTGAAAATCCTGGATCCGCCACTGCAGGTCCCAATTGGCTCCCCTTCTGGTTCTGGAGAACTTCAGTGATCGTGATCGGCTGTGTCAAGTCATTCTTATCCATTTTCGCCAGGTGTCCCCTCATTTATATAGACTACTTGATAGATGAGGAGTCTATCTGGAGCCAGGCCTACAAGATCTGGGCCCGGTTTCTAGTACTGGTACACTACTGTTTCAGTGTTTTGTGCGCAATAAACACTTTCCCCGTTGTGCCACCATGATCGCTATTTTTTTAAAGGATACCATGGTTGCTATGAATACAGAAGTACGTGCATGCATGCACGAGATGTACCAACACGCGGTACTGAATAGTCCAGCTACATGTGGGACAAAGTTGGGTTCACAGACAGTTGACAGTTAGACATATGGGTCGGGTTCATTCAAGTTTTCAACGCCATAGCAGATATATACGTAAGTTGCGCGCATCCTCTAGTCTCAACTCTCGGAGTTTTTTTTTCTGAAATGACAGTATTTGACACATAATTTGCAAAAGGGAAAAGATTGGACCCATACGTCTGACAGGGAACCAAAAAATCATACGCTTCTTTGACTTTCTCGACTCCCACGTCCGGCAGACACCAAGCGTAACTTCACTTCGCCTTATGCTGTCGCTCTCGCCTTATCCCGTTGCTTCTCATCCACTCAATCCATTCCCAAAATCGCACAGTGAGACATAGCTCGGTTCTCTCCTCACGAATCCCCCACTTTTGTGAGCGAGAGGAGCGACGAGGAGCAGCATGGCCATCGGCGGTGAGCACGTGGCGGAGGTGGAGGTGGAGGAGACGCCGGAGAGGAAGGTGGTCGCGGGGGAGCCCACCGCCACCGCTGAGCTCGCGGCGCCCTCCGGATGGACGAACAAGGCCAGAGAGGGAGGTGGTCGCAGGAGAGTCCGGCTCCGTAGCCGAGCTCGCGATGCCCTCCAGATGGACGAAGAAGGCCAGAGAGGGAGGTGGTCACGGGGGAGTTCGGCTCCGTCGCTGAGCTTGTGGCGCCCTCCGGATGGACGAAGAAGGTTCGGCACCTCCTCCTCCTCCTATCACGGTTTGATGGGGTTCGTGAGGGGTGCAGGGAGGTTGCTGAGCTCGGATTACCTCCCTTGCGAGGTGGTCGCCAGAGCTTCTAGATCCTCTCGATCAGCCCCTTTGGTATGTTGCGCCCTTTGTGAAAGAATGCTGCAACCGTGGAAAATAAATGTTGCACACGAGGGGGGGGGAAATGTTGCACGGGGAGAAAAAAATGTTGCATACAAAATTCTGAGATGTTGCATTTTTTTTATATGTTTGGGGTCTCCATATGTGTTTGTGTGACTGATTGTCTTATAATAATTGTGTTGTTTTGATTCTGCGATGTTGCAAGAGAGCCAGAGGGAAGAATATTGCAACAGTGGAAAACAATTGTTGCACACTAGGGGAAAATTTGTTGCATACGACGGAAAAAATGTTGCATTAAAAAATCTGAGATGTTGCATTTTTTTTATATGTTTGGCGTCTCCAGATGTGATTGTGTGCCTGATTGTATGATAATAGTTGTGTTGTTTTTTATTCTGAGAATTTTTGTTGCTTGATCCTGAGATTTTGATGTCATGTTGCATATGAGTGTTTGATATGTTACAACAAAAGGAAGAATATGTTACATACCAATATTTGATATGTTGCATCATCCGACTGGACCGTACGGTGGGAAGGCTCCCACCGTACGTCCGAGCCGAAGCAGCACCCTTTGCAAAAATAACATCCTCGTAGCCATAATTGTAAAAATAACGTCCTCATCCGTACGGTCATCGTACGGTTTTCGCCACGACGCGATACATGGCATCGTGACTGTGCGGTTTTCTACCACGTGTCACGTCATGACTAAAATCGCATGGTGACAATGCAGATGAAAACGTCATTTTTTTCAATTGCAACTATAAGAATATTATTTTTGCAAATCACATATCAAATATTGCCATTTCAGCCTAAGATTCCAACTCTCGACGGTGCGCTTTGTATGTGTGCCTTAGCGACCCGTGTGTGCACGGGCAAACCGTACGTGTGCCTTCCCAGTTCCCGCTGGTGTGCTACACTCACGCACTACTAGCTAGTGCATGCACGGGCAAGATTCGATTGGACCGTCCACTTCCATTACACATAGGACAAGATAAAACTATCATGTCCGGAATTCAACAGGATTGAGTATGTCCCAACAGTGGTGGACATGAGCGGATCCAGGAAAAATAGTTATCGGAGTCGTTAAGAAGGATACGTTCATAATTTACACCGGAGTGCTTCTCTTCAGAATTGGGTCTCGGACTGCTGGGCAATGTCCCGAGGATTAAGATTAAAAATCCATAAAAAAATAGTAGTAATCAATACATACATGTTATGTCCGACTTAAGAACGGCTGACTCAACGGTTCCGCCCCTGCATCCCAATAGCAACTCCTAGGTGCCTTGTCGTCCTTAGAACATGTACAATAAATTTATGTCAGTCGTTTATAACTATTACTACGTATAATTTTTGCTGACTATAGCACAAGAAACAAGAAAAGCATTAAACGATTGTGTATTCTATGAAAACAACTAAAAAGACAGCAGCCGTCTATACCATTGTATGAGCTGTCTTTAGTGCTGTCTACAAGCGATATGGATATATAGTTGTTATAGACAGCAGCTGTCTATATCATTGTACATATCCTTAGGGATGATTAGCTTGCGTATTCAAATTAGAAGGTTCTCATTAAAGTATGACTCGAACTGTGCGTTAGCCATGCACTACCGGAATCCGGCACTTTGCCGAGTGCCGGAGGCTTTGCCGAGTGTATTTTATCGCACTCTAAGAAAGGCGGTATTTGCCGAAAGTGCCAAATAAAATACACTCTAAAAAAAAACACTCGACAAAGATGGCTTTGCCGAAAGCCTTTTTCGCACTTTCGGCAAAGATGTATTTTGCCGAGAGTGCTATTTTCGACACACGGCAAAATCGTCTTTGCCGAGTGCCTTTGATTTGGCACTCGGCAAAGAGGCATTTTGTTGTGTGTATTTTTTTTGACCCTAAGAAATCATTTTTCAAAGCAATTTTTGAGGCCCTAAATGAATTCAAATGAAAAACTTTTCAACTACAAAGTTGTATAACTTCTCAAGATCTACAAAGTTTATTTTGGTCATTTCTTCATTTGACAAAGCGACAATAACGTTGTTCATAAAATCTACATCTCTCTCATATTAGTTTCATGAAAGTAGAAGAGATATATAAGATTTGTGAACAATGTTACTACCACTATGTCGGATGAACAAATGACCAAAATAAACTTTGTAGATCTTGAGAAGTTATGAAATTTTGTAGTTGGCAAAATTTTGATTTGAAATCATCTTGTCATGCAAAAACGACGTTTGAATTTGAAAATTTGAAAATTTGAATTTTTCAAAAGACCTCGGATGGAAAAACTTCCTAAATGAAAATTGTAGATCTCCAAAAGTTATGAAACTATGTAGTTGACAACTTTTGATTTGAAATCATCTTATCATGCAAAACTACGTTTGAATCTCTCAAATTTGAAATTCGAATTTTTCAAACGACCTCGGATGGAAAAACTTCCTAAATGAAAATTGTAGATCTCGAAAAGTTATGAAACTTTGTAGTTGACCACTTTTGATTTGAATTCGTTTAGGGCCTCAAACAAGCAATTTACTCTCGGTTTAGTATAATATATGAGGATAGATAACGGAATCTAGACACAAGTGATAGTGTAGTGCAGTGGTAGAGCAGCAGACACGCGAGGAGAGGTCGTGAGTTTGAATCCGCCGGCAGCGTTAGCCGCGAATTTTCGCAAAAATGCAGCGATTTCGATGGAGGCGGGTGACGATGGCGGTGGTGGCCTCCTCGGAAAAAAAAATTTGCTATTATTTTTGGATTTTTTTCGCATTTTCATTTTGCCGAGTGTAAATCTTTGCGAAGTGCTTTTAAGACTCGCAAAGCGCTTTGTTGAAGTCTTGCACTCGGCAACATCTTTGCCGAGTGTATTTCGGGTTTTGCCGAGTGCCGAAGAGAGAGTGTCCGGTAGTGATGAGCCCATAAGGCACGAGTGACGTATTATTTAAACTAGCCATCGGCTAGCGAAACTGTGTTAAGTTGACGGGATTTATAGTTTGATACGTGCGCTCTGATCCTTGGAGGATTTGTTTGTTGGTACGTCCTTTTCGGATCTTGGCGTTGCGTTTCCGTAGGAAGACGAAAACAAGTACCACTTGCAAGAGCTTGGGTTTTCCTTTTGAGTAAAATGAATGAAGGGTTATTCAACTTGTTTGGGTATATCATCCAGGTCATTGTATTTTTAAAATGCACATTTAGATCATTGATGTGGCATAAGTGGGTCACTAGCCTATCCTAGTACTCACACGGGCAAACTTTGCACGTGTGGCATGCCATGTCAAATTGAGTACGTGTGGCATGTCACGTCAAATTGAATGCAGTTAGTGAAACATTTGCATAAAGCTGTTTGCTGAAAGCAAACATATTTACTATTTACCCTTGATGCATAATGTAATTACTCCCTGTTAGCGTCACTGATTATTTTTTTTGGTTTTGCAACTCACCTCCTCGTTGCACATTGCAATCTGCACGAGCACCCTTGGGAACTCCTCGGCACCGGCCAAGACGTCGCCTGACCCTTTGCCACCGCCGGTCTTGGGCACACGCTTGACTCCCATGAGCCTGATCCATAGGCAGCCGAGGCAAAGGATGAGGTTGTCGGCACTTCGGACCAGGAAGAGCACGACGCACGGGTTCGCGAGGAATTGCAGCACTGGCACGAGTACTCGAGGCGGACGTGCGAAGAGCCCCTCGACAGTGAACAGGTCGGGGGACAGCGGCGAGGTGCCATCCCTACAGGCTAGACGTGTGTTGCGACATCAACAGCAACGAGGAGCATGGACAGGCGGAGGAAGGCGCGGGGGTAGCCGTAGAAACTTGGTGCGCAACACAAGGCTCTCCCGCGGGCCGCGGCGGAGGTCGCACCCGTGAGCTACCCCGCCGCACGGTGCGCCTTGAGCAGCACCCTCCAAGGTTTTTTGGTGCCACCATCGCCTCTAGTTTCCGCCACCGCCTTAGCATGATGAGGATGAAGAAAGTGGAGTGGCTCGATGGATTTGGTCTGGTTCCAACAGAATCGGTAAAGGGTACAAGGATATGGTGAAACATGGAAAAAGCATTGCGCATGGAGGTTTTTTGAAAATGTTCGCACCCAAACCCTGAAGCTCACCGAGTGTGGCATGCCACGCGTACGAAGTATTGTGCATCGGGTTTTTTTGAAAAATGTTCACATCCAAACCTGAAGCTCACCGAGCGTGGCATGTCATGCTCGCGTCGATAGCTAGTATGGGTAATGACCCACTTATGTCACTTTAGTGACTTAGATGTGTATTTTGAAAGTATAGTGACCTGATGACACACCTAAATAAGTTGAATGACCCTGAATGCATTTTTACTCTTTCTTTTTTTTTATGATGCAAGGTTGGGTTTGGTCTAATACCCTCCTGATGAGTGCCGTAAGAAGTCTAATTTAACATGGACCTTCTTTTTCTTAGTGAACATAAAGTGTATGCTCGCCGTACATTATAGGAAAGACATGTTATTGGGCCTAAATTTAGTTGGAAAAGATTGAGCCCAAGCCCAACGTAGTCTAGTTAGCTGGGTAGGTTGTCATTTTGTATGGCCTGGGACATGTTGTTTAACTTCATAATAATATGTACAAGAGATTGGGTTAGGCTGAATTGACAGAATTTTGTAGGCTTGGGTTAGTTTAGTGCTGCAGCCATTCCTATGCTGTATGTTACCATGTTCCATGCCCACTAAAATTACCTGTTTTCGCCTAAAAAACCTTTTATTGGCAATACACGCTAACTCACAGTATACACACCATACATGCTCACATGCTAATTAACACAAGAACCCCATTTGGCACAAACAAGAAATTTGAGATTATGGTAATGAATGGATCATAATGCAATTTACAACCTATATATAAGCCGTAACACGTACCACTCAAAATAAAACTTTGCACGTAGCACAAAACGAGGTAATCCAAGAGGTAGCTAGCCGTCTCCAACTCACCAGTATGGACCCGGACAACACCAGCAATGGAGAGAGAAGTTCCAAGAAAGGCGATTCAGCCTTTGACCAGGCCACGGCGGAAGTTTTCGTTTGCCATGCACTCCTGCCGCTCCTGACATGCACTTAGCCCATCAAACAACGAACAAAACGACCAGCCATTGAATTCACCAGTTCGTTATAGTAAACCTCACCATCGTTAACACACTAACCTCTTTTAGCAACTCATCGATCAAGCCGCCTGGCCATTGCGATTGCGACGTCATTGGCATGAAGGGGAGAGGAGCCGGAGATAAGCAGGCGAATGGCGTGCACGGCGCGGCGCCGCTGCACGGCTCCGGCAAGGTCAAGTTCTCCTTTCTCTACGGCCTCCTCCTCTACGTCGTCCTGCCGGTGCTCTTCTTGTACATGGTCGTCACCGCCGCCTCGCCGTTCTACAACCCCCGGTGCTCGCCGGAGGAGAGTACCATGGCCCATTTCGTCGTGGCCAAGCCCAACGCGTCTTCTTCCACGACGTCGAACAGTTCTTCTTCTCCAACGCCGCCGCCGGTCAAGCCGATGCTGTCGGCGGACGAGGCGCCCACAGGGCTGCGGCACATTGTGTTCGGCATTGGTGCGTCGTCGGCGCTGTGGAAGAGCCGGAGGGAGTACATCAAGCTGTGGTGGCGGCCGGGGCGAATGCGGGGGTTCGTGTGGATGGACAAGCCGGTGGAGGAGTTCTACTCCAAGAGCTCCCGCACGGGGCTCCCGCCGATCATGGTCAGTTCGGACACGTCCAAGTTCCCGTACACGCACGGCGCCGGCAGCCGCTCGGCGCTACGGATCTCCCGCATTGTCTCCGAGAGCTTCCGGCTCGGCCTCCGTGGCGTCCGGTGGTTCGTCATGGGCGACGACGACACAGTTTTCCTCCCGGATAACCTGGTGCACGTCCTCTCGCAGTACGACCACCGGCAGCCGTACTACATCGGATCGCCGTCCGAGAGCCACATCCAGAACCTCATCTTCTCCTACGGCATGGCGTTCGGCGGCGGAGGCTTCGCCATCAGCCGCGCCCTCGCCGAGGAGCTGGCGAAGATGCAAGACGGGTGCCTGCACCGGTACCCCGCGCTGTACGGCAGCGACGACCGCATACACGCGTGCATGTCGGAGCTCGGCGTGCCGCTGACGCGCCACCCGGGGTTCCACCAGTGCGACCTCTGGGGCGACGTACTCGGCCTCCTGGGCTCGCACCCTGTGGCGCCGCTGGTGACGCTGCACCACCTCGACTTCCTGGAGCCGGTGTTCCCGACGACGCCGTCGAGAGCCGGGGCGCTGAGGAGGCTGTTCGACGGGCCGGTGAGGCTGGACTCCGCAGCGGTGGCGCAGCAGTCGGTGTGCTACGACCGCGAGCACCAGTGGACGGTGTCGGTGTCGTGGGGATTCGCGGTGATGGTGGTGCGCGGGGTGCTGTCGCCGCGGGAGATGGAGACGCCGGTGCGGTCGTTCCTCAACTGGTACAGGCGCGCCGACTACAGGGCCTACTCGTTCAACACGCGGCCGGTGGCTCGGCAGCCGTGCCAGAAGCCGCACGTGTACTACATGCGCGAGTCGCGGATGGACCGGCGCCGGAACGTGACGGTCACGGAGTACGAGCGGCACCGCGTCAAGCAGCCCGGCTGCCGGTGGCGCATCGCCGACCCCGCCGCGCTCCTCAACAACATCGTCGTCCTCAAGAAGCCCGATCCCGATCTCTGGAAAAGGGTACGCCTTTTGATCTTCTTATTTTCTTTCGTCTCATTTCCTGAAACTTGTATAGTTTTGGCCGTTAAAGTTGTATAGTCTCATTTCCTGGCACACGATGACACAACTAAACGTGTGCAGTCTCCGAGGAGGAATTGCTGCAAAGTGGTGTCGTCACCGAAGAAGGGGAAGAACCGGTCGATGACCATCAACGTCGGCGTGTGCAGGGAAGGCGAGTTCGCCAAGGTTTAATTAGGTTGGTGTTTTACATCCTTCCTTCGACATGCAACTATGCATGCACGCGTGCTACCTTAATTTTCGAATCTAGCTTGGTATTTCTCTGGCCTAATCTTTAGCATGTCACTTGTGCAGTAGGGTTAAATAGGAGAGGGAAGAGGAATTAGCGGTGGCAAAAGAGGTCCCGGCCGGAGCGGGAAACCCCAAGTTTATCAGTCTATCCATGGGGACCGACTAATATATCTCGTTAGTGTTAGCTGATCGTGCCTGATCGGATTGGTCAGGTCTGTATCGATGCGTCAAGCATGGAGGTCATTCGTGCGTGTGTGTACTGTCCACGGTGACAGATGCTCTCTCCACTGCGAGTTAGTTACTAATACACTGCAAGGATGGTGGTGATGATGATGCTGCTGTAACTCTCTACGTGTTTTGCGCACGGTATGTGTGTGCCGAGGCCATTTGATTTCCACTTATAATATTGGACGTGTCGGGGGGTTTCTCTGTGCACAATTTTGCAGAGGAACGGACGGTGTTTAGCAAACGATCTTGTGTGGTGGTGTTAACAAAAAGAAATGGTGCTGTACAACGGAATTGCTTCACTATCGTTTTTCTGTCCCTTAGATATGCTTTAGGATTCGTGTTGTGCATAGGGCTGTGGCTCGAGCGAGCTTGGTCAGGTAGGATCGAGCTCGAAACATACTCGAGCCGAGCTCTGATTAACGCTCGAGCTCGAGCTCGGTTCGGCAAAGCTTGAAAGCAAGTAAAGAGGTCAGAGCATAGAAACAGTTTAGAACAAAAAATGATAAAGAAATCAAATGGCATAGAAGGCATGGAATTGCAATATGGCCATGGATTTGATTAGCATGTGTATGCCAGCGATATGTACCGGATCTCAGGGTTCGAGGGATAGGACGTCGAGGACTCCTTAGCGGCGCTGGGGCGATGGAGATCCTTGGCGCGAGCAGAAGGCGTGAGGGGTTGCAGAGGTCCAGGCGAGGCGGGCCGCTCATGCGGCGGTGGCGGCGCACTCGTGAGTTGAGGTGGCCTTGTTGTGATGTGGTCTTGTGGATGAGCAATGAGGAGGTTCAATAATTTAGCTAGCTGGCTAGGAACTTGGTCTTGGGCGTGTGGGGCCGGGGCTGGGCATCAAGCCAGGTGAGGGCAGGAAGTAACGGCCTAACGGGGGCTAGGGCAAAGCAAAATTGAATAAGGAGGGAAAGGAGGGGCAACACGAGCCCAGTCGAGCTATTCAGCTCGTTAAGGTTCGCGAGAGTTTGAGACCAGGCTTGAGCCGAGCTTGAATCGAGCTTATATCGAGCCGAGCTTAAGCAGTTCGCAAACCTCGAACTTTTTAAGAGTCCTAGCTGTGCATGTCCTCATCGGGTGGGTTTGTATAGGATTCGAGAGAGGCATCGGATTTTAAGAGGTGAGAGTCGATTCCCACAAGCTTGATTTTTCCTGGTACCAAGCTTACGTTTGTTCTTTTATTTTTCCTAATTGTGATTTGTCTCAATGCATGGTAATCATGGTGGATAACCCATAACATGTTCACTATATTGTCGTATTTTGTTGGTATAAATTTTCACGTTTTGTCTTTGTTTTTTGCTCAACCTCTCAAAGTATATGTTAGATTTTGAATCATGTGATGGAAATAAGAGTTTTTAAGACTTTCGAAAATAATTATAGTGACCAAGAACAAAAATTGTATAAATAATTTACTGTAATTTATGTAAAATGAAGTTGTAAAATTAACCAAAATTCGCCTGTTTTGGACTAAGAAAAGGGTTGACTCTTGTATAGACAGACCCGCTATACAAAGGAGTGGTTTCTCGGGTTCATTGGTGCAATGTAGGTGTCTTCAATTGTTTTCCGAAACCATGCTTAGCTTTGAGTTGCCATTTTTCTCTCTGAAAGATGGGCAGGCAGACAATACAAACATGGGCCCGGATCCTCCTTTTCCAACATGGTCCGGCATGGGCAGCTCGGTGAAAGTAGTGGGACGCCCAAACCAAATATGTCCGAGCTGACTGCCTGGTTTCATCGGCTTTACCCTTTACACACGCAGGGAACATGGGCCAGAAAGCCAGAAACGGATGCGTCGCCCAGAAACCCAAACTGCTACCTTCACTGCGCGGATGAGAAACTGGGCATTTTGGGCCACCGGTAGAGTTGCACACCCAAAGCAGACGCAATACGGTATGATCGTATCTATACGAGTATGTTTTTTTTTCCTAAAAAAATACATACTCGTATTTTTTCCCCTAAAAAAAATACGAGTACGTGTTTTCATGATGCCGTACAATAGCACTGCAGTTGCCCCTGACGAGAGTGCTACCATTTGTGGCTAGGCTAGGCTAGGCCGCTAGGGCACGTCACTTTCGAACTCAACAACCTGTCTATTTTCCAAGGTGGCTCGAAGTCAAGTAGACTTGGCTTATTTGCAGATATTTGGACTACCCGCCAGTTAACAACCAGAGGTCTCTTTTTGCTGCCTTGTCTGCATCCGACCGGGTCTCCACCGTAGCCGCCGGGGAACGACCGAATTATCATCGCAAGTGTGTCATCACCCACCACCGGTCACCGCAGGGACCCGGTGGCATCTTTACCATGCCGACCGCGACTCCACGAGTCCACGTACGGGGCAATCACCAGCACGCAGCGTAGTCATCGATCGATTCATTCGATTCCGTTCGTCTCGAGCCATCATCCCAAGCACTCGATCAGTGGCACCATCACTGTGCTGCAAATGGCTGTTCATTTCCTCGTCCTCTTCCTTCTCCCTTCCACCGCGCTCGCCGCCTTCTCCCCGCCCTTCGCCACGTTCCTCGCCTGCGGCGCTGGCTCGGATGTCCCCTTCCTGTCCGACTCCCCGCAGCGCACCTTCACCCCGGACGACGCCTCGCTCTCCGGATCCTCCAGACGCCACACCACGGCAGTGCGCGACTCCGACCCCAACCCGCCGTCCCCTCTCTACGCCGCGGCGCGCGCGGCCACGCGCGGCTTCTCCTACCGCCTCTCCGCGGCGCCCAGCGACAAAACGACGGTGCTCGTCCTCCGCCTCCACTTCTTCCCCTTCAAGTCCCAGTCCGCCGACCTCTCCTCGTCCCGGTTCAACGTCTCTGCTCTTGCAAGGTACCTCCTCCTGTCTTCCTTCTCGCCGCCGCGCGCCGGCGTGGTCAAGGAGTTCTTCCTCCCGTCCGATGGCTCCGGCGGGCTCGACGTCGCCTTCACGCCGGAAGTTGGATTCGCCTTCGTCAACGCTATCGAGCTGTTCCCCGCGCCTCCGGAGCTACTGTGGAACCACAGCGTGCCGACAATGGTCAACGCCGGCACTCTGCTGCCGCGCCAGGCGCTGGAGACACTGTACCGGCTCAACGTTGGCGGGCCTACGGTGACGACCGAGAACGACACCATGTGGCGGACGTGGCTCCCAGACGGCCCCTACCTCTCCCCTGCCACGGACTCGGCGGTGAACAGCACCCAGAGTGGGATCAACTTCGACGAGGCGCAGGGGTGGACGCGGATGGTCGCGCCGGACGTCGTGTACAAGACGCAGCGCACGACGACCAACTCGTCCACGCCGTCGAACGTGACATGGACCTTCGCCGTTGACGGCGAGCGCAGCTACCTCGTCCGCCTCCACTTCTGCGCCTACGATGTGCTCAGCTCCGTCGTCGGAGCCGGCCTCGATTTCAACGTCTATCTGATGCAAGCCGTGGGTACCCTGGGCCTGACGCCCAAAGACTACGCGTCACGGGACATGCCGACCCAGGCTTTCTATGTGGACTATGTCATCACCGTCCCTACCGGCGGCCAGAACCTCACGGTTAGCATCGGCAGGTCGGCAAGCAACGACAGCAATAAGGCGATACTGAACGGGCTGGAGATCATGAAGCTCAGAACCGTCGATATGAATCCGGCGAGCTCACCGTCAGACAGGATGAAGAAGGTCGTCATACCAGTGGTCGCGGCCGTGCTCGGCGTGGCTGTCCTGGCAGGTATACTGTTTTGCGTATTCTTCGTGCGGCGGAGACAGAGGCAAGCACCGCAGCCTGCGCCGGACGACGGGAAGGAGAGCGTGGAGACGCCGTGGTCGCCGTACACACCGAACGGCGAGGGCTCGGTCGACGGCTCCCTCACGGCAAGAAGGGTGAACATGAAGCTCCACATCCCGCTCGCAGAGATCATGGAGGCGACGGGGGGCTTCCACGACGCGAACCTCATCGGCGTTGGCGGGTTCGGGAACGTGTACAGAGGCGTGCTCCGCGACGGCACGCGCGTCGCGGTGAAGCGCGGGAAGCGCGCCTCCAGGCAGGGGTTCCCGGAGTTCCAGACGGAGATCCTCGTGCTCACGAGCATCCGCCACCGCCACCTCGTGTCGCTCATCGGCTACTGCAACGAGCGCTCGGAGATGATCCTCGTGTACGAGCACATGGAGAACGGCACGCTGAGGAGCCACCTGTACGGCTCCGACGTCGCGCCGGCGTCGCTGTCCTGGAAGCAACGCCTGGAGATCTGCATCGGCGCGGCGAGGGGCCTGCACTACCTGCACACCGGCCACTCGGACAACATCATCCACCGCGACGTCAAGTCCACCAACATCCTCCTCGGCGACGGCCTCGTGGCGAAGGTGGCCGACTTCGGGCTGTCCCGCATCGGGCCGGCGCTGGGGCAGACGCACGTGAGCACGGCGGTGAAGGGCAGCTTCGGGTACCTCGACCCGGAGTACTTCAAGACGCGGCAGCTCACTGACCGCTCCGACGTGTACTCCTTCGGCGTCGTGCTGTTCGAGGTGCTTTGCGCGCGGCCGGTGATCGACCAGAGCCTCCCGCCGGACGAGATCAACCTCGCCGAGTGGGCGATGCAGTGGAGCCGGAGGGGCCGGCTCGACAGGATCGTCGACCCGAGGATCGCTGGCGACGCCAACGAGAACTCGCTGCGGAAGTTGGCGGAGACCGCCGAGCGGTGCCTCGCGGACTACGGCGAGGACCGGCCATCCATGGGCGACGTGGTGTGGAACCTCGAGTACTGCCTTCAGCTGCAGGAGAGCCAGACGAGGAGCGAGACGTTCGAGGACAGCGGCACGCAGCTTCCAGGGGACATCGTGACGCGGCGGGTGCCGTTCGCGCCGATCGGAGACGTCGAGACTCACGACGGAGCGGACAGCAGCTGGTCGGAGACGTCGAGACTCACGGCGACGGGCAACGTCTTCTCGCAGATAATGACCGGTGATGGGAGATGAGGCGCAGCTATGTGCTAGGCGCTGCGCGCATGCCACACTATATGTGTATCACCGTTGCTTTTTCTACAGAAAGAACTCCAAATTTTGGTTGGATGGTGCAGAATTATATAGTCACTCATAGATCATAAGTTTAGTTGGTTCAGATCAACGGCATGGCAGAATTTAACATGTCAATAGGGGTTTATAATTACCTTTCGTTATGAATGTCGTGTGAGTTTGATAATGTACAAGGCATTTCATCGGGTAGTCTTTCTGTAGGGGGGTTTATAATTACCTTTCGTTATGAATGTCGTGTGAGTTTGATAATGTACAAGGCATTTCATCGGGTAGTCTTTCTGTAGGGTGACTAAAATTTTCTAAATCATAAATCATATATTTTGTTTCCCATTAGATCACCCTCCAATTATATGCTACATCAATCACCATACAAATACAGAGGTCAGAAAAATTGAGAAAAAATCTGGCAACTTACGGGTGGCAAAACCGCTTCAAATAGTTCTATATTCAGTTTGAGTTTGAACTTACTCGCTAGTAGTTTTTTCAGAGGAGAAAATCTTGACTGTGGGCTGAGTCATCTGAAGAAAATATGGCCCATCCAGAAGTTCACGGCTTGGCGCATGACTGCCGATGTAAATATGAGGCCCAGGGCCCATCCACACATAACTGACCCAACCCCGACCTTTCCCCAGTGTCACGATCTCAAAGCATTCTCACCCTCTTCTCCACCACCGCCGCGCCGCTCCCGTGCTCCCTGGTCGCCGCCAGAAACCTGATCGCCGCAGGGTTTTCTCGTCGGAGCAACGCGATCTCTTCGCCTTCTTGCTGCTCCCGAGCCGCCGGGTAAGTTCTCCGCGAGGACCCGACCTCCCGCTTCCGGTACCGTCTCCAATTCTCGCGCTCTCTGCGTAGGTAGATCTAGAACGCCTCGCGTATCATAGTCGTCGGGCGGAGACGCTTCGTGTAAGCTCTGATTCTTCTTGGTACTTGTGATTTGCGAGACCCTTAAGTGATACTGCATATATATGTATGATGACTGGTGGTGGTTCGGAAGAAATTTGTTGAGGTAGAAGCAACTTCTGCTCTTGTTTGTTAGGGCGCATGCGGTGGTGGATTTCCGGTTTTCCACATCTGATTGGATTCTCTCTGTTCTCTCTGCAGTGACCATCCTTCTCTGAAATTGGCGTTCTCCGTTGATTCAGCGCCCAAACCTGTTTCTGTTCCAAGTGGCAATGGTAAGCCTTTGATTGCGGTGAATATGTGAACCCGCCATGTGGGGGTACTGCATGGATCGATGCTAAATTGCTGAGTTTCTAACATACTTAAGTTGCAGGATGTGAAGGGTCTCGACGGCGATAAGTCGGAGAGTAGGCTCTATGTAGGGAATCTGGATTTTAGAATATCAGAGTGAGCTGTTTCTTGTGTATTAGTTGTATGGCCTTTAACTGTTGTGCGATCTAACTTTCATGCCTGATCTTCCAGGTCTGACGTTATCAAGATGTTTTCTCCCTTTGGAAAGATTATAGCTGAGGATTTCTTATGGCACACACGTGGCCCAAAGCGAGGCGAGCCCCGTGGCTATGCCTTTGTTCAGTACACTACCAAAGAGGTAAGAGTAATATTCATTTCTTGTGGCAAATAGTAATGGGTTCTTGAATTCTCACCTTCGCCACCTGAAGTGAGCATGCAGGAAGCTCAGTTGGCGAAGGAAAAGATGAATGGCAAGTTAGTCTGTGGACGCCCTGTGGTGGTTCACCTGGCCAGTGAGAAGTGTTTTGTGGACTCTGGTAATTCCCAGAGAGCACTGAAAGACAAGAAACTGGTAGGTGGTTCAGGAAGCAAATCAGCGCAAACTGATCGTGCTGCAAAGATAGCTGCTATAAAAAACAAGTTGAAATCTCTGGAGGAAGAGGGATGTAGCACAAAAAGACCAAGGCTTAAGGCAGATGACTTAATAGGCACCGACAAACAATCTGATAAGAAGTGTTGAAATGAGCCTATTCAGAACGTAGTGAACTATGCCCTCTTATGCTGGTGACATTGATGAAGGTGCTGCGATTGTAAAATTTTAGCTTTATTATGTTAGACAAGTTACAGTTGTAACATTTTACAGTTCATCACATTTGTACAACAGGTTGTACCATTTACCAATATCTGAATAACATTAACATTTTTATGCGGGAACCATTGTGGCAATCTAGTTTCTTAGCATTGCTAATTGCTGTTCTGTGCAGCCGAGCTTCATCCCACCATATGTTTGTTCAACTGAATTGCATCACAGTTAATTTACATCCAGCTCTACTGAAAATGTTTAGCTCACTTATCCTCCAAATCATGTAATGCAGAAGATCATTTTATGTTGTTTCTTTTCTGGAATTAAGCAGGGTGCCAACATTCTAGACAGTAGACACTTATCTCTGTTCCTTGTCATTAGCCAAACACCATAGTAGTTTTGTTTGTCGATTTTTGCAAAGTGATTCTACTGGTAAGATATGAGGTGCTTTCACTGCTTTGAAAGATAAAAACCTTCTTAGATAAGGAATTTTTTTGCAACAAGTTAGTTCATTGATGCAGTTTTTGTGTGTCACTTTTGGCCGAATGGGCATGTATCTTTATCAATGCAGTACTTAGATCTACACGCTGCTACTTGAAAGTAGAAAATCTACAGCAAAGATTGAATAACCATTTGCATTTGCTTTGACAGTGGTCTGCTACTGTGATGCTCCTGAATTGTCTTAGATTTTATGGATTCTACTAAGTAAGTTTCGCACTTGCTCAATGATATACATGTGATGTGATTCAGTATTAATGAGTATTCAACCTTTTATTTCATCCGTTTGGTTTCAACTAGAGGATCCTTATGGTTATTACAGTATACGTGTGGAGTAGCATTAGGTGAAATCTCATATCATCATATGTATTCAGTTTGTACCTCAATGTTATTTACCTCTCCTAGAATCTCGGGTGTGCAGTTTTTTTGGAAGCATGCAAGTACCGTTTAACTACTAGTTTAAATTCTCCCTAGTTCTGTTGCTGAGTTAGTTTGCTATCAGGATATAATCATTCCAGCACTGACATCCATGTATATGGCTATATGTATTCTCCAGGGTCATATTCTGAATGATGATGCAAATTGCTTTGAGTAAAGGGTCTGCAAATCTGTACTCCTTGAAAACTAGGATTGGTGGGGGCAAAATGTACTCTATTGTTCGACAAAGTATAATCAGAATCTGTCATATTACAGAGGTATGGTCGGCACTAATTGATATATAGTTGTTCTGTCTAATTTGTTGTTAAGTTTTGGAGCAAGGATCTGTAGATCAATGACAAACCAGCAGCAGTAGGCGATCATGTCTCCAAACCTTGCAAAGCTGTCATTTCTGCATGGCCTACCAAGAAATCATTTAGATAGATGCTGTATGCTGCGAGTCTCATGTTTTGTGGTGTATGATATCATACACATCTTTATTATGCTAGAGCACAAAATGACATCATCATTGCATTATTCACCTTGTTGTTCCTTTTCTTTTCTTTAGAAGAAGTGCTTTTTAAAGTTTGTGAAGATGCCCTGGCCCATGCGTATAGAAATCAAAGATTGAGAATATCACCCCTTTTCCTATTTATAATCAGTATATTTGAGATAACTTATATTCTATTCCATGAAGTTGTAGACAACCCTTTTTTCACCAGGAGATCTGATTATTTGCCACTGCCAAAGATATGCAATTCAGGATTTACTACTTATGTATCTATGACATGTGGCCTTGAGACCTAAATGTCATTCACACATGGAATGGCAAATCCTGAAATCCACATCTTTGCAGTGGCAAATAATTGATTATTCCTTTTTTTCACCATACTACTGCTATTCTGCTAAGGTTCCTTTCTAGATTCCACGGGTCCTTACTTCTTAAAATGCTTAGAATTGTCTTTACCAACTGGGATGCTTATAGTAAACAAGAAGGATCTCGGGCATTACCTAACAGAGTAGCGAACTAGGATACTTGTAGTAAACAATAAGTCTCTCATCTCTCATGCATTACCTAAAAGAGTAGAATCTGGTAGTTTAAGAAAGGAGCAAGGAACTATTTAAAAGTTAAAACATCACTTTCTTTCTTTCTTTCTCTCATTCTGAATTAAATCTGTATTTTTATTGTGTACATTTTCAACTCAATTCTATTTATGTAGTGAACTAGTGATGTAGGATTAACTAGATGTACATCACTTTCTTTCTTCGTTAAACCATCGATGTGCATTGTATGCTAGTTGATGTTTCATTTGTGGGAATACAATTGGTTTCATTTAGGGACTCTACGCAAGCAAGCTTAAGTCAGGAGTACACAACTGCACCCAAAACCAATCCATCTATTAAACCCACGGGTTGAACCCATTTCAACCCGAAATTTTTGAACCCACACCAACCCAACCCAATCCATTTCTACTGCAAACCCAACCCGACCCAACCTGCTAACTACAACAACCTATTTCAACCCATCCAAGCTCAACTCAAATTAAAACCCAACCCGTTCAACCCATTTCAACCCAACCCATTAACACCCCTAGTCAAGACTACGCTAGTGTTAGCTTGTAATGTACTTGGCTTGTGATGTCTGTTTCGCCGAGTGAACTCTCATGTGCATTAAAACCACAGCGTGTCACTACTTCAGGAGTTAACACTAGTGCTTATTATGTGTACTACAACCTACAACATGGAACCCTTTAAAAAGATGGTAGATCAGATACCTTTTTAAGTCTAGACCAGAAAAAGTGCTATTGACTACTTCGTCTACACGTCGTTACTCCGGTTCCTTTAGATGCTTACACAGACCATTGCCCTATGTTTAAGGGTCTTGATTTTTTGTTTTGTTCAGACCAGGTTCATTGAACTCCATTTAATTTTCCTTGAAAATTTGGACCTGTTTCCCCAGTCAGCTTACACAGCTCTTCCATGATTTGAATATTGCAGGTTTGGCTCAAACAAGGCGACATGACGAGGATAGGTGAATAGATGCATTGCAGCATCTTGTAGAGATTTCACATGTGAGGACCCACATTTCTTGGCTGATTTATCCTACTTGCTCAGGACCATATATTATAATTCCCCCAAATTGTTAGTACTGCAACATCCTAGATTTCTGATCTGAACATTGAGCGTTGTTCCGTCTGGAACTCGCATATGGGGCATGACATTGAGGAGATGCTCTCTGCAGAAATGCTGCCACAGTTTTTTGTTGTCCTGATTATCTCACCCACCCGACTAATCCCGTATTATTGCTGGCAACATTAATGACCTTGTCTTTGACAAGTTTGGGAGTTTGCTTATTAGTAGAATTTTGTCATTTGCCCATTCAAAAAAGAGAGAATATTTTGGACTTTTTTTATGATTTAATCCATTTTAAAAATATATTTTAAAGATAACGTCTCCATAACTTTATTTTCAATTCTGACCTCTTTAGTCACGTCACAACGCACGGCATGACAAAAACACTCTGTCACTCCACGTACTACGGTGTGGCCAAAACTGCCACGATAGCTCTCTGAGCCAACGTAGGTCCGTTTTTGGGGGTAAGTCTTGTAACATCAAGAGGAGCGGCGTGACGGCACTCGTTTATCACGCCGAGGTCTGAGGCGTGACAACGTGTTTTTGTTACGTCACGCGTTGTGACATGGTCAAATAGATCAGAATTGAAAATAAAGCTAGAAAGATGTTATCTTTAAAAAAATAGATTAAATCATAAAAAAAAGTTCAATATTTTGTCAGTTGTCTGGTCCACTAAATACGACTAGCCATAGTTGCAGCAAATTTGTGAGCTCCTTTTACTTGCAAGTATCAGTAGGCAGTAGCACATAACATTCACAACTACTAACTTTTAGAGTTACCCAATTCGTGCATTTTTCAGTCTGAATGGAGAGCACATTTCACATGTAAATATGCAGTGAGAAAAGAGCAGAGTCTATATGGTTTGGGACCGTGAAAAGTACTACGTGGTTTGGAAGAGAACCCTTGGCATGGAACCAAGAAAAGAAGAGGGGGGACAACATTGGACATGGCACCAAACGCCTTGTTCCGAGATGTCCACTCGTTTGTTCTCTTCTCACATTGGCACACACTCGCCTACCTCTATATCAACCTCGACGCGCAAGTCACTCGCCGCTCACCTCGGTTCACATACGTACACTGACCAAAGCCTCGCTCGCTCGCTCGCTGTTCAATCTTCCATGGAGGCATCGCCGTCTCGCAGCGTCAGCTTCTCCCACGGGTGGCTCGGGTGCAAGGCGTGGCCGGCGCAGTCGTCCTTCGAGCGACTCCACGTCGACGGCGACCTGGGGCATTCCTGCAACAGCTCCGCGTCCTTCATCGACATGGACCCCGCGGAGCTCTTCTCGATGCGGTGGATGTCCGCGGGGACCGAGGAGGAGGAGGACTTCGACTTCGGCTTACAGCCATGTGCCGGCGCGCAGTACTCCCCGCTGCTGGTCGGCGCCGACCGCGTCTTATCCGACGGCCACCTCCTCCTCCCGTGCGAGCCGAGCATAGTGGTCCGTGACGATAGCAGCACATACGTCGACGTGTCGCCGAGCTCGTCACCGGTGTTCCACTCGGCGCAGAGCACTCCGGCCTTCGTGGTCAGCTCGCGCCGCGCCGGCGCGAGCGGCAGCGTCAAGGCGAGGGCGGAGCCGCTGCTGGCGACGAGGAGGATACTGCTCAGGTACCTGCGCTTCCTCGTGCCGCTGTGCCGGAAGGTGAGGGCACTGCCGCTGCGTGTGTTCGCGCCACGGTCCAGGGCTAGTCTGGCCGCGTCGACGTCCACCCCGGCGCGGCAGTCCACGTCCAGCTTCGTGAGCGCGGCGGAGTACTGGTGCCACGGCAACGCCGACACCGCCGTGCGCGACGCCATCCTCTACTGCAAGAAATCCATCGTAAGTTCACGTACCATTCAAGCATGCGCATGCACGTTTTACCAACAAGTTTTGTCCGTTGATTACTCGTACTGATCGTTTGGCTATTATATCATTCAGGGCCAGGACATGTAAGGACGAGCTCTTGCAAGAACAGTCAATGTAGGTTGGTGAATTGGAGAGAAAGATGGATACTGTGTCTCCTCAATTCCTTCTCTTTTTGGGATTTTGATTTCTGATGTATATGCATATACAGTACTACAGTGTATACGTTGGTGAACTGTGCTCAAAGGAATTTAACCTTGTGAAGCTCTTTAGATAAGAAGAGATGTACATCTGTCCTGTTCTGTCATGGTCATATGTTGCATGCATGCATCATGCCAGACAAGCTCCAAGCATTAGGTTAACAAACACGAACTTGTGGTAATTATTAATTGAGAATCATCTCATTTGTTCGTCATTTGTTCGATCAAACTCATGTGCTTTTCCTGGCACATTATTGAACTCATTTTCTAACCTAAGCTGCTGAGATGGGGTACTTGTACACTATTGCACACTATTGCAATCGTGTGCTTTCCTTTTCATTTGCGCACTATTGCAATCATTAAGGTATTCGTGCGTTTAACATGGTCTCTTTTTAGCAGTTGTCTATTCAGAAACCACAAATTTAGCCAAGACGGATCATATGCTTTGAATCAAGTATTACCTCCGGTCTGAAGTAGATGTCATTTAAGTACCAGCCAAAACTAGGCAGAGATTAGCATTAATCCGGCCTCCAGTCGGACGATTATTTGCGTAATTTGACCAAGTGTTTCCAAGATCGTCTCAGAGGTCGAACCGAGCGTCAAGTGTTAAATACGATAATATTGCGTCAAATCGCAAGGCACAGAGGCTAGAGCTGCACATCAGTTTTCTCACCAGCATTCATCAGAACATTTCTAAAAAAAATAGTAACATTTATCAGAGCAAGAAATCCTCCACTCCATGCAATCCAGCTAGCCCAAAATGATAAGTTAACTGAGCATAAAATAGGACGGTGTTCTAACGACAGTACAGGAAACTTGGATTTCTCATGGCGTGATCCATCCATGAACAGGGTGTTGCTAGCTAATAAAGTACATTGGCGCCATTGTGCTGCCCTGTTGAAGCATGCTAGCTAAACGCCTAAACCGATCGATCGTTGCAGGCCAGCTAGCTGCTAGCTGATGGCTGGTCACCGATCACCACGCACTGACTCACCACATCGCATGATTATCCAGCCCGCCCACGGGAATTATTGTGCCCGGCCGATACGATTTGATCTGCCGGTCGGGGCAAGTACACGCATCCACCTCGTCAGTCAACCTGCACCTAGACTTGCATTGCAAACGCACGCAACCAACCAAACCCTCTGGTCCTGCATCGATCTAGTACGGATATATGCAATATTGTCGTATGTGTGCATCTGCAGTGAAACTGTATTATTATTCCGGCAATCTGGCCTGATAATAAGATTTAAATCGACCGTTCACTGTACATGGGCCCGACTTGCGCCGGGCCGGGGCCGGGACCAGACCAACCAATAATTTATCGGTGTGACATTTGGACGGGAACCGGGCCCCGGCTTCCGACCGCCGACAGTTCTTGAAGGACACAACATTCCCGGTTACCCATCAGAGGGTTGGATCGTGTCGTCGCAAGAGGCCAAGCCGGGAGAGGGACGGCGAGGGTGTGGGTACGGCCCGGGCGGGACTACGTGTATGGGTGTTGGGGCTGCGTTTGTTCGGCCGGGACCGGGCGCCCACATGGGCGACGGGTGGACGGCCGCGCGCGCGCGCGAGCAACCGAGCGGCGAAAGCGAGATGTTTGCCGTTTGCCCGTCCGCGCGGTTGTGCCGATCGCACGCGAGATGCGACTGTCAGTGTTAGCCATATTTGTTTCCATACGTACATTGTATAGATTATGGTAATTGAGATTAAATTCAAATTGATTGTAAACTTGTAATATTTTATTGCCGATCCGGCAATATCCTACTGGTTAAATCCTAGGAGAATTGACGCGCAGAGAGGCACGTTACGTCGCCCGATTTCCCTGTGTCGTCCGATCTCACGCGGAACTCTTTCGCGCCATCCGATGTAATTTTTGTTTTGCGTGCCTCGATGCCGACGCGCTTTGTTCTACTTCGCCCCTGCCCTACGCTCCCTCATCTTCCTCCCGAGCGCGCCGCCTGCCCGCCTCCCTCCTTCCACGCGGGAGCGCCGCCCACTCCTTCCCCCTCCTCCCCTTTCGGCGACGCCACCGCCCCCACTTCCTCCTCCGCTCTCCTCCTCCTCCTCGCCTCACGTTGCCTCACCTCCTCCCTCCCCCGGCACCTCCGCCTCTGCCCTCCTCCTCCTCCTCCCTCCCCCGGTCTTCCTCCCGATCACGCCGCCTGCCCGCCTCCCTCCTTCCACGCGCGGATGCCACCCCGCTCCTTCCCCCTCCTCTCCTTCCGACACCGCCGCCATGGCCCGACCCCCTCCTCCTCCTCCTCCTCCTCCTCCTCCTCCTCCTCCTCCTCCTCCCTCACCCAAGACTTTACTCTTCCCTCCTCCCCGGCACCCTCCTCTTCCTCTCTCACCGGCCAGATCTGGCGCCATGCCCCTGCGCCTCGTCTTCGCTTTTCTCCGGCTCTTCTTCTCCTAGCGCCGCTGCCGCCACTCGATAATGTGGCTAGGGCGCCAACTCGTCGACCTTGCCGTTGCTGAGCTCCTCGCTCACGACCCCGCCAAGAAGACCCCAAGGCTCCTTCTTCCCCGGCCTCATTTTCCCCTTTTCCTTCCTTCTTTCATTCCCCAATCTTGCTCTTCTCTAGAGCTTTTTTTTCTCCAACCGAAAATTTCCCCAAGGTGCCGCCTCCTCTTGCTCTGAGCTCCCCTGGTGGCCCAGCCTGGCCCCCTTGATCGGCCACCCGTGCTACGCCTCCGACTGCCGTCGGCTAGCCTCGCCACCTGCGCCTTGGCCCAGCTCCCTCGGATCCTCTTCGGCACACGCCTGTGCCCACACGGCTCGGCCTCCGGCTACCGCGCCGCACCCATGCCCCTAGCTCTTGGCTCGCCCGCATCGCTACCCGTGTGCGCACCTCCCCCATGCTTCCCTATGGTTCGGCCATGGCAGTGGCCACCAGTTTGTGTGCAGGCCGGATGTGGTTTCAAGCTCCCCATTCCTTTTCTTTCTCTGTATTTTTAGTTTCGCTGTTTGAGCTTAACGTTTTTATTAAGGTGGGTTTGTTGTTGCTTATGCATACATGAAGGAGATGGATGTGAGTTCAATGATGTTGATGCATGCATGGAGGAGGTGATGTGGTGAGCTACTGCCGGTGGTATGCCTCCCCTGTCTCTCTCTACCCCTTCCCCCTTGCTCTGTAATGGCTTTAGTGATGATATTGCTAGTGTGCATGTCCTCTGTGAGATGTGTAGTTCAAACTTGGGGGTTCATTCTTGGAAAACAGAATGTGATGGTTGTTTAGTTTACTCTTAACATTTAGTAAAAAAAACTTGAATACCTTGTTCCAGTTGTAGATTAGAGGTTCGAAGTATCTATGCGGGTTTTAGTATTGTATTAAAATGGTTAGGACTTACAAATGCTTACCTACTTGCATTTCTCCAAAGTATGTCGTGCTTCTAAACTGGTATAGTGGTATGTTCACTTTGTGATATAAAATAGCGTGTTATGCAGTTCATAACTTAGGAATGTTTTCAATGTATGACGATTACATATAGACTTGGGCATCACCTAATAAGTGTCATCCACATAGGTGAAATCTGGTTTTATAATGTCTTAATCTGCCATCTCTTTATTTCGCTTAAGAACTTAGGTTGTATTAATTTTGCAAGTAATGTTATGACTGCTTCATTTTATACTAGATATGCATTGCTTTTAGCCTTCTGATGTATTTGTCCTACTGTTAGTCCCTAATAAAAAGCCCATGCACGTACATGTAGTTTTGTGAATGTTGTAAATATCATTGTTTGAATTAACTTCACATATAGGAGCCTAAGATAGTAAATATTTCTGCCTAGAATGCTATTGCCTTATGTATCATCCTATCCTTTCATATTTTTTTGTTCCTTATTTGGTTCTAAAATCTTTGATGATATGCTGCTAAATGAATTGGTGTATTCAATGCTTGCGCACAATGCTCTACACTTGTGTTTGCATGAAATTGGAAATACTTTATGTACTAAACTTTGATATG
This sequence comes from Phyllostachys edulis, assembly GCA_036346405.1. Lineage (NCBI taxonomy): Eukaryota > Viridiplantae > Streptophyta > Magnoliopsida > Poales > Poaceae > Phyllostachys > Phyllostachys edulis. The sequence continues at coordinate 67,999 of JAYEVD010000820.1, forward strand.
TCAATGTATTGGTACATTTTTTAATATTTCTGATGGCTTATTCATAGCAATATTTAAACACTTGAATGAAAGTTGTAAGAAGGAACTTGAGACAATAAATAGGCAGTACACATTTGAACCTCTGAAGGTACACATTTTTGTTGCTTTATGGTTCATATTATGTTATTATCTGCGTGTTGTAGCTTAAGCATAGTATGAGTGAAGCTGTGTACGTTCATCACTCCTGTGTGCGTTTGAGGCTAAGATAGTAAATATTTCTGCCTAACCTGCTATTGCCTTATGTATCATCCTATCCTTTCATATTTTTGTTTCTTATTTGGTTCTAAAATCTTTGATGATATGTTGCTAAATGTATCGGTGTATTCAATGCTTGCACACAATGCTCTACACTTGTGTTTGCATGAAATTGGAAATACTTCGTGTACGGAACTTTGATATGTTAATGTATTAGTACATTTTTTTATATATTTCTGATGGCTTATTCATAGCAATATTTAAACACTTGAATGAAAGTTGCAAGAAGGAACTCGAGACAATAAATAGGCAGTACACATTTGAACCTCTGAAGATACACATTTTTCTTGTTTTATGGTTCATATTATGTTATTATCTGCGTGTTGTAGCTTAAGCATAGTATGAGTGAAGTTGTGTACATTCATCACTCCTATGTGTGTTTGCTTGATCTATTGATTGAACTGCTTTCGCCATTCTGTTTCCATTGATTGAGATTGTATATTGAAGTTTCTTGATTGAGAAATCTGCAGTCCGTTTAGACTTTTAGATAATGGTGTACTATGCATTTGTTTCCAAGAGACAGCAGTGCGTATTTACAACGAACTTCTCAACACAGGAATTCAGCTTCTTGCAATAAGTATCGTTGTCTATTTAATTCAACAAAAAAAGGAGTCATTTAAGGCTATGGTAATTTTTCAATAGCATCCGTTCACTGTACATGCCATGGGTAAGACGAATATCTACCCCTACACGGTAGGACAGGACCCAAGGTAGATGATTGAATATTTCCCAATCCTGTTGCTAAATCTTTTAAAAAGCAAATGGGAATCATGTACAGTGCTTATTTGCAATGTTCTTTTACCTGCACGGCTTGTCAATTTTCGCTAGCAATGAATCTCCTAAACTTACCCATAAGTTGTTCGAAGCAATGTCTAAAAGACTATTGCCGTTGTGCATGAACTAATTGGCAAGCAGTTGGTGCCTGGGTCCTGGGCAGAGGAACTGTGGTTCATGGATTTAGTACGGTGTCAAATTGACAGACTCTTTAGATTGTGCTTTTTACTCGAGTGTATTTTGCATGTACACATCCCTCGAATGTATGCTAATTTCACTTGTGTCGTATTACCCATTGACCCCCCCCCCCCCATGACACACCACATTAGCAATTTAGGATGGGTGTTGTTTTACCAACTGTTCACTGATTGTTATTTGTGCATGGTGCCTTCTCACTACGTTCATGCTTGTATTCTTGGGAAACCTAATGTAAGCAAGATTGTTAGCTTTGCCTCAGCTAAATTGCAGCTATACATTGAGGATTGAAGCTCATGATGTACCCAACAAGACATATCGACTTAGTGGTAAGGAACATGATAAGATAAAGGGTGATGTTGCTCTTATTCTCCATTTTGCATACCATTTAAAACATATCAAGATACCGGTGCCAAGTGCCAAGTCAGTATGATCTGCTCGAACAATGTTTTTAAAAATATCTTCTTTGCGATCGCCTTTCATCGGGTGAATTTGTTTGTTCCTGCTTCTCTTACTATAGATGGCAGCCTTAGCTATTGCACTTGTTAGACCATGCGGCTTTGTCGTGGTTCTGCTAATGAATAATTGACTTATGAGTTGCTTTGGAATTTGTGGTTGCGAAAGTTTCAGGTGCCCGGTTGTTCCCTGTGATTCTAAGGAGGTAGTCCAGGACCTCCCTCTGGATCAATCTCGTCCATCCAGGACCTCCTCAGGTGTAATCTCGACCATCCAGGTCCTCCCTCAGGAGAACCAACGCGCATCAATCTGGATCATCCAGGTCCTTCCCCAGCAGAACCAACGCGCATCAATCTGGACCATCCAGGTCCTTCCCCAAGAGAACCAACGCGCATCAATCTAGACCGTCTAGGACCTCCCGGGAGCATCAACGTGGATAAATCGCGTCCATCCAGGACCTTCCCCAAGGAGCACTAACGCGCATCAATCGCGACCATCTAGGACCTCCCCAGGATCAATCTTGTCCATCCAGGACCTCCCCCAGGAGCATCGATGTGGATCAATCTGGACCACTCAGGACCTTCCTATGAGCACCAACGTGGATCAATCTAGACCACTCAGGACCTCCCCATGAGCAACAATGCGGATCAATCTCGACCACTCAGAACCTCCCTATGAGCACCAACGTGGATCAATCTCGACCACTCAGGACCTCCCCATAAGCACCATCGTGAATCAATCTGGACCACCCAAGACCCCCTAGAGGTCTTTCGAGTACTGTTCTTATAGTACTGTAGCGAAGAGGTATTGTGAGGCACTGTAGCGAGGAGGTTTGGCGAGGGACTGTAGCAAGGAGGTTTTTCGAGTACTGTAGCTCTGACACTGTTCATCGCGGGTACTGTAGCAAGAAGGTGGTCTTTGCACAAAGGCAAAAAGGATGGTCTTTGCAAAAAAAAAAAATGCCAAGAGGTTTGTTTTTGCAAAAAGGATATTTTCTTAGGAACACCCGGAGGTCTTCACAGGACCTCCCACGAGGTCTTCCAGGTCCTCCCACGAGGTCTTTGAGGAGGTCTTTCAGAGGTCTTCCATGACCACTCACGAGGTCTTCTATAACTTCCCAGGAGGTATTTCACGAGGTCTTACAGGACCACCCAAAGGTCTTCCACGACCATCCTATTCATCCCGATAAATGTGTTTTCGAGTGCTACAGTAAGTAGTACGGCTTGGAAGTGGTCGTGGACCTCTTGGAGATATTCGTGGACTTGTTGAGATGGTCGTAGACCTCAAGGAAGATCTGGATAGTGTTTATTGATGATTGAGAGTATGTGTTTTACGTGTGTGAACTGATATTGGTCAAGTTGGAGAACTTATGCCAGGAATATATTCTTTGGTCTTTGCATGTGCAGGTTGAGCGTGAAGACGACCATGGTCGATGACAAGGAGGACCGGGACTAGGATGGGGAAATCTGAGGATCAAGAGGTCTAGGATGTCACGAGGTGGTCGGGCTTGCGCTGGAGCACGTGGAGATCAAAAGTGGTTGCATGATGCACGTAGTAGCTTAGGGAGGTCCAGTCCTGAAGGCTTACGACGTGTGAAGAGATATGGAAGGTGTTCCATATCTGGAAGGTTTAGAGATATTGGAAAATCCGTGTTTGGAAGGGTTTCGGGTCCCTTGATTCTCGGAAGAGATAGGATTTCGTGTCCGTGTCGTTGAGGATACAAACTAGTCTTTGCCTATAAAAGGAGGCAGAGGGGAAGTGTTTTCTCGTGGCTTTTGGCGGTAGAGCACACAAGAACAAGATTGAGAAATAAGAGATCAGATCTATTCAACATTGTCTCAAGATTGTTTTTGTTTAAGCTGTGCGTGACAGGTCTTTTTGGAAGAGGTCCTCGAGGAGGTTCGGAAGAGGTCCTCGAAGAGGTCGTGAGAAGGCCAGCGCACGGGAGAAATGTTGGATTTGGAAGGATAAATCGGTACAATCATTCACCCCCCCCCTCTGATTGTGCTATACGATCCTACAGAACTCTTCTTGATCCCATCTTAAATTTCTTACCAGTATTTGAAGCTACAAATATGTCGGTAAGCCCAGTTGAAAATATCTTTTCTGATATGTGCGTCTTATTTCATCTAATATGTGTTAATTTAATATTCAATCCCTTGTGCCGCAGAATGGTAAAGATTTAGGAAGATTCAGACAACTGGATGAAATATTATACATCGATGGATACCCTGGATATCAACACCTCATGTGCGCAGGAAACCATATGGAATTGATTTGTGAGGTAAAAGGTACATGTTTGACATGTATGTTTGATGCATAATTAATATCATATCAAATTGATGTCACATTATTAGGTTCAACCTAACACAAGAGTGGTCACTTATGGGATCTTGAGCTTTTTTTTTAAAAAAAAATATATGGTTTTCCGTGTGTTGTACTACGTTCATTTGTTGTTTGATTTCTGGTATAACTTATTTCCAAACTAACCAATAGTTTTATAGAACTAATGATTTCACATGTATGCCAACTTTCCTGTAGAGGTTGCTAATATGAGGTTCTTTAGGCTGGACGATTCTAAAGTCTTATCTTGGTTGTGTTGTGAGGTACTCTATAAGAAGACGTTGCAGATTAAGATGTTGTAACTTTATATAAGACAAATGTAATATTTTATATGTAGAACCATAGACTTAAAAACTTAATATAAAACCAAAAATATCTTATATTACTGCTTCACTCATAAAATACTCTACATTTGTTCATCTTTTTTCCCATAATACGTACCGATTGTACACGCACCAAATGGCACGCACGGGATGCTAGTTAATAGGAAGGCCGGCACAATTCTTCCCGTGCTCGTTTACAGTCAGCTACGTGGGCAAGCGGTGCATGCCGCGACGCCCGGCCGGACGGATGAACATCGATCTGAGGCTACGCTTGAGCTACTTGCCGGCCGGCATGATGATGATCGGAGCGGCAGACAGTAGTGGGTAGTGTGATCGCACGGCTGTTTTTGTTCTTGCTGTCGTGCCTTGGATAAGCTAGCTAACATATAAGCCGCAGGCACGAAGCCAAGAATGATGGTCGGGAATAGCTAGCTAGCCGCCTAGCCACATTGCTCGCTGCCGTGTTGCGTTCGCTGCAACTTGAAATGGAACGTCTCAGCTGATCTACATCAACACCACACGTGGCCATCACGAGTAGTCGAGTACAAGACCATACGAAGGACATCACAACCGATGGTTCAATTTAGAGCACTGATTATAAAAAAAACTGTCCCTCGATGTGCCCATGAACCATGATGATCCAGCTAGCCATGGGTGGATCATCATCAAGAGGTTGTGGGTGTTCAGCCGAGTACTCTTTTTTTTCCTTCAAAATATCTGGTACATAATAAGTATATTAGATGTACATGTTATTAATTAGATCAAAATTATATATTTATATCCGTAAATGAATTCAGCTCGTACTCCACACACCTCGCGCGTGGCCCATGTAACATATTATGTCATTTTCCTTCATACTTCAGCCCACCAAACCCTAATCTCTATTCTTTCTCTCATCCTATGGTTGTTTGTGTGTGTGTGGGCCGGGGTGGGGGTGGGGGCTCTGGCCTCCAAGTGGCGAACGAGCAGAGGCGCGGGCTACGAAGGCGAGCGACGGTCGGTGGACACGGCGATACGACACGACGGCAAGCAGGCGTGAGGCGACGCAGGGCGAGCGTGAGGCAACGCACCTGCACGGACGAACAGAGATACGACGCGAACAAGTTAGTGGTAGCGCGACAAACAGGGAGGAAGAGAGCGAGCGGCACCAAAGGAGTAACGCGGTGGCCGAGAGGGAGCATGACGACGGGAGGAGACCAGCATATCCAGCTTACCGTCATCGTCCTCTCTCTAGATCTAGGTGTGTTCCGTGTACTCTATTTCTTCTCCATGGCTCTGCTCTGCTCCAACTCCGGTTCTTTCTAGAGTCTAGCCTCTTCCTCTACTTTCTTGGTTCTTTCCAATGGATGTTGTATAAAATACAATCTTTGTTTTGGGCAATGAACAGATAGTTGGACCTTTGTTACATACGTTTACATGCTAATTTTTGCTCTATAGAAGGAATATTCTTAGATGGGGTTCTTGTTGATGGGAAAATAGCAAAAACGAGTTAGATCAGTAAGATATGCATCTGTCAAAAAAAATTTAAAAAAGAAGGCAGAAGCTCTACCGATCACTATTAGAGGAAGAAAATAAGTTTTAGCAGTCTGGCTGCTATAACCTGAAACAGAAAAAAAAGTGAGAAAACAACAATGACCAAGACCAAGCACAAGTTTTTTTTTTATAAAAAAAGACATGATCTCTACTGATCACTATTAGAGGAAGAAAATAAGATTTAGCGGTATAGCTGCTATAGCCCAGAACAGAAAAATAGAGAAAACAACAACGGTCAAGCACCAAGCACAAGTCTTGGCCGCACCTTGCAACAACAACATAACTCAGCAAAATAGGAAGTCTAAAGCAAAAATAGCTCTATTCCTAGTTTCCATCTTCTCAATTGTCATTGATATCTATAATTTGTTGTTTAATTCATGCCATTAAGCTTGCCTTATATCGTCCATTTCCTTATATGAAATCATTAATTTCTATATTTTTCTGTATTTTATTATATATATACGCGTATCATCGTATCCGTGTTTTTTTAATGATATCTCACAGTATCGGTATATCTAGATAACCTAACTTTGAAGTCCGAACATCCGTCCTAAAAATTCTAGATCCACCATTGCAGCTAGCTAGAACGTTAGTTCTTGCGTAATTGCGCGTAGCGGAGCCAGGTGTTAGCTGAGTATAAGAGTATTTACCAAATTTGTTATGGCAAAATTAAGTACTAAGCACAAAGCCTGTTTGCGCTGTTCGGCAGCTAGGTTGAGTGGCAAAACACGTATACATGCCTTCATCTCGGTGCAAAATACTACGCGAATAACTAGGGTAGTCAGCACAACCTTTTTCCGTATCCTTTATTGCCACTGATATCTTGTAAGTGTTAAGATTAGCAATGCGAAAATGACAAAATCATACTATTAGTTGTAAAAAAGGAGCAAAGTTCATATAACACATCGAACTATGAAATCAGATATTTGATCTCTCGAACTTTGTAATCCGGTTCAAATAAAATTATGACCTAGTTTCGCATAGTGGTATTGCCTACGTGACACGATGAGTTAGCAATTTTGTCACGTGGGATGACACGCTGGTTAAGTTTAGATGAATAACAGGTGGGACCCACAAGGTCTTCTCCCCCAAATCGAAATAGAGGGGGAATGAGCTACAGGGGATGACAGTCATGGAAGCATGACTGGTAGCTCGGTAGGGGAGAAACCCCTATGGGCCCACCTATTATTGACTCAACTTGGGCAACATATCATCCTACGCGGCGAAACTTTCAACTCATCGTGTCACGAGGGCAATACCACCCTCACTACTACAAAAAGGCTAATACTAGACGCCTCATCACAGACGGTTTTGGTTTTGCAACCGTCTGTGTTACTGGCTACGCTAAAAACTGTTTGTGATGATCATAATATCACAGACGGTTCATGTTGAAAACCGTCTGTGAAATATCACAGACGCCATAATATCACATACGGTTCATGTTGAAAACCTACTTTATAGACGGTTTTCAACATGAACCGTATGTGATATCACTATAATATCACAGATGATTCATGTTGAAAACCTTATGTGAAGTATCACAGACGATTCTTAATAAGAACCGTCTGTGATATCACCATAATATCACAAACAGTTCATGTTAAAAAACCGTCTGTGAAGTATCACAGACGGTTCTTAATAAAAACCGTCTGTGATTCGCAGCACGGGATGGCGAAAATTTTTAGACGCATGCGTGGGAGGCGAAATATTTTGACGCTGTCTTTATATATTATAGCCACCCCCGCCCTGTCTTCCATCAGTCTCTCCCTCTCCCCTCCCCACGGTGAGCTCCGACGACCGCCCTCGATTCCCCGGCGCGGTTCGGCGAAGAGACACAGCCGACGACCACGAGGAGGAGGAACGCAGGACCCATGCTAGTAAGTGATCAATCGCTTGTCGCCTCCCTCTACCTTGTTACTTTTGGTGGCTCTTAGTGGTGACCATGGTTTTCTTGTGAATGAATAGATCAAGATAAGATTGCGGATTTTGAGATGAAGCTCACGGATATCGGCAACGAGTACCTCAGCATCCCTAACTCTGAGTACCAGGCCATCGTCTGCCTCTTTGTCTCGGACTCGTTTTCCTCTCCGGCCACAAATTCGAACTCGAACAGATTTTGGTTTCGTGCACTGTCCGGTAAAATAGCCACAACTTTTGCATACGAAGCCGGATTGCGACGTTCTTTGGCTCGTTAGAAAGCTAACGAAAAGTTCAATCGAAAAATCCATAAGTCTAAGTCAAATTCGCTCGCGGGGCTTTGGAAAAGTGAAAAATCCAAAAAATATCGTTTAGGGCCTCAAAACGGCCTCTGAAGTTTCAGCACCCGTTTTTACTGTTCGTTCGCCATCTAGTTTGAGTTTTCTTTCACTTCAGATTGTGTAATAAACCATATGCAGATACTCGGGTCCAACTGTCCAGCAATTGATTGGTTCGGCTCATAATTCGATTTTTTTTGCAATAGAAAAAACTATCACAGACGGTTCTTGTTCAGAATCGTCTGTGATAGCTTTGTTCACAGACAGTTTAAAAACCGTCTATGATGACCCATGTCATCACTGACCCATAAAGTCAGACGGTTCAGAAAAAACGTCTGTGATGACATTTTCTGTAATAGTGCCTGCAAAACCGGGTCAGGTGTTATTTGAATTGGATTGCAAAGTTTGAGTGTTCAAATGTCTGGTTTCATATTTCAGGATGCTGGATGGAAATTCGAGCAAATTTTAGGGGTGTTATATGAGTTTCTTCCTAACAAAATACTTCCTGAGCATAATAATTTTCCAAAATTTCCGACATATAACAAGGATAATCAACTGTAAAAAGGTGTGCATAGGAAATCGCACCAATAAAAAAAGAGACACGTCCTTTTTCATTGTGGTTTTTTAGATGGAAGTGAAACATTCCTTGCAAAAAGAAGATGAAAGTGAAACACATACTTTATAGAATGGAGGCAACAGTGTGCCAAAGTGTAGTGTGTACCGTGTGCAGCGGTGACCGGTGAGTGGTGACTCACACAGTGATAGTCCGTAGCAGTGCAGGATGTTGACCGTAAGCGTAGATATAAGAGACGGTGGAAAAAAAATGTTAGCATGACTTTATTTTTGTCTTAATATATTCTAATAGCCTTTATTTTACCATAACCCACTTTAGCCCACTCTAATACTACCTAATATGCACTGATCACTTCTGAATAACGTCATTAGCAGAGTATGCATATGGAGGAACGGAGAAATTGAGTGTTTCTGTCCAGCCTGGCCCGAAGACACCTTTTGCATCTGCTTAGTCAGGTTGCTTTACTTTGCAACCATCCAAACAAACGAAACAAAAAAAAATTCTGCACATGAGAAGTCTAGTTCAACCTTATACACCCTACCAAACACGCCCAAAGGCCAAAATGGTCAGCTACATGCCCCAGGCCCAAGGCCACACAATCCACAGCTGGCGCAGGCCACCAGCTCCCCATGCAGCCCATCACCGGCCGTGCCAAACGCGCGGGCAGATCAGCCCAAAGCTTCGGCCCAACTAACATCAGGCCGTGGCCAACGGCCAGCTAGGCCCAACCCACGTGTGGCTCGGCCTCTCTCACTCTCCTCCGAGTACAGAACAGACAGGCGCACAGTCGCGCACAGGGACAGCCGCATCCCCTCACCTCACCAGCTCACCTGCAGCTCGCACGCTCGCCAACCCTAATCCCCAGCAGCTCCGCGCACTCGCGCTCCCCACCACCCCGCTGCGCCCTCCCCACTCGACGCCGGCAACGCGCACGCCCTCCCAGCTCGCCTCTGGCGGCCGTGGCTCACGTGGGGCGGCCCGGCGCACGCGCACCGGAGGGTCTGCCGGATCGGCGCGCTTCAGATCCAGTGATTTCCGCGGGAAACTAGGTGAGGCGCTTACTAGAGTGTTCAGAATGAGGTGTTTTTGGTCTAGTTTAGTGTTCGCTAGTACAGCAAATCTGTAGCTGCATAGAGCATTTACTTCGCATTCCTCAGGCATTTTTGTCGGAAAAACAGGGGAGCTACCTTTTCTTGCTCTAGGACTGCGAAGTGATTAAATGTTGCCAAATTAGAGCTGTTCCCAAAAAATAGCACATAGTTGAGCTGGCGCTGGCGGTTTTGACAAAGCTCTTGGATGAAACACATGCTCCTCAGTTCCGCATGTAGTAGCTTTCCTAGAGTAGAAATAACTGATGCTTCCGTTTGTTTTCGGAACAATGACTAAGTGAGAGAGGTGAAAGCTACTTAGCAATGCTTTCCCTGGCCGGTTCTTCTAATTCAATTGCAAAAAAAGTTCCATGTTAGCAGTAACTCCAGCAAGAGTTCGACTGTTTGCTAAACACTAATGATTCTATGTATTGTCACCTGCCAGAGATTCCTTGTGCAACCTACACAGCGATTTAAGGTTGTGTAAGAATAATGTGTGAGGATAACACTATAATAGCATGGGGTTCAGCAAATAGGGTCATGCAATATGTTGAAATATGGGAAGAACGATCACCTTGTGATTGGGAATTTTACGTGTAGATGTGAGACTAATAGGATAAATGGTTGCTTCTAAGGGATTTAAGGTTGTTTTTAGTATCTTTTCATTCTTTGTCCTGGGACTTGGGATTTCCTTGATAGGCAGCACCTTTTGGATTCTTGTTAATTCTGGTAGATTTACCTCTTGGTACCTAAGAAATGGTTGCATCTGGGGTTCATGTGCAAGAAATAAATAAAAATTATCTTTTTACTATATGGTTGTTGGTGAGATGATAAGGAGATACTTCATCACTTCCCTGTGTCTTTTTTCCTTGGTTGTTTTCATTTGATATTGGGATGATACCTAGAGTTTCAGAATCTGTAGTTGGGAAGAAAGTTCTTGGTAGAAAACTAATTGCTAAGTGGTGTTTTATCGCATAATCTGGGTCGCATGCTAAACATAAAATTTTGCACATGTACACGGCAACTCTCTTTGATTTCCCAAGTATGCTTTCAGCTCAATTAATTTGAATCACACTGTAAAGTCAAATGGAAAGAACATCTGTATCCGTATATCTTAAAAGAAGGCAACATCGTTAAACACATATTATCTCATTCCTGCTGAAAATACACTGCTAGAAAAACTTTCTTGGTGAGTTGAGCTATAAATGGATAATTCTGTGGGAAAAAATGCTTGATCATATGCTTATTTATATTCACTAAAATGTTACCCTCTCACTTTGTTTTCTTGAGATTTTTTTTATGTTGGTGCAGTAGCATTAATCTTACATATATATCTACAGGCTTTTTACCTTGTTTGTTTGGTGCAGTGCTACTGCCTCCAATGATCCTACGAGTAGAGTTCTTGAACTTTTGCTGGAACTGAGGACCTTGTACGCATAGCCTCATGCATGCACTTATTTCTTCAGGCTAAAAGAAATGGAGAGTTCCAGCTCTGGTTCTTGTCCACAGGGTGAGTGGCTTTTTACCCATTTCTATTGTGTACAGGAATTATTGTCTGTCTGCATATAGTTATACACTAATTTTATTTCGGTAACTCTTAGAAGTTTCTCATGAGCCGACGGAAACTAAAGGGAAAATTACCAAGAATATCATATATGGATGTACAATTCTGCTTTGGAACTTCTAATTCTTAATTCTAAAGCTACTTAAGGAATATATGTCCACTTTTGATGCATATGGATGTCTTACCTAGGTTGCAGCCGTCATGTGACATTTTGTTCTTCGAAATATTGATACGGCAACATGGCTTTACATTTGAAAAGAAATAAATAATTATTTCTTTGACTTTCTTTGCCACTACATCCGCACTATATAAATCTACAGTATTGTTTTACATACCAAAATACATGGATGTTTCAAAGTTAATACTTAATAGTTTCTATCCATCTTTAGCATAACTTTTTCTTGTAAATAACAAGGTATGCTACTTACTGAACGCATTAGGTTCAAAAAGACAAGTTTAATGGTGTTAATACTACCATTTTAGGGTTGTGTCAGGATGTGTTGAGGCTGTCTCTAGTGTTAGATTCTTGTTGAACACTGATATGTGATTTTGTTGTAACCTAGTGCCTGATTAATTGTTGCTCTAGTTGAGTGATGTTAATTGGAAATGTCTCTTTTTTATATAATTCAAGCTGAATTTCCCAACGATATATTTAAGTGAATTTTGTGGTTTTGCGCTGCTTCTCGAAATTGTTCAAAGTGCAGTAATTTTTTTTTTTGGGGGGCGGGGGTGATTTAGAGGCTGGCTTATGACCCTATTGTAATGGATAGTGATATTCCTTGTCCTTTGACCAATATAATCCATTAATCATGGCCATGATACTGGAGATGATAGGTAATGAACTCCTTTCCTTGTGAGGAACTGAGGTACACTTTACTGTGGGTTGTTTAGGAGACGCTCATTATGTAGAGGTTTATGTGCTGCTCATTTTAATAAGTGCCCATATGCAATTGAATTCTTGAAGTGCATTCTGCGATCTTTGCAATTACTACCTTTGATGAGCCATGCTAAAATGAATATTGCATTGCAGGTACAGTGTATCATTGGTTTGTATTGTTTGCGGTTTGGCTTTGTGGCAGTCAGCATGTTCTGTCTCAGAAAACAACACTTGAACCAAAAGACAAATTCCTTCTGTCTGACCCACCTATTGGTCTCTATGATCCAATAGAGATTTCACCATCTGTTCTTCCACACAACACTAACCCAGTTGAACCACTGTCACCAATGTATCCAAACTACACATCCTATGATCCGGTATTGACTGGGAAATGCCATGTAAATTTTTCTGCACTCTCTTATATTATGGACAAAACAGCATCTGATTGTTCCATTCCCTTAGCACCACTAGTTGCAGATGTTATATGTTGCCCCCAAGTTAATAGCTTGATGAATATTTTCCAAGCTGCATATGGTAATGGAAACAATACGCTAGTTCTCAACCAGGCCGCAGCAAATGCTTGTTTCTCCGACATTATGAGCATACTTGCAAGCAAAGGGGCAAACACCAACATCCCTGAGTTATGTACTCTGAGGCCATCAAATCTTACTGATGCTTCTTGTCCTGTGAAGGATATTAGCTCATTTGAGAGAATAGTTAACGTAAGCAAGCTCCTAGATGCATGCAGCAGTGTTGACCCACTGAAAGAGTGCTGTAGGCCAGTTTGCCAACCTGCAATAGTGGAAGCAGCAGTTCACATATCCTCAGGTGGGGAAGCATGCTTGGAAGTTCTAGCATACCCGAAGTGCTGCTGGGATCGATGTTGTTAGTGACTGCAAAGGGTCGTTCACTCCTGGTTATCTGTGAAGCTTTCATCAGACGCCACGAACACGGCTTTTAGAGTATTATCTGGTTGCAAGGTGAACAAAGGTATGTGATGTCGCACTTTCTTTTGTTTGGCTTGGGTTGATCCTTTGATGGGATATTTGACTGATGCTAATTCCTTGCTTGGGCTGCTGGGTATACCAAAATGTCACTAAGTTTGTCATACTTAAATTACAAGTACCTGTTATGTTTGACTTTCACCTCGTGTCATAACTGCTGGGTGCTTAACGCTGTCAGTTTCATCATCATGATGCATGACACCAAGTGAATTAGCTGACTCTTATTCTAAATGTAGTTTGTCCACTGGAGTTTGATGAACCTTCTTCAGTCGTTAAGGCATGTGGCAAGGCATCTTCTTCAACGCCTCATGCTGCGCAGCATTGCACTCTTACATTGCAACTAGACAGAAGCAGATATTTGTCACAAATCTGCAAGCAATTAACTGCGCAACCATGTTTGGATCAATGCTACAGAAAGCTGGTGTAGTGGATGATATTTATGGGCTTTGTGATATTGACTTAAAAGATTTCAGCCTGCAAGGTATGCATAGAAGACATGAGAGCTTATCTTCAATCTTTGCTTCATATTGGAATACTTCATAACTTTGTTTATTTTCTTTGGTATCATTCTCCAATTGGAACAGCTTTTGGGCAGCAAGGTTAGTTTCGTTCAACCAACTTATTTGGAAAATCCATGCATCAGCAGAGTGCTAACACCAATCTTCCTTTTATAGGCTGTCTACTTCGGAGCTTACCTACAGATATTGTGTTTGATAACATTACGGGCATTAGCTTCACATGCGATTTGAGCGACAACATTGCAGCACCATGGCCATCCTCGTCGTCTCTTCAATCCTTGTCGCTTTGTGCTCCAGGTGAGGAGGGGAGTTCTTTTTTTAGGGGTCACAGAAATAACATCTATCCACCTTTTTTAGCCGTGAAGTTATTATTCCATGGCCATTTTGGGGTCAGCATTTAAAAAAGAATGTTGTCATAATTACACTACCCGTCTCTCGTTTGGTTTCAGAAATGTCATTGCCTGCGTTGCCTGTCTCGCCAACATCTGGAAGCTCGGGTACTTGCATTTTATTGCTAACACAATCTTATAGCTCATTCTCTCTTCTTCTTCTTTTTGAGATCTTGACTGTTTTTGCCATGCATAACTATAGCTCCAGCCTTTTGTCAGCAAATTGAAATAATGTTATGACAGTAGGTATCGCCAGGACGGGAATCGGGATTGTGCTGCCTGTTGTATTCCTCACCATGACCATCTCCATCTGAGAAGCGTTTCAGCTAGCGAGCCAGGAGCTTTCTTAATTCTTACCCCCGGTCGTATTTTTCCCCTCTGTGCAGGCCCACGTGTAAATTGAATTGCATTACATTCTTGTAAATGAGCCTTTCCCTTTTCGGTCCCTTTTTGTTCAGTGGATAGCATTGTGTTATGTGTTAGAGAGGACTGTTGTACCGTTTGACTCTGGAAGTACAATTCTAGACTTGGCTGGGCACCAAAAAGAAACTACACTACTAGGTATGGATTGCGAACTTAATCGGTAATGTCGATCCGACACTGACCATCAGGCCTGCTTCATCCATTTGTAGAGCTCGTGCAACGAAATTCCACATAAGCCTGAATTGTGCTCAGGGATTCTCACATTGTATCCGGTAACGATAACCAGTAACGCAACTGATGGGTAAACGGCACACTCACCCAGAACTGTACTGAGTACCACCGGCAGTATGTGTAATTTACTATGCCTGAATAATTTGGACCATGGCAGTACACCACTTCGTCGTCCAGCCATCAGGTTTCTCCACACGCCCACCAGAAGTCAGAAGTAATCGAGCTTCGAGAATTCAACTGCAGGAGCGGTAGTGCGTTTCTCCAAATCAACGGCTCCAAAAACCCAAGAATTTCACTGCACACCGTAGCTAAGCTACCATGCATCGGCAACAGTTTACTTGGTACAATTGTACAGGCCACAACGCTATCAGAAGCCTTCTTAAGAGTGAAGGCAGTACATTTGAGGAACAATGGGTACTCGTTGGTTTTTATCGGGAACGAGATCCTCCAGGTGAGGACTAGAGGCTGAAGGCAGAGGATGAGCAGATTTCTGCACTCTGCATTATGATCATCTCCCAACCGTTAGATTAGAATCTAATGGCTCATACCCAGAGCTACAGTATCTGCACCACAAGGAAATTTCGGCTCCACGGCATTTGCTACCGTACTACACAGTATTCACGTATCAGCCTCGCTTTACTGTGGGCACAGCTCCCCTCCACCGCAAGAGCTGATCTCATCTAGATGAATGCGTCTGACTGCCACTGAATGCTAAGAAACAGCACGCATGCTGCTAAACATAAACAACGGCGGCACGGCACAGCCTTTCACAGCTCATCTCAACCTGGAGCGGAATCAGAAAGGTATAGAGCTAGCCAACACAACAAACACAGATCAACTGATGAAAGATAAAATAGTGTGTAGTAGTATAAATAGGTCACAAGCCTGGCCACAAAGCCAAGATAGGGCACATAAGTCAACAGTCTTCAGTTCTCTTCTGCCGAGCTTACCTTGCACTGTAGTCAAGGAAGATGAGCAACTGTGCCACTACTACCCATCTTCCCTTCAGCAATGGTCAAAATCAGATCATCACTTTTTAGAGCCCTCAAAAGCAGCCACATCCCGGTCAGGGGTGACATCTAAATGGGAGGCAAGAGTTTTCTTAGGTGTCAGGCATAACCGCATAAGCACTTCTGAATGTTATGAGGATGGTCAGGGAACTAGTCAAGCTAGATGATTGTTTTAACATTTCATGTTTCTTGTTGCAAGACAATGTAGAGACGCACAGACTTGTGTGTGAATAATATGCCATGTTACTACAGATTCGATTCAACGGTTAATAGGTCTACTGGAGAGCGGCTAGCGGCTACAACCGTGTCGATTGTTCTGTTGATTTTTGGCGCTGCAAGGGGGATCCATCATCAGCTTCCTGTGGGGGAGTTGACCCGCTCGAAGATGGCTTTGCGCCAGCTGAAACGATATTCTTGAACCAAGTTCCCTGGAAAGTAGGGCCACCTCCATTTTGGTTACCTGGTGACTCCGGTGAAGCTTGATTTTTTGAAGCCAGGCCTGCCATAAATCTGTATGCTACTCTACTGGCGTTGACAATTTCTGTTTTAGCCTGCCTGAACTGCAAAACATAAAGTCGCAACAAGAAAAATCATGTCAAGGAAATAATATGCAATACGTATAAGGAAGATACAATAAAGCATAGAATCACAATGAATCCTACTTCATCTGATTGGAATGCCTACCATGAGCCTGTAATAACATTTCACATAAACAAAACTCCAAGCGTTAATGCAAATAAGAACTTCTAAACATATATGATATTTGAGGTGTAGAACTGTCTACATTATCTTGATGAGAAAAACATGAAGTCTAGAACCATGCAGTCACCATTGGATTCCTGGCATTAACACCTAAGACAAGCAGCATATTTAATTTACCAAGGCAAAATGCCGACAATGTTGTAGAAAGAGATGGCTCCCTATTGTTCACGAGTCAAAATGACAATGATCACTAAAGCAAATCAAATTTTGCATGCCAAGCAGTCACAAAAAAAAAAAGAATGGAGGTAATCACAATGGTCCATGGATATGCTTAGTGAGGGCTAGGATTAAGCAAACCATAACTTCTGAGTTATATTGAGTTTAACCAAGTTATGGCTGATATGAACCAATTATGACAAGCATTTGTAACATTTTATCACACAAAATCCTTTGTTTCGTTATATCATATTTGGAAAAAAAAAGATTAATAAATCTGCTATTCCCAGTTGAAATGCCATTAAACTTCCTTACAGGCTGTGATAATAATGTAGTGCTGTTACGATATATCTATGCAACACAGCAACGACTCAAACTTAACTAGTAACAGTTAAGGAATACAGTGTGCCACAGCAAATAATCACGCTCAACAAGAAATAGTAAAGGAAACAGCGATCTTGCTATTGGAAAACAAAGAGAAAATAAATACACACACCTTAACTGCTGTATTCTCAGCAACAACCACAGCAGTATCACCAGCATTGGCAAACCGATTAACCCAACCTGCAAGGTTTAAAATACAAGATCAGCCAAACAAAAAAAAAATCATGTCTATGCCATTTCAAATATGAAGAGAAATACTACCAAGCTAGCAACACTGGCTATGATTTAAGCGAATGTCATCTACTTCACCCTAGGGGTGTACATGGCCAAGCTTAAAATTCCCGTGCACTAATCAGGTTACACCAAAGTGAGCTCATCAAGTTCCAAAGTCAAGTCCTGCTGCAATGCTATATTAGTTTTCATACACTAATCCTAAAGCTTCAGGTGTGAGGAGCACCAGTTTATCTACTCATACATCAAAGTACTATGATTGACAATGATTTCAAGTTGAGCTCAAGCTGCTCAAACTAGACCCGACTTGGTCAAATTGACTCCACTTAGCCCTGGTATATGTACATGGGATGCTACTAGCCCTTAATCTATCATCCAATGATGAAAAACCTGACTATAACTTACCATATTTTTCATTCACACACACACACACACACACATTCCCCCCACTCCAGAATTCCTCAAACCCTAGATGCTTACAATGTTTACAAACTAATATAGAGTTGGAGCGGAAGATATATAGCTCCTCCTGGTTGTAGGAGTAGGAGGCCAATGGCACCACTTCCATCCCCTTTCAGGTGCATCCCCTCTAATTCTAAGACAATTGACACCTCCAAGGCGAAGGTAATTCATCCTACCAGCCTGCACCACACTCCTTCTAATTACATCCCTTCTCCTCCCAAGACAATTAACAACTCCAATCCAAGGCAATCCCTCCTGCTTAACCTGCACAATCACTCATCAGCCCTCTAACAAGTAACTCCACTCCTAAAGTTGAGTTCAGCACCACCGAACCTCTCTAGCACAATTTCCCACCACCTTTCTAGCTGAGTAGCAACACCACCAAACTGTATGTCCACCACTTTCCCCTCAGTGCCCAATTCACCTTCAGTTTACTTTCCTAGTCAAGCCGATCTCTTTAACTAAACTGGAATCCTCCCACCGATATCTACAAAGTTGTGAGATTTTGTTTTCACTAGAGAATTGGTATCCGTTTGGGGGCCAGATATACATTGCACAGAGTACAGCAAGTCCAGTAGCTAATCAGAACAACGGAACTGCGAATCTCCTCTCCATACCTGGGAGCTTGGGCACGCCGAGCCTCTCGCAGAGCACGTCGCAGAAGTGGTTGCAATTCCTGGAGAGGAGGTCGTAAGAGTGGCCCGGCCATTCTCGGCTGAGCTCGCGCAGGATCCGGTTCACGGTGGCGACGGTGCACTCCGTCTCCCCGAGGACGATGCGCTCGCGGTAGGTGTACATGGGGTTCTTCCCGACGGGGCAGCTGAAGACGCCGCTGCCGTTCTCGCAGTAGCCGAACGACCACTCCTCCTCGCCATAGACCTGCACCAGGATCGAGAAGGCGAGGGATTTAGGGATCTGGAGAAGGGGAGAGGAGGCGATCAAGCATTGCGTCGCCGGGGTCTGGGCCGGTGGGAGGAGCTGCGGGGAGGGGAGGGGACCTGGACGGCGCTGTGGAAGATGCCGCCGAGGCCGATGCGGTCCTTGAAGATGCGGTTGATCTGGAGGATGGTGTTGTTCGTCTTCTCCGAGTCGCTGTTCGTCACGTCGTACACGTGGAGCACCACCTCCTTCATCTCATCGAAGACGAGCAATCCCCTCCCGCTCCTCCTCCTCCGGCGGCGGCGAGTGCTGCGTGATTGGATCGAGAGTATCGGAGGGGGATCGAATCGTCGACGGGTGGTTGGTTGCTTGCAGGTGGTGGTGGTCACGACCTCGGCTTGGGTATTCTTATCGGCGCTGGCCGCTGGGGTCGGGAAACTTTCGAGTTAGAGTCACTGATGGTTGGGCCCCGCTCACCAGCTTTCCTGTCTTATCCGGTCGGAGTCAGTCCAGCGAGCAGTCGGCAATTCCCGAGTTTTCGTTTAAATGGCAGCGTTCTAAAGCTAAATAGCAAAACTAATCTTATCTCTACTACTTAAAAAAGAAAGTTTACCGTCATCCGTTCTCTCACTATCATTTTTATCCATCCGATCGAAGATCTTGATCAATAGATCGATGGCTCGGATCGCCTCACGTGGACAACAACCTCAAGACTCGCGAGTCACGCCGGCCAAGACTCCTCACTCTCACGCCACGAATATCACGCCCCACCTCCCCACTGGTCATCCGGCCGCCGCTCTCGCCGCCTCCTCTCCTCGCCTCGCAGACACCGCCATCTGCGTCGCCCGGCGGCCGCTTACCACTCGCCGCCTCCCTCCTCACATCGCCGACATCGCCACTGCGTCGCCGTGGCCGCCCTCACCACCCACGACGCCCTCCTCACTCATCGACACCGCCTCGCCTCGCGCGTCGAATCAACAATCGCCGCCACCTTTCCCCACTCGCGCTGCCGGGGTGCGACGCCGCCGGATCTGGTCTCGCGCTGCGGGGCGCACGCCAAGCGTGAGTCGAGTGCTAGTTGCGTGAGGAGGAAGAAGCTACCCGAGCACGTCTCCCCACCCGCGTCGCTCGGGTGCGCGCCCATGCCGGATCTAGCTGTGACGCGGACGGCAAGGAGGAGGAGGAGGAAGCTTATGAGTGAGGAGTCGAATGGAAGGGACGAGGACGCAGGGTGGCAAGACCCGAAGCGGGTCGCACCAACAAACCCCACGATGTTGCGTGCTAGCCAACAGCCGTCAGCTCACTCGGCAACCGCCCAGCTCTGCCAACCGCCAAGAAGACAAAGCCACGCGCGCCCCACCCACGATGTTGATTGCACGACGGTTGCATTGCAGTCAAGGATGCTCTAGCGGTTGCCTCCTTCCAACATACAAAAGATAGGTACTATTCCACATCACCTCCTTCCTCGCACTTCCTCTTCCACAAGAAGGGTAAAAATTTCTTTGCTTCCCTCTATCTTTCTCTCTCAGATGTAATCTTCATCTTCATGCTCGCATCTTTTGCTTCTTTCACCATCAGATCAATTAAGGAAGATCAAGTCATCCTCATTGAGCTTGAGGTCAGGTCATCAAGACACGGAAGAAGGGCTACGACCTAGCACGCCGCCAGCATCACCTTCTGGTTAGTCATTGTAGCGACCCAACCCTAGGGCACCCGAGAGGTCCTCTAAAAGCTCCTGGAAAGTCCATCAGGACCTCCCAAGAGGTCCTAAAAGGACCTCTCGGGCGATCCACTAAGACCTCCCAGAGGTCTCGGAGACCTCCCGAAGTCCAGAGAACAAGCCCGAGGAGGTCGTGGAGCCATGGAGCACCTCAAAGATCTCCCACGGCCAGACTAGGGAAGGCGTGGAGGTTTGTGGTCATCCCAAGACCACCCACGACCCACCAAAGGAGATCGTGGAGGGCTGAGACCACCACTGAACCACACACGCCCAACCCTGAGGGTGGTCGGGGAGGACTGAGCTTACTCCGTGGTTCCCTGTGCATACTGAGCTAGTCCCAAGGATCATGGCTAGCTCTTCACAAAGAACAATGGTAATAGCATTGCAACACACCCGACTTTATTAATATCAAGGAAGTTGTTTACAAGAAGGCTTACAATTCAACAAAGAAAATATAATGAAAGATAAACACAAGGGCCACCCGATACACCACAGCAATCGGCCGGAGGGCGATCCTAGTCGATCCAGACCACTTGGTCCACAAAGAAGGTTATCACAAAGCTTCCAATTCTCGCTAAAGACAAGAAGAAGCAAGAGTGAGCACAACAACCGTGCTCGCAAGTTACACCTGTTAGATAACAAAATGACATGCATAAATGGATATCACAATGGAAGGCTTATTATGGTTAATTTGCGTAAAGTCAAGTTGCTTTCAAATATGAATACTAAGTTCCAAAGCAGGTACTTAATAGATAAAATTCATTTTATCAATGCAGTTTTCAGTTGGATAACTTTCATCATCAAGATGGTGAAGGATACCCTCCTGTCACAAGGCTCCTTGCCCAAACCCATGGGATAGCAATCCCAAAACAGTTTAATAAACATTTCTGAACCCAAAACCAATATCTAACTCGAGTGGTCACGCCAAAGATGTCCATGACCGTGGACACGGCTATTCGAATAGATTTAACTCTGCAGAGGTTGTGCACTTTACCCACACGACATGATTCCTCTAGTTTGTTTGGCATGCGCGAGTGCCACCTCTCACTGCCGAAGGTAAGAGGTCTAGAGTTCATGACAAGGCCTTTACAATGCATTGCTCCACCACAGCCTTTCCTTGCTAAGGTTTCACCCCCCTATGGATAGCAATCCGGCGGGAAGCCCCCTCTTGCACTAGTGGGAATAGTAGGTTATAAAAGACCATTGGCCAAACAAGACCTCCCACACCTCCAATGGAGCAGCATATGGTAGAGTTTTGCAGATTAATCAGCCAGGTCCCACGCCCCATACTGGAGACGTGTGGTTGCACGGTTTTGGCAATGGCCCATTATAGGCCTAGCATTGGCGGCTCAAAGACCGGTCCTCAACTGACTTGGGCGACAAACACATACCCCTAGACCTCCACCTTTGCCAGGATAGAGTCCGTGCATAGACATTGCACCAACCAAGCAAACCAATTCGCCCAAGTCCAAATCCATTTTCATTTCCTTTGCTTCCCAAAGAATATTTTCATACCCCATGACATCCCCATGCCATGGTCAAACATTTTAAACAATAGTTGGTCATGAAGGTAAAGATTTCCCAAATCAAGTGCTTTTGGTCTAAGCAGACTAAGCATATGGTTTCACAATTGCTCTGGTTCACACTAATGTATAATCCAGTTTTGTCTATGGTGACAACAGATTGGGTTCAATGTCAAGTTGGCCATATGAAGGAATTAGGCATAACTATGTGTTTAAAGACAGGTATTGAAATAACTTGGTAGAAATAAGCATGCATTACACTTTGAAATTGAACATAAATAATTTGAGAAACTGGGTGCAATATGATCAAGAGTGTAACTTGCCTCTTGCTTGACAGCTTAAGAATCTACTTTCACACACAGCTCTGGCTCTCTGGAACGCCAAGATCTACACGTATACAAAGCAAAGCAAATAAAGATCCAAATGAAATCCGAATGAACTGAGCAAGAAGTAAATAGCAGAGGATGATACTAAAAGGAAATAAACAGAGAAGATTCTTGGAGGAGGTCTGAAAGGTGAAGGGCTCGGGCTCCAGGGGGGTCCGAACCAGAGGGCTTGGAGAGCTCCCTGAAACAGAGAGCTGAGAGCAGAGGCCGAAATGAAGAACAGGGAGGCAGTGGGTGCCCCGATGCTCTATTTAAAAGAGGAGAAAGAATGGAAGCATAATAAAAAGAAGGTGACCGAATTCAGTGTATTGGTACAAAGGCAAACTACCCCAAGGTACTAGAAAGGATAAAGAAAGCAAGGGATGTGACAGAAAGTAGAAAAGAGGACAAGGGTAGATGGCAGCATTTAATGTGACTCATCCCACATCCAATGCACTTAAGAGCCAAGGAGACCACCAAAGGGTGAACAGCTTGGTCAAGGGACGGTCCAAGGAGGAG
The DNA here is from genome assembly GCA_036346405.1 of Phyllostachys edulis. Lineage (NCBI taxonomy): Eukaryota > Viridiplantae > Streptophyta > Magnoliopsida > Poales > Poaceae > Phyllostachys > Phyllostachys edulis. The sequence goes on from JAYEVD010000820.1 coordinate 90,851, forward strand.
GTCTCATGAGGAGATCCACAGAGGAGGTCCATGGAGGAGGTCCCGATGATAGACAGGAAGTCTTTGAGGACAAAAGGTCCTAAAGGCCACAAGGAGGTCTAAGGACATGAGGTGCAAAAGACAATAAGGGTCTAAACCACAAAAGTCTAAACACAAAAGGGAGGTCCAGACCATAAGGGTCTGAACACCCTAGGGAAGTTTGAACCTAAAGGAGGTCCAAAACTCAACAGGGAGGTCCGGACATGGGGAGGTCCTGACTGTTGAGATCTCTGCAAGGGAGGTCTGGACGGTTGGGATCCAGACAAGGGGAGTCTGGACCCTTAGATTCAAATGAAAGGAGGTCTGGACCGTCAGATCCAGACAAAGGGGAGATCCAAAGGATTTGGAGGTCTTAAAGACTTCAAGGAGGTCCTGGACAGGAGGTCCAGAAGACACACAATGGGGAGGTCCTATAGACAGGAGGTCCAAAAGACACACCCACGAGATGGTCCTGAGGACAGGACCCACAAAAGGCTGGTCCTGACGGTCAGATCTCACAAGGAGGAGGTCTAACGGTCAAGATCAAAAGCCAGGAGAGGTCCTGACGATCAAGAAAATAAGCAAGGGAGATCTGAGCGGCTCAGAGATGATGATCAAAGGAGGTTGGAGCAGTTAGGATGAGGTCAAAGGACAGGGAGGTCTAACAAACACAACCAGGAGGAGGTCCTTTGGACAGGAAGTCCAACGACCTACTCACGGGAGGTCCGAAGGTCAAGCTCAAATAGAAAGGTGGAGATCTGATGGCTAGGACCTCACAGGGGAGATCCTAACGGTCACGATCGGCAAGGAAAGGAGGTCCGCGTAAGCAAGGATACGCGAGAGGAATTAGAGCCCTCAGATCTATTAAGGACAAGATCAAAGCCGTTGGATTTGACAAGCATGAGGTCTGGGCCCTGGGATCTATCACGGAAGAGGTCGGAACCGCGAGATCCACCAGGGTGAGGTCTGAATCCGCGCGAGAGAGGTCCAGTGAACATAAGGGAGGTCCCAGAGAACACCAAGAGGTCCTGAAGGACAAAAAGGGTTCAAAGGGGGTGAGGTGAAATCGTGATAAGCGAGTAACCGGACTTCACAAAACGGTATGACCAGCGGTGGTCCTGACGGCTAAGACCCCAAAGGAAGATCTTTAACGGTCAAGATTGGTCTAGGAGGTTCTCAACAAGTGAGATCAACTCATGAGAGGTCTCAACGGCTGGGATGAAATCAAGGGAGCTTTAACGATTAAGATCAAGGCGAAGGGAGGTCCCGAGGATTAAGATTAGGACAAAGAGTTCGAATGGTTCAGATCCACGCATGGGAGGTCCGAACGGAGGAGATCCAAAGGAATACAAGGAGGTCTCAACTGATAAGAGGTCTAGGCATAAGAGAGTGCCTAGGCAACAAGGGGGTCTAGACTAAGAAGAGGTCTAGACAGGAAAGGAGGTCTGAATCAAAGAGATTCAAACCAACAAAGAGATCTAAAGTGATCCAAACCAAAGGGAAGGTCCGCTAGATCAACCAGAGGAGGTCGGGCATAAGAATATGCCCAATCGAAGAATGTGGTCTAGGATCAAAAGAGATCCAGACATCAAAGAGGTCAAGACAAGGAAGAGGTCCGAACCACGGGAGGGTCCCAGTGGTAAGGAAGTCAGGCACACAAAGGGCTAGAACACAAGGAAAGTCTAGACCTGGGGGTGCCCAAACACAAGAGAAATGTCAAATCAAGAAGGATTGTCTAGTCCTCAAAGGAGGTCTAGATACAAGGAAAAATCTAAACCTCGGAGGAGGTTTAAACTACAAAAAGAGAGATTAGAGAGAGGTCCCACCCAAAGGTGGTGCGGACCCAAGAGGTAGACTAGAAAAGGGTCTCATAGAGAGATTTCCAGGAGAGGAAAGACCGAAAAGACAAGGAGGATGACCACAACGGAGGTCAAACAAGAGGGACGATCCGGACATATAAGAATGTCCAAATATAGGATAGAGGAAAGGGAAAGATGAGAGATAGCTCTAGAGAGCTAGAGCAACACCAAAAGAACTAAGCTTTGGATTTAGTTGAAGTTTAGTTTAGTCATTTTAAACTCTTCAAATTCTAAAATTCTCAGGTTAAGCTTTGAATTCTCATGAAAACCAAATGGTTCTTTTTATTTTGAAAATTTTCAAAAAGGCTCTGAAAATCAGGGTGTTACAGTCATCTATTTCCCTTGTGTCCTCAAAATGTATGTTCATTATATTCTTACACCTGACCATGTCTTGGCTTTACCTGCTTGGTGGTAGTTTGTAGACGCTCACAAGTTGTAGATGCTTGGTTCTACTTGAAAATTGCGTTAGTTGCCCAAGCCTTAGCGTTACTTTTATTGATCAAGTGCTTCTTTATATTTGTCTGATGTAGTATAGTAGTGCTTACTGCATTGCAATTTGTGATGAATTCGCAACAAGAGTTCGGTATTAAAAGGGTGATGTAGGGTTGGAATGAGAAATGAATTAATGATTGTGTTTGGATGTAGATACTCTTGATGTATTCAATAGGTCTTGATGTCTGTGCATGAATGTTTGTCCTGTTGATGTACTGAAAAGGAAATTTGATAGATGTCATACTTTACTAATTGTTTTTGCATATGCGGTTCTAAAATTGTAAAACAACCGATACTATGTATGTCGCTTTAATCTTTGGTGTATAGATCCTCACCGCCATGAACTATTTGTCATCATTTGAGTTTTTTCCCCAAATCGATGTAGATGTCCTTTGGTTCCTTTTTGTACTTTGCAAAAAAAATCATTCAATCTTCTATACATGCAGTGACACCATATTCTAGCACTGTACTATTAAACTTCATGTCCAATTTAGTTCTTTTCCCAATCTGTTGCTCACATAAAAACGAAACATATCTGAGTACATGTGTTTGAACATATACAAATTTGGATTCCAATTTGCAAAGCTGGGAATGATAGGATTGACATGTTTTCATGGAATCAAGCAATGTGTGTGTGTGTGGCTAATCAATCAATCAATCCCAGAAGACACATGCACCTTACCAACCCCAACCTCATGATAGTAGCCAACAGTACTTGAGCATTGAGAGCCATTGATAGGCAGGTACTGTTTGGCTGCCTAAAGATTGCCATTCTGAAATGTTGCATAGAGATACTTCAGATTAGATTTCGCTTTCCATTGTGATGCACCATCAGAGTGTAGAGGTCACCCACATACGCATGCCTTCCTTTTGTACTTCTCAAAAAAATCATTCAATCTTCTATACATGCAGTGACGCCATATGTTCCAAAGACACGATAGTAGCTTTGTAGCACTGTACTATTACACTTCATGTCCAATTTAGTTCTTTTCCCAATCTGCTGCCCACATAAAAATGAAACATGTACAGTAGTACACAGGTTTGAACATATACAAACAAATCTAGATTCGAATTATGTGGATCAATTATGTCTGTATCATTAATACTAAAGTCTCTTTTGCTTCTAATTTTGCTTATTTTTGCCCTTGCATCAATTATGTGGATCAAGTCGATTTGAGGTGCGATTCGAGATCAGGTCGTGAGGCACTGAAGGACTATATCCAATCAGGCCAACAACAAGGTTAGTCCTTTTCATCATGTCCAATTTAATTGCTTGATTGTCTAGGGTTATATACTACTTTAGTGATCGGCCATGCCTTTCTTGAGAACCATGCCCTCGTTCTTTGTGGTAGAATGGTCTTTTTAGGGCAAGTATGGAAACTACTGATCTCTTTTAAGAAAATTACATGTTGCTTTCATGACTTGGTGGAACATGTTGATTAGAATAGGCTCAGAGAATTGTGTTTTGGTTTGTGCTGTGATCTCGCTCCCAAGTTAGATAGGAGTGTTTATGCAGCACATTTTCCTGATATGCTTCTGAATTTCTGTTTGAGCACACACATTTTCCACCACTGTTGTTAGTCTCAGAAATTTTCTATGACTAGATAGCCCAAACAAGCACGTCACTTCAGTCTTCTATTATTGATTTCACTTCAGATCAGAAAATGCAGTTAGGCAATGACAAGTTATGATTAATGCCATGTTGCTTGTTGAATGTTCATAATAATCTAGCACCAGCATCACTCCTTAATGATATGTCATCAGCTCAGCATGACTCCTTAATGATATGTCATCAGCTCAGTTAGTAATTTGATGGTGCATTTAGTTGTTCAGGCTAATAAATGTTCTATTCTGATGATGCATTTAGTTGTTCACCGAATAATCCTCCATTAAGATGATCTTATAAACCTTGTGTCCTCAATGTATATTCATTATGTTCTTTCGCTTTGGCCATTGGAAATGAAATCATATGTGTGATTCAATTATGTGGATCAATTATGTCTCAGATCATTAATACTAAAGTCTCTTTTGCTTCTAATTTTACTTATTTTTGCCCTTGCATCAATTATATGGATCAAGTCGATTTGAGGTGCGATTCGAGATCGTGTCGTGAGGCATGTATGACTACATCCAATCGTGCCAACAACAAGGTTAGTCCTTTCGTCATGTCCAATTTAATTGCTTGATTGTCTAGGTCATTATATACTACTTGATGATCGCCATGGTCATTTCTTGAGAACCATGCCCTGTTCTTTGTGGTAGAAATGGTCTTTTTAGGAGCAAGTATGGAAACTGTGAGCGCTCTTTTATGAAAATTACTGTTGCTTTCATGACTTGTTGGAACATGTTGATTAGAATAGGATCAAAGAATTGTGTTTTGGTTTGTGCTCGTGATATCTACTCCCAAGTTAGATAGGAGTGTTTATGCAAAGACATTTTCTCGATATGCTTCTAAATTTCGTTTGAGCACACACATTTTCCACCATCGTTGTTAGTCTCGTAAATTTTCTATGACTAGATAGCCCAAACAAGCACGCCACTCAGTCTTACATTATTGATTTCACTTCAGATCAGAAAATGCAGTTAGGCAAGGACAAGTTATGATTAATGCCATGTTGCTTGTTGAATGTTCATAATAATATAGCACCAGCATCACTCCTTAATGATATGTCATCAGCTCAGCATGACTCCTTAATGATATGTCATCAGCTCAGTTAGTAATTTGATGGTGCATTTAGTTGTTCAAGCTAATAAATATTCTATTCTGATGATGCATTTAGTTGTTCACTGAATAATCCTCCATTAAGATGATCTTATAAACCTTGTGTCCTCAATGTATATTCATTCTGTTCTTTCACCTGGGCATTGGAAATGAAACCATATGCGCGATTCAAATTATGTGGATCAATTATGTCTGTATCATTAACACTAAAGTCTCTTTTGCTTCTAATTTTGCTTATTTTTGCCCTTGCATCAATTATGTGGATCAAGTCGATTTGAGTGTGATTCGAGATCAAGTCGTGAGGCACAAAAGGACTACATCCAATTAGGCCAACAACAAGGTCAGTCCTTTATATATTGATGACATGGTCCAGCACTGTACTATTTCCCAGTTCCTTGTTTTCTTAAAGATTAATCATTAATGGTTCGGTGATTAGCAGCATTGTCTTTTCTGTCATGTCCAATTTAATTGCTTGATTGTCTAGGCTGTTAGAGAAGAATCCCTTTTTCTATACTTAGTTTATTGGGTGCTCATGCGTCAAAATTTCCGTCGTTGTGTGTAATAGCATGGTCCAAGTTGGATCTCTGTTTATTTCTTGTGTTCCCGATTCTTATGGTTTGATTAATATGCCATTGGATCTAGATGCAGGTGGATTGGATTATCCTGTATGAGATAGTAGAATTTTTTTGACTTCTGTGTTTGTGTTAAAGGTGTCCAATTTGGTGGGTTTTCCTACGTTGAAACTTCTGAATTTGAGCAACTGATTGTAGTTCTGAGCTTGAAATTGAAGATGGGTCTATTTCTGAATTGGTCTTGACCCATTTTTAGGTCATTTTCAGTGCATTTGTAGGTAAATAATGGGAATTTTCTTTTGTAGATCTTGGGTGATCTTTTTTCATACTGAAATTTGCTTCTCGTTCCACCATTTTTCCTTTAGTTATTCTATATGGCGGGATTTCTCTTACTCCTACTGCATCAGGAATGGTATGTTGCCTTCAATAATATCTTGAACCTACTTTAGCCAAGAACAAGAAATGACTTACACAAGTCATGTTGGGGAACGTGTTGAAAATCCTGTTTTGTCAATAATGTTGACCAAGAAATAATTGTGCTTGCTTTGATCTGTTGACTTTCTTATTGTTAGACCTTGCGCATCAAGATTGTAGGATTCTGCCTGCTAATCTAGGCCTTGTTGTCTTGATTCGAGTATTTGCCTTAATATTGTCTTTGATACTCGTCAGTCCACTTGTTGGTTCTTTGTGGTACTTGCATCTTATTGAACCAACCTCTCCCCTCGTGCTTTAGCCCCTAGACATGCTACAGCCTCACACCATCAACATATCTCTTTTCTCTTCTATTCTTTCTGCCCAAGGCCCAATTAGTTTTTGCTCATTGACAAAAGGCTAACTTCCTTTGTTCTGCCATAAAAGTTCATCAATATCTTCATGTCCTTGTAGTACAACTGTACAACCTACATACATAGTTGCACCTGATGGGGCCCTATTGGGATCTTTCAATTAGATCAATCAACACTAGGACTCTACATATGATTTCAGTCATTTTATTTTCAAATTGGTTTGGTTCCTTAGTATCAATAGTGTTGTTGTCTTTACAGTTCTATTAGTGCTATGAGATTGACTAATTGTGAAACATGCTTGCTCCTGCCACCATGAAAAAAAAACAAAATTTTATGGTAAGTTTCCTAAAATATTTATTTTATGAAGATTATGTAGCTCAATGGCACCAGTTAACCGAATGCGAAAGAGAACGTACACGATGTTTTCCGAAAGCCCAGTGGTGCCTATGTGAGTTGTCCTTAAATGTCACGTCATTTTAAATAGGAAAACAATATAAACTATTAATATGCTCCTTTATTATAGATTCAAGGAATTCGACGACATTGAGTTTGGGGATGTAGATAGATGCTGGAGCATTTGTGCTCGAGTAGAGGCAAAATTTCCTGTCGAAGATAATGGTGAAACGCTTCGATTGATCTTAATGGATGCGACTATAAGTCTCGCATTTAACTAAACTCCTAAAAAATATCATTAGTACCACAAGCTAACTTGGTTTATTTTACACTTAAAGGATCCAAAATTGAAGCATTTGTTCGAGAAGAAATGTTCATAGGTTTAACATAGCACTCAATCAAGGGTGCAAATACAACATTCATCATGTTGGGTTCCACTAACTACGAGGAAATTCAGTTTCAAATATTCAATCCTTTTATGAGTGTTTGCTCACCAACCGTGCAACCATTGAACCTTCTCGGTGTTGATGGATTTTCCGCTCTACCCAAAGCGTTACATGCCATTTCAAGATGTGTATGCATGACCAAACAAAATTTTTGTAGGTATGGTTTGAACTTCCTATGTACTAAAGGATAATAAATGAGATTTTGGTAGCAACAAATTAACTTACAATAATTCGTGTAGATTTAGTTGGAGTGGTTGTGCATGTTGGTGATCTCGAGCACCAACAATCCTTTCCACGCCGTATAGCCAATAGAGAGTATACACTCGTAGACACAAGGTATTTCTATTTTCATCGAAATATGGTTTGTTATCAATCTATTAATATTAGTACTAAGATTGGCATATAATAATTATATGTCTTCTATGTTCGAATTGTAGCTTTAATATCATAGTTGTTCAAGTTTGGGATGAGCATTTAACCCAACATATGCTCAATTGGTGTGCACCGTCTCTGTCCATGCCGTAATCTACTTATGCTGGATTGCTTGCCAGTCCTCAACATGCTGGCATGTCCTCGATTGCCTGTATTTCTGAAAGGATTGATGTTAGAAAGGAATACATAAGAAGTGTAAACATTACTCGGATAAAGTTTGACTCACAGGTGGATGGCTCGCTGTAGGACCCTGCCGTCCGGAGGGGGCACAACCTGGTACAAATCAAATTGTCGTATTATTCATTGCGACACGTAAGGCTCCACCATATGTGCGAACACCAGATGGAAGGTCGTCGCTTATAACCCGACGTCCTGGGTGCATTGCACGGATAGCCCATGTGGCTCCACCGTATGCACAAAATCTGGAGTCCATGTAGCCCAGATGATATCGTTGTCGTGCAATGACTTGAACTCATTGTGGAACTATGAGTAGCACCTTGCTGGTCTGTTCTTGGCCCAGCGTATCAGGGGAGCAGTCCATCGGAAGCCCATAGTGAGCCCGTCTATCGGGTCGTCCAACTCGGGGTACGGTGCACCACTCTCACGAAGGAGGGTTGCCCAACTTGGAAGTGCTCCCAACTCCATAGATGCAGGAGCGTGTAGTAGACAGTCAGGTTCGGGTTAACACCCGTGCCGCGCTACAAAGCGTCACATAACCCCCGGTATGTGGCGCAAAGGACAACTGATTCACAGCTGTATTGAGGCATTGCCCCAGCTTTCATGTCAGCCAAAGACTCGGCGATGCGAACGAAGCTAGGATACACCCAATCACCATGTGTGGTTGAAAACAAGACCCAAACAAAGAGCTGAAGAAGGTAAGTAACGAGGTGCGTCCTAACGACCTCGTCAGGTGCATCCTATGGGCATTGACTGAAGCCAAGTTTGGGGGACGCCACGAGCATGCTCTGGGACAGGTATGCCGAACCGATGCCCTAGTCTGGCCTTCTAGTCCACCGACGGATGGCCTGGAACAAGTGGCTCACCCCGGATTGGGAGACCGGTTAAGAACGAGATGTTCTGCAGAGTGACCGTCATATCACCCCACCAAAAGTGGAAGGTGCGTGTCTCTGGCCTCCACCTATAGACAAGTGCCAACACCAAACGGGCGTCTAGGGTGAACTAGCGTCCGACAAAGGGCAGCCTTGGAAGGGGCAACGAGCCCATGTCCCAGAGGATTGGGACGTAGCGAGCTTCTATCTCCCAGTAATCCCTCCCCGACCGAAGCAGCAGGGGCGGAGGGTCATCCGCGTCACCGGTGATCCACAACTTGCACTAGTGGTTCTCATCGTAGAAGGGTTTCAGAAGCTTTGGTAGAGACATGGCTTGCAACAGATGGAATAGACGAAATATTAGTGAGAATATTGATAATGATGATAAAATACTACAAATTAAAAATTACTTGTACAATTAATTTACACTAATTTATTAGTACAAAATTAAATACGACTATTTAAACATGACTAAATTAGTTATGGCTGGGGCTAGGTATCAATTGCACTAGTTGGATCAAGATACTGAAATTGGCATATCTATTGCACATTTTTTTCATTATAGAAGCTTTGTCCTTATAATTTCGTGTCTAACCCTTGCATTTCAAAAATATATGAAGTGATTCCTTGTCTCTTATCTCCTTTAGCTGCTCATAGATGGCCAAAGAAGAGTTCTCCAAATATCACATTGTTGTGAAGATGGGTGATATTGTTGGTATAATTGGATACCTGTGTTAGTAAGCTTGTGTACTCATCTAATTTAGCGCTTTTAGATGAGGATATATCTTTTCTCTCATCAAGTCGAACTACATTAGAGAAGTCCATGAAATTGATCAGCATAATTTTATCACAAGGATATTTGCACTAATTAATTTACACTAATTTACTAGTATAAAATTCAATATGACTATTTAAACATGACTAAATTAATTAGGGCTAATCGATTAATTATGACTAATTATTTGGTAACTAATTAACGACGCCTCAAGAATTAACATTAATTAATTACGTAACATTACTTTAATTGCGGCTAATTTACTAACAACTAAAATAGGTAATATGACAATGGCTAATTAGACAAATAAGTTTTGCTACGAACATTTCAAAACAACTAAAATAAGTACGATTGGAAAATGACAAATAATTAGGTATGAAATTTTCACTACGACTAATTTACTAACAACACAGTTAATAAAGAATTTAGAAAGAAGGAAAAATTACCTGCTAATATGGCTGCTGTGGATATCATGGGGATATACTCACGATCTTAGGATGATGATACAATTGGCAATGGCGTTAAAGGTTTGTCGAAACACTCGTTTTCGGTGAAGTTCAGATGCTATCAGGCAATGGGCGGTTAGACCGGCTAGGGAGGCGGTCAGACCGACCTGTGCGGCGGTCAAATCGGCCACCACTGGTGGTCAGACTAGCCAAGCCTCGGGTCTAGTGGCTGGCGGTCAAACCGACCAATGGACAGCGGTCTGACCGGCCATAAAGGAATTTTGAGTTTGGAGCTAGGCCAAAAATAGAGGGTGTAGGCAAGAGAGGGGATTCTTCTACACTTGGTCTCATAATTTTTAGAGCTTCAAGTGAAAAGTTCTATTCGTTTGAAAATTCCATAGAGGTTTCGGATTTCCAATGAGGAAATTTGGGTAAGTCCCTTGCTGGGCGATCAGACCGACCAGAGGGCGGCCAGACTAGCCAATGGGTGGCGGTCTAACCGGTTTTGACTTCTTCGCCGGCCAACTTGGTGGCAATGTGTGTAAGTTAGGTCAAGTTCATGGGTTTCAGTGCATATGTGTTGCATGATGCATGTTTTGACTAATGTGGGTCAAGTTGCGAAGAACTTGTTCTCGAAATCGATTTCTTTGTCTATTGTTGTGCAGAAAGCTTGGAGGTCAACGACGAGGATGATCGGGACTAGGCTAGGAGAGCTGAGGTTCAGAACGATCGAGGATGCTGGGTGAAGTCAGAAGACTCAAGCATGGCACAAAATGGACAAGGATGACCGAACGGGAAGTTCGGTGTGGCGGGTTGTATCAAGCGGCGCGGGGGTCGGTGCAAGTGCCATGGTGGTTTCGGTGGGAGTCAGATGGGAGAGACTTGCCAACATGAAGAGAGTTGTTGATCAACCTACACGTGGCGAAACATGGGATTGCTTCATAAAGATTTAGACTCGGTCTTTGGAGAAGGGTCGAGAAGGGGTATTTTTGGTAACTTCATCTAAATACCACCTTGATGGCTTTTGGCTAAACCGCGGCGCAAGACGGCGCAAGGAGAAGTGGTTTAGGTCAAGAGAAGATGAAGATGGTGCTTTGAAATGCGTGCGTAAGTGAAACCCGTTTATGTGTGGGCTTAACGGGTGCCCATTAGGAATATTCTTCTAGAAGCTAGCCTCCACTATAAATAGGGGAGGGTGCTGGTTGTGCACTCTCCAACCCTCATATCTAAAACCCTAGTTTGTGTTTTAGGATTAGGAGAGAATAGTGGAGAGGTTCGGGTTGTAGGGAGTTAGATTGATTGTATGCTCAAGTGTTAAGCTTTTGTCCTCTTGGATGGAGCGGGTTGTAAACTAACATCAATCTCAAATCAATCCAAGCAAGATTCCTCAAGATGAGTCTCTTCTTATTCTTGCTCTCTATTTTGTGATTTTGGGGCTTTCTTTGATCCATTGGTTTTCCTTTGGTTTCTGGCCTGGATTTTGCTTGCTGTGACATGTGGAAATGCATCTAGGATCATCTTGATCATTGTTTACCCACGAGCAAGTTTTTCGATCATATTTTGGTTTTGACTCGGTTTTGAAGCAACCTTCACTCAAACGGAAAAAGGTCGGAACCTTGGCAATGATCTTCACGATCGTTGATTGGAATAGGTTTCTAACATCCTAAAGAAGGTATGTTTTCAAGTTTCGTAAAGATTGAAGTTGTGGATCAAAAGTTAGACCAATTCGTGATTTTAAGTTCGGGCTGATTTTACTGTTCATTGGGCTGGAGATCAGACCGCCAACTATTTGCCGATCAGACCGCCCATGGAGAGGTCAGACCGCTAGGTACAAGGAAGTCTGATCGCCCAACTCTTTTGGATTTGAGTTCTTTGTGATTTTGGTCTATTTGCTTCGGGGTTTTGATTGGATTCAATACAAGTCTTCCGCTATGCTTGTATATTGATCTTTATAGTTTTCATAGCTATTGGAGTGAAATTAGCGTTGAATTCGATTAAGGAGAAAAGGAGATCGTGCTCCTATTCACCCCCCTCTAGTCGCCGTTTCGGTCCAACAGCTACAAATGATAACGGTTAATAACGCTAAAACGTCCCTGAAAATAAAATTGACAGAGAACCAGAGAGCGACTGAGAGAGAGCGAGCAATATGACGAAACTAAATCGCACTCACTCGCTACTTATAGCTGCTATGAGGCGAGCCTCACTTGCATGAATGCATGCAAATGTTGCATGCTGCAGACAGTGATGGGATTGAGAATAAAGCGTAAAGCTAAAGGCGACAATTACGAATGGAGGCAATGGGAGGGAGGTGAAATGCTAGGTGCTGGAGGTGACAGGAGGGAGGTGAAATGCCGGGTAGTGGGAAAGGAGGTTGTCCGCACTGTGGCCATGCGGAAGATGCAAAACCGCACTGTGGCCTTGCGGATGGGGGAAAACCGCACGGTGGCCGTGCAGACGAGGGAAAACCACATGATGACTGTGTGGACGAGGCTCCCCCGCACGGTGCCCATGCGAAATCCACAGGTGTTGGCATCTCAGCTCGTTCGGGCGGCCATTTTTGCAAATACGGCGGAAAGAGAGCCATTTTCGCTAATACGTTCGAAAATAGTGCCATTACGACAAAAAATTAAGGTTAAATAGTTATCTAGATCACAATCTTATCATGATCCAATGGCTGTCTACAAGAGCTTCCATACATGGTTTTTTCCCCTTCAAGGGTGCTGAGAGATGACATTGTTATTGTACGCCTTTGCTTTTTTGGTAGCCGGTAGGGGGTGGACATGGACCAAGAGAGCCCTAGAACTAGATCAAGACATCGAGCAACCAGTGCAAAAGACATCCTATATATGCATGGATTATGGATGCCAACTAGTAGATGGGTTGTCAAGCAAAACATATTGTTCAGGTTTTCTGGCGTTCCTTCTCTAGATTTAACTCCAAGTTGAGTTTATTTCATATTTGATGGTTTTGAACTCAATAGTTTAAAGCAAAAGGTTCATTTGACCCCCTGAACTCTCGTGAAAGTTTGGAAATCAACCTTGAACTATAAACCGGGCATTCGACACCCTCAAACTTTTAAAACCGTTCACTTTACACCCCCTTAAGCAAAAACCACCCTAGTTTCACTGACGTGGCATCCTAGCGGGCTAGTGTTTGCTGACGTGAAATCCAAATCAATAAAACATGGTTTAAGCCAGAAAATAAGCTAGTTGTAGGCTCCTTGAGCCCTTGTGGGTCCTCCATGTCAATGAAAGGGCCATCACTTTGCTTCATCTCACCCATTCTCCCCCCCCCTCTCTCTCTTTTCTATGTCATCTTCTTCCTTCCCGATTCTAGCCACCTCTGTCCATTTTTAGTTTCTGCTCCTTCGTCTCTGCCACCAGGACGGCCGGGGAACTCGACGACGATGAGTTTATGGCGTCAACCGTGCCAACCCCTTCGTCTCCATCAACAGGATCGCCTGATCTGCCACCACATCATCCTTCTCGTCGACACCCCAAGGCTGCCGAGGTGGTCATGGTGGAGGACGGAGCTAGAGTGCGAGATGCGGCTACCATGTCCTTATCTCAGTGGTGTTGAGGTCGTGGCATTGACTGTGCCGGTCCCTTTGTCTCCACCACCGAGATGGCCAAATCTGTTGTCGCATCATCCTTCTCGTCGGTATCCATGGCACAATCAAACCCTTGCTCTTCCTCTCTTCCTCTTCGCTCGCGATTGCTGAAGGAGCACACGGGGTAGAGTAGAAGGCGAGCACGAGGTGGCGCCCGAAGCTGCCAGTCATGGTGGACGCGACGTGCTCGCAAGATAGGAAGAGTAGCTGCTCGAGGTGGTGTTCGAAGAAGGCCACCTCGCATCCGGAGGCAGGACCGGAGGCGACAGCGTATCCATGGAGCACACCGGCGAGGAGGGCCCTAGAGAATGCAGAAGTGGCGGGGAGCGTGTCGAAGTCGGATCGGCGGAAGGCGGTGAGGTCAAGGGGGACAGTAGCGATCGCATCAGCGAGGGATGCGAACACGAATTTGAGGTGGGTGAGACGGCGATAGCTAGGTGGGCACTGACTACTGCCTCTGCGCATAGGAGCCACCGATGACGATGGGAGAAGGTGTGGCACCGCCAGCATCCCACGTGTGAAGGAAATGGGGGAGGAGATATGGAGAAAGAGAGGAGGTGATTTGCTCATGAGGGGCAAAATTTGGTGATATGGGTGCTAACGAGATACCACGCCAACAAAACCTGATGTGGTTTTGGTCCAGGGGTAAAGTGAATAGTTCTAGAAGTTCGAGGTGTCGAATATCTGGTTTTATAGTTCAAGGTTGATTCTAGACTTTTGCAAGAGTCAAGGGTCAAATGAACTTTTTCCTAGTTTAAATGTCCACTCCATTTATTTTCAATTTCTAGATCCGCCATTTATAACCAGATCGGAGAGGATCAAGTTCTATATGATCACGACAAGTTCTCATTGATAGCTAGTGTTTAGTTCAAGCTTGTTAATTCTGTTCCAGCACCGACTGAAATGGCCAGAACGTGCCATCCCACCACCCAAAATGGCACATAGCATGCTGCATCCCATACCAGCCTCAATTTCGGCCAATTTCGGCCGTTCCGGTCATTCCCGACCATTCTGGGTGGAATTGAGCTTACCAGCGATTTTGGTACCGGCCAAAGGAATATCTCCTCCCAATCCATCTCAAAGGCAAGAAATCAAGGAGGAAATGATTAGATCTTAGAAGGATGCAAGAAATTAGAGAAACACTATCTCCTCCCAGTTCATATCGAAGGAAAAAAAATCAAGGGAAAAACTTAGATCTGAGAAGAAGGGAATAATCAAGAAACCCTAGCCACAAAAGAACAAGAGGGCTGAGCTAGAGGTGCAGCTGTGCAGCACTGTAGGATGGCGGGCGGCGGCTCCAACTGAGGTAGGCCCGTCGGTGACAACCAGCATGGCAACACCAGCATGCGCTCTTCCTTCTCGTGTATGCGCTTGAACGTGGTTCAGTTTTCCTTTTTCCTTTTTTGCGGTGGCGACGTTGCAAACCCTACCCCTCTTTCTTGTGTGGGTGTGTGTTGGTTCATTGAGACTGGGACACTGTGTCGTTGAGGCCTTAGGGGCATTGCCTCAAGGCTGGTGTACCTGCACGAGGAGTGGGAGCAAGTAGTGGTGTACCGCGACGTGAAGGCCAACAAAGAGCTGCTGGGAGCGGACATAGGCGCGCGACTCAGCAACTTCGGCCTCACGCGCCTCTACGAGCACGACGCAGACCCTACCACCACGAGCGTCGTCGGCACGCTGGGCTACATGGCAGCGGACAGTGGCGGAGCTAGGAATTTAATGATGGTGGTGCACACTTTAAGGATTAAAAAAATCTTGTGTGACATATAAGTGATTTCACAAGTCCAATACAATTACACAAAAGAGTTCAAAATTAGTTAATAGTGCAATACAAATAGTTCAAATAAAATCTTACATGAATAAAAGAGTCGTAAATAGCTAATGGAAATCATAATATCACACGACGCGATCTCATTCCTTTGAAACACTTGATTATATCATCATCACTAACCTTCGAGAAGATATCTCGCTCTCTAAAGGTGACTAAACAATCATTCAATACTTGATCGCTCATACTATTTCTCAACTTGTTCTTCACAAGATTCATCACCGAAAATACTCTTTCAACGCTCGCCGTTGCTACCGGTAGGAGCAATACCAATTTGAGAAGCAAGTACACCAACTTGTAAATGTCATGCTTTTTTGTTTCAACAAGCTTAGTAGAAAGCTCACCGAGATTCTTTAGGCCCTTAAATCTATCATCGCTTTGCATATCATCAATGAAGTTATCAAGTTGAAAAGAAAGTCTCATTAAATCCGTGCTTGAAAAATCATTGGGATAAAAGTTGGCAAGGTTAAGCACTTTGTCCCTATCATAAGAAGCAAATGAATTTATAGGATTTAAAGCGGACATGCAAACAAGCAACTCCATATTAACCTTGTCAAACCGATTGTCAAGCTCTTGGAAAATATTATCAATGATACCAAGATATACTTCCCTTCTAAAATGATCATCATTTGTTTGTTTTGGGTAAAAACGTGATGATCTTCCATAAGGCACATATCTACCATCCGGCTTATGAACTTTGATGCCATATTTAGTGCAAAATGATGTTACCTTTTCTTGAAGAATTCTTCCCACCCATTACACCTCATTCATTGCATTATATCCTTAGCCAAATTAACAAGTGTCATAGCATTAATAATATCTTGATATCTCTTTTGCAAAGGTCGAGACAACTCATCTGTGTATCCAAGAATGACAAGCATCAAGTGTACATTGAAAACAAAGTCAAATGACTCAAAGGTTCCTACCATAGCATGTATTTTTGGCCAATCATTCTTCTGTGAGGGGTCTTTTCTAAGCTGTATGAGTACTTTGCGGATTGTTGAATACATACTAATAATGTGCAAAATAGTTCATGAGAACCCCCAACGAGTGTCACCAGGCCTAGCTAACCCCATCTCTTGATTTAATCCACGTCCACTTTCTATCTCACCCAATTCTAGTGCTTCCAAAACTTCTTGAGCTCTAATATCTCGAAGCATGTCATGACGCTTACAAGAAACTCCAATAATATTCAGCAAGTGAGAAACTTGTTCAAAAAACCACACACAATCAGAATTACCCTTGGCAACAGTTATGAGAACTAACTGGAGTTGATGTGCAAAACAATAGATGTAATAAGCAGAAGGAGACTATTTCATAACCAATGTTTTTAGCCCTTTAATCTCGCCTTTTATGTTGCTAGCCCTATCATATCCTTGCCCACGGATTTGAGCAAGAGTCAATTTGTGATCAATAAGTAAGGGCACAATTGCATTCTTAAATGACAAGGAAGTGTATCAACCACATGAATTACTCTAAGGAACTGCTCACATACCCGTCCTTCTTTATCAACATAACGCAAGCAAAGAGCAAGTTGTTCTTTGTGGGATGCATCACTAGACTCAAAAGCTAGAATTGAATAGTGATCATCACCAATTTCTTCAATAATATGCTTGGTAGTTTGGATGGCACAACAATTAATTATATCCATTTGTATCTCATGGGCAATCATCTTACAATTCCCAGGGGCATTGCTTAAGACAACCTTAGCAACCTCCTCATTGTTGTTTGCAAGCCATTCCAAAAGTTCAAGAAAATTCCCCTTATTGCTAGAATTTGTACTTTCATGATGTCCACGACATGCTAGTCCATGATGCAAAATAAACCTCAAGCATCTAATTGAATAAGTCAATCTAGAAATGTAAAGTTGTTTGTCCTCTTCGGTTTGCTTCCTAAGAGCTTAAGCAATTGATGTTCTAGGTTTAACAAAGAAGTTGTATTTCTCTTGAGCTCGATTATGGACACTTCTCATACTACCCACATGCTTGTCAACCGAGTCATACCTATTTTAATTTCTAAATCCTCCTTTAACAAAACTATCGCCTCCCACATTTTTTCCTTGAACAAATAATAGACAAAGCAAAATACAGCATCATTCTCGACGGTATATTCAGTCCAATTATACTTATCAAACCAAATAACATTGAAGCGATGCATTTTACCTGATATTTCCCTTACGGGAAAAATCATGTTGATGACGTTGGCATGGGCCTTTAAGAATAAATCCTCTTCGAACCACATCTTGATCATTGATAGCATATCTCATGATAGGTATCATTTTATTGGGATCATGTGGAAGAAGCTCAACATCATAACACAATTCATCACTGTCATTGCCGGTTGCTTGTGCTTCACTTTGCGATTGGGGTTGAGATTGAGATGATGCATTCACAGATGGAATTGAAGAAGCCACAACCAAAGCCAATTCATTTCTAATTATACTTGCTTTAGTTCCTCCTCCTCCTTGAGTTTGAGTAGTTTCCGCTTCAACAGATTTTAGCTTGATTGTCTTGCCATCTCGAAAGAAAGAAATAATATCTCTATTCCTTTTCATTTTAAGGATTCAACTTGCCCTATATATACAAATTACAGGAGCTAGGAGACATTCATGAACAAAACAGATCGATGGCATAATGGCATTTAGATTGGGGTATTGGGCAATTGGCTTTGGGGGAGATAAATTGGCCGGCTGCTGGCTCTTCTTTCAGTCTTTCTGGAACTTCTCTTTGGGGGAAAATGGAGCCGCCTCCGGCCTGGCTCCTCCTATGCTGGCCTTGGGGTTTATTGCCTCGCTGGCTCGGTGCCACGCCTCCCTCTGTGACTGGCACCTTAGCCCACTGTGCCACCCTCCTCCCCAAATCAATCCAGATCCCCAAAAAAGCGAGACCACATCACCACAGAGAAAAGCGTCCTCGGCCAATGGATTTGAGAGGAGGAGGAGAAGCAAGGAAGCGTTGTCGGCTGACCTACCTTCATACCTTGGTGTTGGTGGCCTGGTGGTGGGAACCGCCGGCCGGCCAGCGCCCTGCGAGGCCCGAAGCCGAGGCCGAGCAATGGCCTCTCAACACTCTCATCGTCCTCGGTGACGGCGGACTGGCAGCGGAGGAGGAGAAGCAAGGAGGCGTCGTCTCCTCAGCGGTGACGGACTGGCAGAGGAGGAGCCAGGAGAAGCAAGGAGGGGAGGCGGGCGGCGTCAGGAGGAGGAGAAGCAAGGAGCCCTGGCGGCCTGGCCTATGCTGAGCCGAATTGGGCAGTTGGGCTGAATTTGTCATACCTAATTAAAAAAACTTTGCACTTTTTTTTAGAGTGCCTGTGCATCAGGGAAACCCCTGTTGCCGCGCCTGGCGCCAGAGCTCACCGTGACTGGCAAGGTCACCAACGTGTCTGCCTTCAGCCCGCTGCACCTCGAGGCGGCATGTGGGCGCCGGCCCATCGACCCGTCACCGGCGTGAACCTGCTGCGTTGGGTCCAGGACCACGGCGTCAAGAGCGACCTGGTGCGCGCCGTGGACGAGAGGCTTGACGGGTGCTACGACAAGGAGGTGAAGCTGGTGCTGCGGCTCGGTCTCATGTGCAGCCAGTCGCGGCCGGAAGCGCGGCCTAGCATGCGGCAGGTTTGCCAGTACCTCGACGGCGAGGACATGCAGGAGGATGCCGTGCTCGTCTTCTCGGATGTCGATTCCATCGACTTTGGGTCGTTGGCGTCCCTAACATGGTCGTCGTGCGCAACAATGCCCGCCGGCTCGCTGCACGGCGGCCGGTGAATGGATGCGTCTTCGACACATTAGTTTCTGCTCCTCGATCGTGTGTTTGTGTTGTTTACAACCACTATGGATCAACTTGATCACCCAAGTTTGTCTGGATTGATCCATTCATGTACACAAGTTGATAAGATGGTCATGATAATGAGTATTATGTATCGTGTGCATTTTACATTGGGACACCCTGGTATGAGCGGATGGAATTTCAGAGCAAACCTGGATTAGCAACTTTGACCTGAATAGTGAATAATCACAGAATACAATATAACATGTTTGAGATAATGCAACGAGGAGATGTCAACTCAGATATACACGGGCTGTTTATTTCATTGTCTACAAAATTACAAGCTCAGATACAAAAGAACAGTTTATGCAATCAACCGGTATAATACAAGCCCGGACACGGGCCATCTGAAAAGGAAACAAAAGCTGTTGCTTTAGACAGGCCTCAAGAGAAATTGATACTGCAACAATAATCCATGCCCATTCGCCCAACAAGCTGGCATAAAATTAATAGACGCACAAGGCGGGGAAGTTTTGGCTTCGCTAGAGCTACAGATCTTCAAATGCGTTCAGCTGGTAAATTATTCTGTACTGACAAGGCCAAAGAAAAGGAACAGGTTAGGACTCAAACATGAGGAATTGATATTTACATGTGGCAAATTAATGTCTAACATTAGGGTTGAATCACCGCAAGCAAGTCTTAAACCAAACAAAATAACATTCAAAATGGTGAAGTGGCACAATAGAGAATTAGCAAACAAGAAATTCGTGGCAAACAAGGTATAGAATAGCCTTCTGTCACATAGACTTGAGTTATGAATAGAATTTTACACAATGGCACGTTACGAGCATACAGTCTTGATGACCAGACATTTGGTTTCCAAAAAGAAAAGCAATTTCCCAGGATCTAAATTAGTCAAGCTGGAAGCATTAGAGAAAACTCTCAATAAAAATCTGTAGAAATGTTTGCAGGATTCCAGGATCTAGATTAGCCATCTACAACACATTATATTCTTAAGAACCATTCTAAACAAAAAGCATACAAACCTTAGCTCTTAGTAGGGAGGATCCGGGTTGAATCCTAAAGATTCCCTCCAGATGAGTTCTTTTATATGTTCTTCTGTAAAGGATGGTTGTTCAAAATCAAAGCTGAAATGTGAAGGGCAGGTGGGTTCTTCATTGATGTCATGAAGAGAAGCCAAGTATGGGTGATGCAGAGCCTCGTCAACTGCATGGAAAAATAATTTGAGTTTATAGGAAAGCCAACACCAATAAAGTAGTTTCCTTAAGTCCACCTACCAGTGATCCGTCTGCTTGGATCAAACACCAGCATTCTCTCTAACAGATCGACTGCACCAGGAGACATGTTGCGGAAGCGCAAGCGGAAGTCTTGCCTAGGGTACTGCGGAAGTTGTTTCATGTATCTTCGAGCATTATCACTTCGAAGAAATCCCAGGCTTGAATCATCTGGTGACCCTATCAGCTTTTGAAGGGAAAAAAGTCTGATTAATACTGATACCCCTTGGGATCCAGGGACACATTTCAAAAAGGCAAAAACATATTCAGTGGTACAAAAAAAAATGAGGTTAACAATGTATCCTACAATAACCAACCAGAGTGTCTATCAAAACGAATGTACACTTTCGAAATTCGAAAAAAACATTAGAAGAGAAGACAAGTCCACAGAAAAAATAAGTAAATTGCACAAAGTTAATAGTTCAAATCTACATTCCAGATCTGATGAATATCGTAAACTGTTACTACATACTACCACAAGCAAAATACATTTACCAATTCAAAGTTCAATTAACAATACAAAGTGACTCTTATTCAAACACAAAGAAAAAAATTGACAACAGTATAGTCAGGGGGAAAAAAGACAGATCACATTATCCTGTTGTTCCAGATAAACCAATTGTCAAATTCTATTAACGAAGAAGTTAACACAAACAATCCCATCTTCATTGATTGACAGTTTCCAAACAGACAATAACATCACCTGTTTATGTAGACACTAAAAGTAGGCAAGCCAAGGATTTGACAGACATTACCTCAGTGATCAATTTTAATTGTTGGATGTAATCCCTTCCAGGAAAAAGGGGTTGGCGAGTAACAATTTCAACAAGTATGCATCCAACTGACCAGACATCAATAGCAGCAGTATACTGCGAACAGTTCAAGAGCAGCTCTGGTGCTCGGTACCAACGAGTGACCACATACTCTGTCATGAGATCAGTCTCCGAAGTGGTCCTCGCAAGCCCAAAGTCCGCAATCTTGAGATCACAATTTGCGTTTAGGAACAAATTGCTTGGCTTCAGATCACGGTGCAAGACATTTGCTGAGTGCACATATTTTAGCCCTCGTAGCAACTGATACAAGAAGTACTGCAATGCAAAACATGTAACTTATGATTGTTGAACAAAATAAAGCAAAAGCTAAGCTAAGTATAGAAAAGATGCAGAACACAATTGTGAACAAGAGAACGAGATACATGACAGTCAATCTCTAGATTTGCCACAAGCAAGATTTGTTTCAACTATAATATCATTGAATGCAGAACAAGCTTGGCACAAGCTGGAGGCAACAAACCTGACAATGGTCATCAGTCAATGGTTGATTTGAGCGTATGATCTGATGGAGATCCGTATCCATCAACTCAATAACAATGTACACATCATTAAAATCATCTCTTCTTGGGGGACGTATTATGTCCTTTATGGCAATAATCTGTGATCCAATGTTAAAACCACAATCAGACTAAATAGATCATATGAATGTGTGAGTAAAAGTGTATAACACGGTTCCAGACCATGCACAAGAAATTTGTAATGACAGGAAATGAAAACCCCACTCCAACTTCAAGAAATGTAAACAAAGGAAATAAATCACCAGCAGAAGCCTGCTTCAGAGACATTGGTGGACGCACACTCAACCCTGTCCTGTGGGGTCAGCTGACCCCAAGGTTTCTGGCTACGTTACATGGATACTTCCCAAAACTGGCGTATCAGTATCGGATATCATATCCTGCCTCGATACGGCCCCGATATGGCCCCAATACGACTGGATACGTATCATGCCCGTATTGGTGATTTCCCTGTTTTTCAAAAAAAGAAAATAACTACAGATACTTCCCCAATAACTCTAAACCCTAAGACACCTTGTTCGACTCAGAAAGGCACTGTTGTGGACGTGGACTCATATTGGGTTCGGATGGTCTAGTTCTCATGCAGCCAAAGATCAGGAACCGTCTAGTTTTCATGCAGCCGAAGATCAGGAAGTCTGATGCTATACGGAGTCGTTTCCAAGTCTCTTTTAGTTATGGTAAGTTAGATAGATTGTCCCTTCAGGACATTGATTCGTATTAGGGAAACGTCCAGCCTTCTCTATATAAGGAGGCAATGTAATAGTTTGAGGTAAGCAAGAAATAAACTTCTATCTCCAATTGCTATTCTCTATCCTCTGAATTTCTCTGCCTGTCCCCGCTACCTTGCTGCTTCAACGACGGTGCCCGGCCGTAGGCTCCGAAGGTCTCGATCGCTAGTACTACATCCATACAACCTGCGTAGTAGAAGACGGATACATCATTTGGTATCAGAGCCGACCATCATGTCTTCCGTTGCGGAGAAGAACAACGATGCATCAAAGGTGATGGCAGCCATCGCCAAACTGAAGCTAGAATTGAGCAAGCAAACCAGGGACAGTTTTTCTTCTCTCGAAGCCCGAGTAGTGGCGTTGGAAGAGCGTCCATCTAATCTGGACGAGCGCATCAAGAAGCTAGAAGATCAACCCGGTTACTCTGGTATTCTGGGTAGCTTTCAGTCACAATCGGGAACCACGGCGCCCATGCGAGAAGTGCCATTATCTGAGGCCAAGGGGGGAACCTGGAACTTGTCGGCTCCAGAGACGATCTTCCCGGCACCTCTGCCTATGGGAACGTTTCACAGGGCCGGGGCTCCGGCGTTTCCAAATCAGGGAACGACTTCGTTTGGGAAGTCCATGCCAGCAGGTACGACGTCTTTTCCACTCATACCCAAACAGTTTCCACCAAGGGTGGCTGTGCCTCAGATACCAGCCACAAGTACTCACAGCGGGGACACAGCGGTAGTTCCACGCTATCACAAACTTGACTTCCCAACATATGACGGCAAAGACGATCCTCTCGGTTGGTTAAATCGTTAAAGCGCTTTTTTTTGAAGCAGATCGAGGAAGGATACAAGGTCTGGCTGGTGGCATATCATATGGTGGGCACAGCGCAGCACTAGTACATACAATTGGAACGCGATGAAGGCACACCGACCTGGCCTCGCTTCAAGGAACGGTGTAATCTTCGCTTCGGACCACCCATCCGCTCAAACCCTCTTGGGGAAATAGCAAGATTACGAATGACGAGCACCGTTGCATATTACCAGGAACGGTTTTTGGCCTTGCTTTGCCGAGCCGGTCCGTTATCTAGCGAGCAACAAGTTCAACTATTTACGTCGGGACTAACGGATATCTTGCGCATTGATGTTGAATTACAGAATTTGCCGGATCTGCAGGTCGCAATGAGCTTTGCACGAGCATATGAACAGAGGCGGCGCTTCGCGACACACAACAATGAGCTTGATGCACAATACTCAGTTGGACAAAGGAGCACCCTTGGCTCGTCGCGGAGATCCACCGTTGGCATCTCCAGTTGGAGAAGGACCGGGATTGTCCAGTCTCGGCAAGAGGCAATTCAAACGTTTAACTGCCGCGGAGATGGCTGAGCGTCATGAAAAGGGTTTATGCTTTAATTGTGATGAAAAATTCAGCAGGGGACATCGTTGTCTATATTGCTGGGAGGTTGTACAGGACAAGGACGAAGCAGTTTCAGCGGACACCGGTGACGAGGAGGATCCACATGTGTCATTGCACGCCTAGGAGTTTATTTCGAGGACGGTGATCATTGAAGGGGAATGTTGTGGACGTGGACTCATATTGGGTTCGGATGGTCTAGTTCTCATGCGACCAAAGATCGAGAACTGTCTAGTTTTCATGCGGTAGAAGATCGTGAAGTCTGATGCTATACGGATGCTATACGGAGTCGTTCCGAGTTTCTTTTAGTTATGGTAAGTTAGATAGATTGTCCCTTCAGGACATGGTCTCGATCGCCAGTACTACATCCATACAACCTGCGTAGTAGAAGACGGATACATCAGGCACGCTCCATCTATTTATATCGCCCCCACGCCGCCACTTCCCTTCTCTCGACACCACCTTGCTGTTGCTCTTCCTCCCCACCTCCTAGCCCGTCTTGTGTTGCCTCCAGTCCCCACACCGCTGCCCCTTCTCCTCCTCGGTCACTGCTGGTGCGGCGGCACCCACGGCAACGATGACTCGGTGAGTTCTCACTCCTCAGTCCTCTTCTCCCCTTTTCCCTGATCTGCAGTTCTTCTCTCCCTTCTCCCCAATACAAGTGCTTATAAGAATTCATTAATTTCTGTACTTATTATTATTATTACACACACACACACATGTATCGTTGTATGACTTGTATCGGTGTTTTTGGGAAAAATGGCGTATTGCATATCTGTATTCGTATAGGGGTATCCAAGCAACCTAGGTTTCTGGATGCTTCTTTAGTACAATAGAAAAATCTCCCATGTGTAGTGTCTGACCCAACAAAGTCAAATTCCTGGATCCAGAAGTACTATGAGACTTTGTTCATTTTACATATTACTGATTAAAGGCCTAAAGATGAAGTATCTCCTTCCTATGTATAGCGATTCTTTATAAGCAGAAGTACAAAACTTCTTACATCTGCGGGATTCAATATTTCAAGTAGTAACTAATAAGAGCAGTAATAGTTCGTTTTTTACAAGTAATACAGAAAAGTCAGGATGTTGCAGCCACTTTTCTTAACATGGTATTTGTAATGGAACATGTCCTGCACAACAGTGAGCTTGCTATGTAAATGTAAAGCACACACAATAAATTACCTAGTAGTGGTAAGGCCAAATTCAATCAATAATCACTAGGAATGTCCAAAGCCCCGCACGAAATTGAAACAAATGACTTACATTCTCATGGTCCATGTGGCGAAGCAGCTTTATTTCTCTCAGCGTTCGCTTGGCGTCAATGTGGTTGCCGAATGCATTGCCAATTTTCTTGATCGCAACCTCCTCTCCAGTCTCTGAGTTAACAGCCGCACTACAAAGAGGGAACAGAATAGGGAAATATAAGCACATCTACTGCAAGTCTTAACTTTTTTTTTATCGAAATGACTCATCTTTATCTCTATTAAAATTGAGCGCAAAACGAAGCAGAAGAGAATGCCGCATCATCACATTTGCTTGTTGTCGTCCGATTCCAATCCAACAAACCAGAATACTCCTTAGTTAAGAATCTTGGAAACTACCACATACTTCTAGGTAATGCTTATTTAGAATTTGGAGTTTTAGGCTCCACAACAAACTTCTAGAATTCGATGTTAGTATAACCCATCCTTCAAATTTTAAATAGTAAAAGCTTATTCTACATACTAAAATGACATCATTTAGCAAGCATTTCTCTAGCATAGGATTATCGCGAAGCACAGGATTCATTCTGGTTTCCCCATAACTTTATGCCTAAAACGTCACAGGTGTATTAGAGCTTTCTATAAAAGCCGGGAAGTTTCCTGGATCAAAAAAAAACGTCACAGGTGTACCAAATGTCCAAATCTACACAAACACAAACACACGGGATACACAGGACAAAAATAGCAACTTGGATTTGCTATTAACCGCCGAGTAGCGTGACATGTATCTAATCTGCGATTCAGGAGGGAGGGGGAGGGGGAGGGAACGCACCAGACAATGCCGTAGGCGCCGCGACCGATGGGGCGGATGGGAGGGGCGTACTTGGAGGAGACCTCGAAGAGATTACCGTACACGTTGTACAGCACGTAGCGCCCGCCGTGCGTCGCCATCCCCTTGATCTGCGCGCCGCCGCCGCCGCCGCCGCCGGAGGAATCCATGGCTTCTTCCTCGCCGCTCGCGGGGGAAGGAAGAGGAGGAAGAGTCTAGGGTTTGGTTCTAGAGTTGGTGCTTGACCAGCGATTAGTCGTTAATGGGTTGGGGACTCCGGTGGAAGAATCTTCCCCTCTTTTTGACTCGAGCGGCCACTAGGAATCGCCAGACTATGTTCTCTAGAATGTTTTTGAAACTCTAAAAAACGGTACGATGACATCGGTGCTAAGAAGATCAATGGCTACCATTATATCATACCTCGAAGATCTAACGGATACGACTACATCGTACCTCTTTATCATATCGGCTACGACTACATCATATCTTGAAGATCCAACGACTAAGACTGCATCATACCTCTTTATCATGTCGGACGACTGTAGAAAATTTTTGTATTTATTATTCACTGTAAACAGACTCTGTAAAACGGATTTCACTCTGTTTCCTTTCAGCGTAAATTCGTTGAGATGGAATTCGATCCGGTAGTATATAAGCCGAGGGGAAAATAGGTAAAGGATATATACAAACTGAGAAATTATTCCCCAAACTTGTTCGTGCCCTAGTCTGTTGTTCAATTTCTTTTTATCAATTCTTTGATTGCTTTCGATTTTCGGTGGAATTGATTGAAGGATTGTGCTGGGTCTAACAAAGGTATCAGAGCCTTATGGTTCTTGGCATAGATCTGGTGTAAGGAGTGGGTTTTGGTTTTGGCGTTGTAAAATCCCCACAACCTTGACACCAAGAGTGTAATGGCTCCCAGGAAAATTCCACCTGAGAAAGTTGGGGATGTTCCTGAAGGACTGGATGTACGACAAGAGATGATGAGCCTCAGAACTGAGATGCTAGGCCAAGTGGCGAGGCTTGATCAGCAGATGAAGGGAGTCCTCGAAGCGATCCAAGGATTATCACAGAAGTTGGATCAAAAAATGAATCCACCAGTCGAGGGAACTGCAGCGGCAATAGAGGCGTAGAGAAAAGCCTTGGCTGAAGTTGAAGCTCGGAACAAAAGAGGGCTTGAAGTGGATATGTTGCGCCGTCAAGAATGGGAGCAACAACAGCAGCAACTACGTCACACTAAACTAGCGACAGAGATGCACAAATTGGGCTCTGGATTCGGCTCTAATGTTGGTTAGATCGGAGAGTTTACTTCTACTCATTTTCAGCAATCTATAGCACCCCCAACAATTCACAGGTACCACTCACCTCCTCATACTCCACTAGTTAGAGGACCAAGATATTATAAGTCAGATGATAGAGAGGAAGAATTAGAAGAAGATACTATTATCATAGAAGAGACGCATGTGAAGAGGTACTATCCAAATGCACTCTCGAGGGACCTAAATATGATTTTCCTATTTTAAATGGTGAGAATCCAATGGGGTGGATCAGGCAGAGTGATAAATTCTTTGATCTAGCAAGAATACCTTATGAAGAATGGGTAGATTTAGCCTCCCTCTATATGGTAGATCGGACAGATGGATGGCTCAAAGGAAGCAGGTTATTTGTGAAACAATTTGATTGGCCTGATTTGTGCAAACTGATATGCGACCGTTTTGAGAATGAAAATGGAATTGATTTATTGGACAATTTCTATTCTGTAAAGTAGATCACTTCAGTACGTGCTCATACTGATAAGTTTGAAGAACTCATGGCATTGGTGAGGAATGAGCATTCAGAGTTCCAGAAAGGTTATTTTATTAAGTGCTATGTGAAAGGGCTCAAGCACTCAATCAAGCATCATGTAAAGAATTTTCCACTGAAAAACTTGTGCTAGGTCTACAAAATTGCCAGAAATTTAGAACTAGCGGTGTCCATCAAGAAGTATGAGAATTGGGGACCACCTAACAAAGGAAACCGGTCCAAAAACATGGTGCAGAGCAACCAAAGTGTAGAGAGGAGAAGTGTTGGCCAGTCAAGTAGAGGGATTCAAAGTTGGAAATGTAACAAGGATCCTGAAAAATGTTGGTATTGTGAGGAGAAATGGACACCACAACACAATTGTAAGGTAAAAACAAGGATGTTACATTTGTTGTCGGTTGGAGAGGAGAGGGAGGAAGAAATTTACAATGAACCTGAAGAACTCGAGGACAAACCCAATGAGACATTTGAAACTCCACCAACCAGTCCTCAAGGAGGAGAAGTCATGATGATATCTTCCAATGCATTTCAAGGTACACCATCAGTGTCCACTTTCTCCCTGTTAATTAAGGTGAATGGGAAAAATGGTGTTGCTATGATCGACAGTGGAAGTACTGATAGCTTTATGAGTAGTGAGTGCTTTTGCAACTAAAGCCAACTGTGACATTGGTACCAATATTGGAAAGTCTGTTAAGGTGGCCGGTGGAGGAGAGGTCATTTCCAGAGCTCATGTGAGGTAGTGTCAATATGAGTCCCAATGAGAGGAGTTTAGTGATCAGTTTAAACTGCTAGAATTAAAAGCTTATGACCTAATTTTGGGGGGTGATTGGATCTATAAGCACAGTCCAATAGAGCTAGATCTAAAGTCAAGAAGATTCTCAATTGTCAAGAATGGCCACAGGAAGGTTCAATTCTCTGATCATACTGTGTGAGGCCAACATTGTATCATTGATGCTACTGAAGTAGAAAAAGGTTTTGAGCAAAGGGGCAATGGGTTTTGTGTTGCAACTCAACATGACCCCTCCTGAGGATCAAAGCAAATCCCAATTGATGGATGTACAAAAGATAATCAAGGGGCATACAGAAGTGTTTGTTGAACCCAAGGAATTGCCACCGAATAGAGATTCTAACCATGCCATACGTTTAACTCAGGGAGTTGAACCACCAAATATAAGACCTTATAGAATGCCCCATAAACAAAAGGATGAGATTGAGCTCCAAATACAACAGATGTTACATAATTCATGGATTAGGCCTAGTGTAAGTCCCTATTCCTCACCAGCTATACTAGTTAGGAAGAAAGATGGCTCTTGGAGGATGTGTCTGGACTACCGACAACTCAACAAAATCACCCAGAAGAATAAATTTCCAATCTCGGTCATTGATGATCTGTTAGATGAGTTGAATGGGGCTAAAGTCTTCACTAAGTTGGATTTGAGAGCTGGCTATCACCAAATCAGGATGAGAGAAGAGGATGCATTTAAAACTACCTTCAAAACACATTGTGGCCATTATGAATATTTGGCCATGCCCGTTGGGTTGTCAAATGCACCTTCCACTTTTCAGGCTTTGATGAACAACCTTTTTTGCCGAGTATATGAGAAGTTTCACATCCCCAAGTTAATAAAGAGAATTACTATGCATCTCATGAGCGTGCATCATTGTTTTCATGCAATTACATTATATATTGCACTTGGAAAATCTTGTTCAAATATTAAACACACACTTAAAGAAGTTAACTCCAAAAGAAAACTGAAACAAATGCTACTAAAGTTCCTCTGGAAATAATTTATTCAAATACTACATTAATTATCATGAATTCATATAATTTTTACCAAATTTTTGGGATTAGTTTTAATCCTCAGAAAATTCTAACACAATCCAATAACCTAATTCAAGTTTGAATTTAAACTGCACAAAATATAAAATGAATAGAGGGGTTTCAAATTTTATTTGGGTATTAGGTCATCCCAGGAGCACCTCTAATTTATTTCAAATTATTAGGAATATTATTTCTGTTTTTAGTGGCCTAGTCAAAGTAGCAGTTTGGGTTTCAAACTCAGTCAACTGAGTTAACTAGAATTGTTATGGACCGTCCGATGGAAAAGCAACGCCCCAGATCATATGGGCCATTCGGACCGTCCGAATGCACCACGCGTGTGGATCGTTGGATCTTAATCTGACGGCCCACGTGTATGGTCTGAACATTTCACTCGCGTGCGAATCGTCTGATGCGAAATCAACGGGCCAGATCAATTGGGCCGTTCAAACCATCCGAACTTGCCGCAAATGTGGATCATTGGATCTTAATCTAATGGTTCATGTGCATGGTCCGAAAGTTAACACGCACGCGCACCGCAGTGTATCGCTAAAAAGACGGGCCCGCTTGCCAGCTTTGTCTCCCTTCTCGCGCTAGCGCTCGTGTAAAGCTTCTTCGCCACGCGGCCGCGACGCCCTGAGCTGCTCTGTCACCACCGTGACTGCACCGCCCATGGCAACCAATCCCGGAGCTCCGTTGATTAACGCCGCCTCCATCTCCGTCATTCACTGAGGATAATACCCCCTCCTTGTCATCCATTTTCGCCGTCTTTCCTCTCGGTGGCTGAGGAAGGAGAAGCTCTCGCGTGTGCATCGCTCGGGTAAGCTTCAACCGGGTGATGCATTCTCTTTCTCATTCAATGCCTTTTCTATTTTGGTTATACTCATCTCCTACGGTTGTTTTTAGTGTTCAATCCATCGTGGTGCCATTGCAAGCTCTAGAGCACACTCCTGTGGATACCACCATGTCAATCTTCATTTCCAGGAGGTATTATCCTATGCCTTCAGTGTCATATCGTGTCATTTAGCTTGACAATGAAAACCCCTCAATCAATTTTGATAATGCACGACAGGATGTGGTGAATTTGAAGCTTGGACCATTTCCGGCCGTAAAGCAAATTTTCACATCCCAATTGATTCGGTAAGCCATTGTCAGATTCCTTGCGCCTATATCATGCCCTTAAGGTCCTTGAGCTATCCTGAGCACTCACTTTGCTTCGTTTTGCTCAGATCATCCTCTCGTCATTGAGCCGTGCCGCCGCCACCATCTTCTCCGGTGCTGTCGCTGCTTCAAGCTACTCCAAGCCTCTCTAAGGACCCATCCAGCTTAGGTAGCTTCTATATAGTCCCTAGAAGCTATGGCACCCGCTTATCTGGACCGCTGCGGAGCTTTATTTGCTGCATGCATTTGGCTATAACTCTCTCGCCGCCCATCTCCGGCTAGCCGCCGGTGAAGGCCACCTCAGATGCTCTAATCACTCCCACTAGGTGCGCAACACTATTGCACATCTAACCTCGTCCTTGGTGGCTCGGCCGTGGTGGGTAGCACGGCGAGCCAGCCAGAATAAATCACTGCAGGCAGGAGTTCCGTTGTCGTCTGTGGACAACAATCAGTAGCAAATAATTAGGCGTTAAATGATGATGATTGGTATTCAATCGTTGTCTTAACGTCGTAATGTACCACTTACATGCGGGTCCCGCGCACAGAAATCAGAGGAGTAAAGTGTAATGCGTGAGAGGATGACAAGTGGACCCAGCCTCTTAAGCGCAGTCTTGTGACATCGTGGACCAAGTCCGATGAGTAGTGCCACTAACACCGCCCCACTTGTCGGGGTTAGTATTTTAAACGGTAGTTAATTAGAAAACACACTATTTAGGACCCCACTAGTCGGTGGATCGTGGCTAACACAATGCCGGTGTAAAAAGTAGAAAATACTTTAGAAAATACGAAATCTATTTATTTACACACTGAAAATGTGAATAACTTCAAAAATACAAAACTAATTCATCTCAACTCCAAAATGGATGAAACCCGTGCTAATAATTTTCATTTCTAATGAAATTTATATTAAAATTGGTTTCAAACTTGTCTCTACAGCAAAGAATATAATTTTAGAGAGTGCTCCATAAACCTACTATTTTTACAATAGAAAAAGGCTAATAACTTTAGAAATACATAACTAAGTCATAAAAACTCCAAATGAGAAGAACCCAAATGCTTTGGACTTGTATTAATATTCTCTATTTATTTGTATAATGCTTATATCCCCTACCGCTCTACAAATTTTGACCAAATAATTAAATTTGGTGAATAGTAACAGATTACAATTAAATTAGATTTTTATGAAAACTGAGATTCAAACTGCTATAACTCTCACATACTAAATCCAAATGGAATAAATCTTTCACCTAAAATCATCTAAAATCATCCTCTAGTTACTGTAGAAAAATCATGTATTTTTGAGTATTTTGAATTTTTCGGCTTTTCTCGATGTTTATTCGATGTCGTTATTTCTATAGATTCCGAGACCTTTGATATTGACTCGTACGCTACTGAGAGTGAACAACTACTCTACCAA
Source organism: Phyllostachys edulis (assembly GCA_036346405.1). Classification (NCBI taxonomy): domain Eukaryota; kingdom Viridiplantae; phylum Streptophyta; class Magnoliopsida; order Poales; family Poaceae; genus Phyllostachys; species Phyllostachys edulis. The sequence goes on from JAYEVD010000820.1 coordinate 123,047, forward strand.
CAAGGCAAGCATCATTTGAACTTTCTTTTGCATCATATTTGATCCCAGTTTTGGTTACGTTAGTGCAATGATAATTGCTTGCATGCTATTATGATAATGTCGCTATTTTTGTGATGTATAGAATAGTTATATCCTATTCATTGAGGTTAATCTTGAATTACTCCAGTACCACGTGCTTAAGATAGGAATGTGTGAATTACGTTGTTCGAGTTTGCTTAGCCATGCAAATCTAGAAACGGTAGTTTGATTGTTGGGGATAACCCGACAATTATGGGAAACACTTATTTTCTTATATTCATTTTATCCCAGATCTTCGTACCTATTTTATGAAATAAATTTTGTCATTTTAAATGAGTTTTGGGGTCTGGACAAGTGCTTGCTAGTGATGTTGCCTTCGTGCACGAGATTGGGTATGTGGTTGTCTTGTCCGGACCATTAAGGACCGAACTTTGGTAACGTCATTGATTCAAGTACACTCGTGCTACCACACGTGGGATATGGGTACTGTACGGTTAAGTAGGGGGAAGGTTTTATTGGGTGAAGTCTTATGGTGGTGTAAGGGCACTTGTGTTGATCATTTGTTCGTAGGAGTCGAGGTAATTTTCTATAGTGTGCATGGGAGCACCAATTTTAATATTTACATTACCTCGGTATTTCCAGTACAACTTGTGAGCCCCCTAGCAAGTGCTATCGGATGCTTGTACAGTGCGAAACATCTCACATGGGGACCTAACTCAATGGAATTTTCTTGCCAAAACGATCGTATCTCGATTCTCCTCGGCCGGCATACCAAAGGAAGTGTGTCATTATTCTGGAGGCTTACGGGCTAATCGAGTCATGTGGGTAAAGTAGTACACCTCTACAGAGTTAAACTATTCGAATAGCTGTGTCCACGATTATGGACAACCGCTTGAGTTCGGGAGTTACTATCGTTAGACTTTGTATTTTAATTGTGGTTAAACTCGGTATTCGGCATGAATGGGATGTTTATGTTTTTTGTTGTATCAAAGTGGGCTGCCACTTTGGTGTTTGTTTGATTCATTTTGTTATTCAATTTATCACTTATTAACATGCTTTACTTCTACTTCAAATCTGTTTTTAAATGGCAATTGATAAACTAGTATGTGTAGGTTGAAAATTGTTGCGTCTTTCGCAAAACTAAGCCAATATGAGCCATCCTTTGGAATAACCTCTAGCCTAACTAATTTTTATTTGTGTAAAACTTGTGAGTACATTTGTACTCAACTCGGATGCTGTAATTTCAGGTGAGGAAGATGTTGAGCCCAATGAGCTCGTTGGTGTCGATTTAGGCGACACTGACGAGAAGTGCTATTATTTAACTCCCAGTCGGTTGCCGATGGGTTATGGGGCATACCATGCTGGAATTTTGGTTTATTTACTTGCTTTTGCTATTACTTTATGATTTTATTTGAATTTGGCCGGTTGGCCATTTGTAATAGATGCAGACTTGAACTATTATGTTGTATGTCTTTTGAACTATAAATGTATGAATGTTGTATGGATGTGATCAATGCTATATATGAGTTTGGGGCATGTTGGTCGTTGATCTTGGGAGCCAACATGATCTCATGCTCACTATCCGTGACTTCCAATTTAACTCACTAAGTGTAGTGCTTGGACTATTGGAGAACCAATTATCATGTAGTGCTCGCAAAGGTGCAGTGTGCATGATCGTCGAGGCTCTAGTTTTGGTCGAGCCTCTCACTTAGATGGAGTTAAGTTGAAATCCATTCATAGGAGACCCAGAGTTATCTCCATAAGGGCGGGAATGCCTTGGTCTTACGGAAATAACTCGGGGGTCCCCACAAGAAGGTTTGTGCTAGTCTTTTTTATGACATCTTGGTTTATAGTAATTCAGTGGGAGATCATCAGATACATGTGAGGAAGGTGCTAAAAGTATTGAAGAGAAACCATCTGTATGCTAAAATGAGCAAGTGTACTTTTGCTGTGTCACAAGTAGAATATCTAGGCCACATAATCTCAGGTCATGGAGTTGCTACTGATCCCAACAAGGTGAAGGATATGTTGGAATGGCCAATTCCAGAAAACCCCACCCAACTCAGAGGGTTCCTAGGGCTCACTGGATATTATAGGAGGTTTATTAAAGGCTATGGACAGATATGCAGACCCATGCATAACATGCTCAAGAAGAATGCTTTCTGCTGGGGAGAGGAGCAAATAGAGGCCTTAACCAATTAAAGACCATTATGAGCAGTGCTCCAGTCTTGGCTCTACCATACTTCACCAAATCCTTTGTGTTTGGAAACTGATGCTAGTGGGAGTGGAGTAGGAGCAATGTTAATGCAAGACAAAAGACCAATTGCTTATATGAGTAAAACTTTGGGGATCAAATCTGTTGTCATATCCACATATGATAAAGAGGCCTTGGCCATCCTGGAAGCTCTTAGGAAATGGAGACACTGTTTACTAGGAACCCACTTTGTAATCAAAAGCGATAAGAAAAGCTTAAAATATATGATTGATCGAGGTTGGTGATGGTATTCAACATAAACTTATCTTTGCCGAGTTATTGGAGTATAGCTATTCCATTGAATATAAGAAGGGCAAAGAGAATATAGCTGCTGATGCACTATCAAGAAGAGTACATGCTTATATGGCTACTGTGACATCAGTTGTGCCCATATGGGTTGAGGAGGTGGAAAAAAGTTATGAAAGAGATGAACACTGTAAACAACTCTTAGAATAGCTAAGCTTGACACAAGAACCAAATTCATTGTATACCTTGCATTCTGGGATATTGAGGTATAAAGGAAGGATTTATGTGGGCAAATATGGAGGCACACGACCACAACCGATTGAAAAATTTTATGCTTCAGCACTAGGTGGACATTCTGGAATGAGAGCATCTTACGAAAGGATTAAAAGGTTATTTTACTGGCCAGGATTGAAAAATCAAGTAGACAAATTCATATCTGAATGTGCAGTATGCCAAAGAGCAAAGGCTGAGAGCAAGCCATACCCTGGACTTTTGGAACCCTTACTTGTATCTGACATGGCTTGGACCCATATTTCTATGGATTTTGTGGAGGGATTACCAAAATCAAAAGGAAAAGATGTCATTCTGGTGGTAGTGGATAGGATGACTAAATACTCCCACTTCATTGCTTTGTCTCATCCTTATACAGTAGTCCAAGTGGTAGATCTTTTCATGAGCAATATTTATAAACTACATGGACTACCTTCAGTAATTGTGACTGATAGAGACAGGATCTTCACAAGCAAATTATGGCAGGAGTTGTTCAGGTCAGCACAAGTCCAAATCAGGCTAAGCACAACATACCACCCTCAAATTGATGGGCAAACTGAGAGGGTTAACCAATGTCTTGAGGTTTATCTGAGGTGTATGGCTTTTTAGGCACCTAAGAGATGGATGGATTGGCTTGCTTTAGCAGAGTGGTGGTACAATTCATCTTACCACACATCACTTAAAACTACACCATTCCAGGCTTTGTATGGGTTTCCTCCACCTCAAATAAATGAAATGGCAATTCCAAGCTCAGTCACTTCTCAAGTGCAGGGAATGTTAGCTGAAAAAGGAAACATGCTCAGGCAGTTGAAAGAAAATCTGTGTGTAGCTCAAGGCAGAATCAAGCATTTTGCCGATTTGAAAAAGAAGCGAGAGGAATTTCGTGTTGGAAACATGGTCTACCTGAAGATGCAGCCATACAGACAAGTGGCATTGGGCTTGAGACAATCTCTGAAATTGACTACAAAGTACTATGGTCCTTATAGGGTGATGGAAAGAATTGGAAAAGTAGCCTATAAGTTGTTACTGCCAGAAGGAGCAGCAATCCATTCGGTCTTCTATGTGAGTCAACTTAAGAAACACTTGGGTGAGAAGGCTATTCCATTTTCAAATTTGCCACTGATCGATGAGGATGGCAAAATCAAAACTAAACCATTAGCTATTCTGTAGAGGAGAGTCATACCAAGGAACAATCTTCCTGTGGTTCCGTGGTTAATCCAGTGGCATAATTTACCTCCCGAGGATTCTAAATGGGAATATGCTACTTTTATCCAGGCGACGTTTCCATCTTTTCAACCTTGAGGACAAGGAGTAATTCAAGAAGGGGGGGATGTCAGGCTCTGATGTTCTGAAGACTCGAATGTGTTTGAAACTCTAAAGAACGGTGCGATGACATCAGTATCAAGAAGATCCAACAGCTATGAATACATCATACCTCGAAGATCCAACATCTATGACTACATCATACCTCTTCATCACGTCAGCTACGACCACATCATACCTCGAAGTTCCAATGGCTACGACTACATCATATCTCTTGATCACGTCAGACGACTGTAGAAACTTTTTGTATTTACTATTCACTGTAAACAGACTTTGTAAAACAGATTTCATTCTGTTTCCTTTCAGCCCTAATTTGTTGAGATGGAATCCAATCCGACAGTATATAAGCCAAGAAGAAAATGGGGAAAGAATATACACAAACTGACAAATTATTCCCCAAACTCGTTCTTGCCCTAGTCTGTTGTTCAATTTCTTTTATCAATTCTTTGATTGCTCCCGATCTTCGGTGGAATTGATTAAAGGATTGCGTTGGGTCTAACAAGAATGAGGATGGGAGCAAGCTGAGGAAGGAGGCCGAGCGCGAGGGGTGGTGATGCGGTGTTGGTGGAAAAAGGTATCGTACTGGGTAAAACGACGCATGTTTCCACACAGCTCGTGGTGGCCACGTCGCCTACTGGGTAAAAGGGCACATGTTTTTGTGCAACTCGTGGTGGCCACGTCGCCCAGATTCTTGTTGCCCATCGGATCCCGCTCGTAGCTCGTTCGCAGTTGTTCGATATTTTTTTGGTTTTGCGTGCCTGCAGCGTCGTCATCCTCTCGCGATTCTTCGGTTGCGTCCACGTGAGTTCGTGGCCTTCGGTCATCATTCCTCCACTGCTTCTCCATCCTCCCTCTCCCGGAGCTCTCCTCCTCGGTGCCTCCTCCCTCTTCCTAGCCTCCTCCATCTCCAACGCGTCAAGGACCAGCGCCCACCCCACCCCCTCCTCCCCTTGCCCGGCTCGGCCGTCTGTACACCTCCTGGTGCTCCTCCCCTTCGCCCGTTCCACCCTCGTGACGCCTCGTGCAAGGCTACCCCGCCATAGGCCTCCTCCTCTTTACTGCAGCCCCTGCCCCTCTCCCCGGCGCCCTCCTCCTCGGTGCCTCCTCCCTCTTCCTAGTCTCCCCTATCTCCACCGCGCCAGGACCCACACCCACCTCACGTACCCCTCCTCCTCTTGTCTGGTGGCCACCATGCAGACGAGGTCCCCGGTGTACACGAAAGCGGCTTCGAGCTCTTCTATGATGGCTGCGGGCTCCAATGTCTGCCTTCCCACGGAGAGCATGTCCGACTTCTTGATGGGCTCGGCCGGCGGCTCCTCGACCAGGCTCGCCCAGATCGAGGCAGGTGTCTTGGCGTTGTCTCGTCTGTTCTAGAATCCCGGCGTCCAAGGCGCAGTGGATTCCATGCCCACCACCATCATCATGGCATGCCACTTTGTTGATTCCCCTTGCCTTGTCTGTGAAGGATCCTTTGAGCTAGGTACCGAGGCCGTGGAAATGTCGTGCAAGCATATCTATCACCAGGACTTCATCTTGCCATGGCTTGCGTTGCGCAACTCGTGCCCTATGTGCCACCATGAGATGCCCATGAGGTGGCGAGGCTCGTGTTATTTTGTAATCAAGATGTCAAGATTAGATCTGATGTATGATTTGCTCTTTTGCTTGTCTTGTTCGTTCAACTTGAAGTATATATTGTGAAAATTGCAATAATGTTGATGTGTTTTGCAGACTGCATCTTATGATCTTATGGATATGCCCCATGGTGGTGCATCATCTCTTGAATCAATGCATCTCTCTCCTCTTGCTGAAGCTTGCTCCAGAAAGGATCTGACTGCAATACATGAAATTCTAGAAACAACTGACTATAAAGACGATGAGGAAACATCAAATGAGGTTAAGTTTTTACCCCCTTGGGGCCACTGTCTACTTGATCTATACTTAAGATGAACTCCAGGTGTATGCAATATATTTTGTTAAAACAATTCAGCTACCGGGTAGAGGCTAGAAAGGTTGAGCAGTGAAAATGCTTTGTTATCTCAACTCAGTCGCACGCTAACGTGTTGCGTGTATATTGCATGACAGTATGAGTTTGAGATATCTTGTGGGTAAAGTTGGGCAACTCTGCAGAGTGTATAATCAAAAGTATTCGAATACGCCGTGCTTCCAGTTAATGAAGCTGTGTTAATGGGTGATTCTAGTACATGATGCATAAATAGAGTTTTTGAGATGTTAAGATGGTAATTGAGTTTGTTGAGAAACCCGTGATGTTATTATTTATTATTCTTTTATTGTTTTAAAGATAAACTGCTTCAATTACAAAATGCATCCACATATACATTTTATAGTAAAACCCTAACCCATTATTTTGTCTTGTATTATATTAAATTTGGGCTTGGATGCCCGTGTCAGGTTAAAACTGGCTACTAAGCCTTAATCCTATGTAATAAAAGTCTAGTTTTTTGTTGTAATCGAAAGCTTGCTTATGACGCTGCTTACTTCGCAACTACACATCCTGGGCGGTTGTGAAGAGTTTAACGGTCCCAGATTTTGAGGCGTTCAAAAGTGGTATCGAGCTCAACTTGACCGTAGGATGAGACCTTAAGTTGGCTTTAGGAAATTAGGAAATGAAGACCTTCAAAAATCTTAATTTGAAAAATTATAAAAGAATTTCTGAAAATAAAAATATAGGTATTATTGTTGTCTTCTCCTTCTATTCTTCAGTCTTATCTAAACTTAGATTTGTAAAATCTCAATTTGCTTTTATAAAAGATTTATATTCTTCTCACCCAATTTCAAACTTTTAGCGAAGTTGCGATTAGTGGAAGAAATAGTGTTCAAGTACACTAGAGTAGTGTTAAATAGAGTAAACCCTTATTAGACGAACTTTTGGTTGTAACACCAGTTGTGCTATATACTCTAAGTACTATGTATACAACTCGTATAAATAAATGAGCTATGTTATTTATTGATAATTTATTTTTGAGTAAAGTCCATTACCGGTCCTTAAACTTTTTATGTTGTGTCATCCCGGTCCATAGACTTTCAAAGTGTGTCATCCCGGTCCCTAAAACACTGCTTGGGTTTCAAATTAGTCCTTAAACTTTTTTATGCTGTGTCATCGGTCCATAGACTTTCAAAGTGTGCCATTCTTGTGCCTAAGCAAGAGAGCTATGTTTGAGACCCAAGCAGTGTTTAGGGACAGGGATGACACACTTTGAAAGTCTATGGACCGATGACACAAAGCATAAAAAGTTTAAGGACCGGTAATGGACTTTACTCTTTATTTTTCTATCAATATTTGTATATCATCCTTGTCAAAATTCAATTCCTTCTGTTTGTCTTAAATACTTACCTTAATCTTTCTCTACTTAACTTAAAGTCTGGATCTTACTTACCTATCTGTTTTTGGTCAAAATCGCTGCAGAAATACATTCCTAAGATATCAGGAATAAGAACAAGAAGTCATGGCAATAACGACCACCAGAATGAAACCAACTCAGAAGATCATCAACCAAACATGGCAGAACTAATGGCCATGATGGAAAGAAATAGATATCAAGCAGAGCAAAATCAAACCAGAATGATGGAACAACACACCAGGATCCTAGAACAAATAGCAACCAGATCACCAATACCCTATCCAGGAACAACAAATGGAGGAACCATCGTAGGATCAAGATGGGCTGATTTCCAGAAAACAAGACCACCAACTTTTACAGTTGCACCAGAACCCCTAGCAGTAGTTGATTGGATACGGGACATGGAGAGAAAATTAGATACAATCCAATGTACTGATAAAGAGAAGACTATTTTTACCTCCCATCAACTTCAAGGACAAGCTGCCGCGTGGTGGATGAATCACCAAGCACTCTACCCTGGAAGAGATATACCATGGCAAGAATTCAATGATACATTTCATAAGGCACACGTCTCCACTAGCATGATTGTCTCCAAACATTGAGAGTTTCTTGCTCTTTGACTAAGAGGAAGTATGTGATGAATACCTTCATCAATTCAACTACTTGGCTCGATATACCCCAAATGATGTTAATACTGAAGAGAAAAAAATGGAGAAATTTTCTGAAGGATTACAAAAGTCACTGAAATTTCACATTTCAACCCTAGATTTCAAAGACATGCCAACTATGGTAAATAAACTATTAATATCAGAAGAAGCGTAAGAGAACTACAATTCATCAGAAAAAGAAAAGCAATACAAATCACACCTTCACCAAGTGCACCCTAAAAAGAATGATGATAGCACCGCTAGTATAGTTTCAGCAGAGACCAACTACCAATCCCAATCCAAGACCACAATACAATGTAAGTCGACCAACCACAGTTCGATGTCACACATGCGGAGAAAATCACTACCAAAGGAATGTCCACAAAAATCAAGTAATATGCTACCACTATGGACAACGGACTATTTCAAGGTTCAATGGCCAATGAGGGGTATGTCGTGGCGACCAGCGCTCAAGTGAAGAGTCAATCACGAGATCAACAAGACGCCACCAAGATTGCAAGCCAACAAAGGAGGAATGCTACAATCCAGAGAACAACTAAATAGACCAGGACAAAATTTAGGAGAAGGAAGACCAACAATAGGACCAATTCAGGGCAAAATTAATTATGTCACTACCAATCACTACTACAAAACAGCTTATAGTGGACGCCTCATCACAAACGGTTCCAAAGGAACCATCTGTACTGTACTTATCACTGTGATGTTGCACGAACCATTTGTGAATTATCATAGACGGTGCTAGTTATAAACCGTCTGTGATATGCTGCCATTATAAATATTAGGCCATCCGGACAGACCCCTGCCCCTAGCGCCTCCAGCCGTCACCCCTGCTAATCCCCCATTGTGCCTCCAGCCGCCACCCCTGCCGATCCCCCATTGCGCCACCTTAGAGAGGAGAAGGAAAGGAGGAAGCTAAAGAGAGGAGGAAGGGAGGAGAAGGAGAGGAGGAAGAAAGGGAGGAGGATCTCGCGGGATATTAATTTGGGATATTTGTCGTGAGCTTCGAGGGTAACGATCTGTAACCCTTTACATTTGCTCTAGGTTAATCGCTAATCAATTTTAGTATATTTGGTCAATAGTAAGAGTACTTGCTCTAATTTAACACTAATTAATTTGTTACGTGCGTAGTGTAGATGGACTGAAGCTGGATGTACAGTGAGAACCGTGTGTGTGAAGAGTACATTAATGGTGTGTTTGCTTTTAGAAGAGATGCCGAGTAGGATATGTTGAAGAAGGGGATAAAATTTATGTACTGTCCATGCATTGATTGCGGTAATCTGAAGATATTTGACAACCCGGCGCAGATCGAAGCGCACTTGATTCGTAGGGGTTTCAAAAAAGGGTATACATGTTGGACCAATCACGGTGAAAAGCAGATTATACAGGAAGTTAATAATGACGACATCGCCGAGGAAGTTAACGATATGTCGGATGTGGACTGTGCTTTTGATGAGGATAGGTCACACGATGACAATCTGGATAAGATGCTATGCGATGCAGAAGGGAACTACAGTGAGAGAGAGTTTGGTAAATTCGAGGGCTTAATGGAGGACTCGGGAAAACCTTTGTTCCCTGGTTGCAAGCCGAAATACACAAGGTTGTCAACCGTGCTTGAACTGCTGAAATTGAAGGCAAGCAACGGTTGGTCCGACAAGAGTTTCACGGCGTTGTTATGTCTCCTAGCAGACATCCTTCCGGAGGGAAATGTGTTGCCCAGTACCATCTACTAAGCCAAGAAGGTTCTTTGTCCATTGGGAATGGAAGTAGAAAGAATACATGCATGTCCGAACGATTGTATCATATACCGTAAAGAGTATGCAGAAATGCATGTATGACCCATGTGCAAAGCATCCCGATACAAACGCAAGAATACTGCTAAGGTGAAGTAAGGACCTTCTACTAAGATGTTGTGGTATCTGCCTGTGATCCCACGTTTGAAGCGTTTATTTGCGAACCGAAAGCAGGCAAGATTGCTGCGTTGGCACTCGGTGGAGCGTAAGAAAGATGGAAAGCTAAGACACCTTGCTGATTCTATCCTATGGAGAAACTTCGATCGGAGCTTCGAAGTGTTCGGTGCGGAACTAAGAAACATAAGGTTAGGGTTGAGTACAGATGGAATGAATCCTTTCGGTAACATGAGCAGCCGACATAACACCTGGCCTGTGAATCTATGTGTGTACAACCTTCCTCCTTGGCTATGTATGAAATGAAAGTATATTTTGATGTCACTACTTATTCAAGGGCCGAAGCAACCTGGGAACGATATTGATGTGTAACTAGCACCATTGCTGGAAGATCTTGTGACAATGTGGAACGAATGGGTACAAGTATGGGATGCGTACAAACGAGAGATCTTCACTTTACGCGCCATGTTGTTTTGTACCATCAATGATTTTTCTGCCCTTGGTAACCTATCAGGGTTCAGTACAAAAGGATCCAAAGCCTGTCCGCACTGCTTAGATGGTACCGAGAGTGTATGGCTGAACAATTCGTGCAAAACTATGTATATGTGTCACCGTAGGTTCCTTCCTAGGATTCACCCATACCGCAAGATGAAGAAACAATTCGACGGAAATAAGGAGGACGGTTCAGCTCCAAGGGCTTTTAGAGGGAAAGAGGTCTATGGTATGGTTAAGGATATCAATGTTGTGTTTGAGAAGGGACGTAAATTAATGACCCATCAGAAGAACATCTGGAAGAAGCGGTCAATTTTTTGGAACTTGCCTTATTAGGAGCACTTAGAAGTTCGCCACTGCATCGACGTCATGCACGTGGAGAAGAATGTATGTGATAGCTTGATTGGTCTCTTACTGAACATTAGTGGCAAAACAAAGGATGGTGTTAACGCACGGCGTAACTTGGTTGATATGAACATAAGGACCGAGTTAGCACTGAAAGAGACTGATAAAGGACGAATGTACCTTCCCACAGCTTGCTACACTTTGTCCAAGACCGAGAGAAATGAACTGTGCTAGAGCTTGCATGGTGTGAAAGTTCCGTCCTACATTTCGCCAAGATAAGAAACTTGTTTCCATGGAAGATTTGAAATTAATTGGTATGAAGTCTCATGATTGTCATGTGCTAATGACACAAATGTTTCCTGTTGCAATTAGGAGTATCTTGCCGAATAAGATCCAAGTGGCAATCTTCCGGTTGTGTTATTTCTTTAACTCAATTGCTCGGGAGGTTATCGATCCCGAAGGACTAGATGCTCTACAGGCCGAGGTGGTGACGACTCTATGCCATCTTGAGATGTATTTCCCTCCATCATTTTTCGATATCATGGTCCATCTCATTGTTCACCTTGTGAAAGAGATAAAGATATGCGGCCATGTGTTCATATGTCATATGTACCCGTTCGAGAGATATATGGGAATTCTCAAGTCCTACGTACGGAATCGATCTCGATCGGAGGGCAGCATCATCAAAGGTTATGCAACCGAAGAGGTCATTGAGTTCTGCGTCGACTACATGGATCAGGTGGAACCAATAGGTGTGCCTCTATCTCGTCATAAGGGGAGACTGGAGGGTATCAGGACCATCGGAAGGAAAGCAATCACTCTCGATCTAGATACGTACGCGCAAGCCCATTTCACGGTCTTGCAATACATGACCCAAGTGTCCCTGTACATCAACGAGCACAAAGACATGGTACGCCAATAGAATCTAGATCGGTCGAAGGTTTGGATCACGAGAGAGCACAACCATCAGTTCAACGAATGGTTAAAGGTGTGATTCACTGAGAGGTCATCAAGTGATGATACGCTGGTATGGTTGGCAAAAGGGCCAAAATTTATAATAGTGACATGGCAAGGATACGATATAAATGGGTACACATTTTATCTGGCAGATAGGAAGAGCTGATCCGTAGCGATGGTGTTCGTGATAGATGCGTTTCATGAGCAGCTCAAAATCTACGGGCACGTGGGTTGAACTCCTACTATGGGTTTGTAGAGGATATTTGAGAGCTGGACTACGTACTTTTCAAGATCCCCTTGTTTCGATGCCATTGGTTTAAACTTCCGCAGGGCGTGAAGGTCAACCAGTACGCGTCACTACTATGGACCTCAAACGTGTCGGATACAAGGACGAACCATTCATACTCACTAAGCAAGTTGTTCAAGTTTTTAATGTAATGGACCTGGCAAATAAGAACCGCCACGTAGTTCTTCATGGAAAAATAAAGATTATCGGAGTTGAGAATGTCGTGGATGAGAAAGAGTACAATCAATTTGATGAGTTGCCTCTTTTCGGAGACGACATCAGGTTCGAGGAAGAACCCAGTGAGGAAGTTAGCTATATGTGCGTCGATTATCATGAAGGGCTATATTTTAATTAAGAATTTATTCCATTGTAATTTATTCCATAACATGAGACAGGTCAATGTGGACTTGCCATGTGTTATGGGCTTGTAATCTCTTATTTTGATGTCAATGTGGAATTGTCATGTGTTATGGACTTGTAATATCTTATTTTGATGTAATATGGAATATCAAAATTGGTTTCACTTGATTTGGAGTTGAGTTGAATTAGATATGAATTTTTGAAGTCAAATAAATTATGGAACTAGGTTCATGTGCTCTAACACATAGTAGCATATTTGAAGTCAAATGAATTATAGAACCAGGTTCATGTGCTATCACATAGTAGCATATTTGAAGTCAAATGAATTATGGAACCAGGTTCATGTGCTCTATCACATAGTAGCATATCACAGACGGTTCTATTATGGAACCGTCTGTGATTTCGTATCACAGATGGTTCCATAATAGAACCGTCTGTGATAGCCCTTTATTAAGTAGGGTACCGCTAGGGTTTGCGCCCTTACTCGACACTTACCCTCCCCAGCGCCTTACTCCTCACTCGCCCGTTCACCTCCCCGCCCGAGCGTACTAGACCTTGACGCCGCCACCGCCCGAAGCCTCCTTCCCGACGGCCGCCCCCAACATCGATGACGCCAGGCCGCCATTGCCGGCTCTCTCCTCCCGACCGACGCCACCCCCGACAGCCTGTTTCCTCCTCCTCCCCCAGCGTCATCGCCTTCATACCCCCCCTTGCCGGCCTCCCTCGGCCAACCCCGCAGCCTCTCCCTTCTACCACCACCACCACCACTCTGGTAAGCTCCCTCGTCTTGTTGTGATGATTTATTGATGTATAGGCATATATGCAGTTACATGGATCTTGCTTGAATGAATGAATGAGTGCTAGTGTGGTAATGTAGTTAATTACATGGATCTTTGCTTGAATGAATGTTAATGCGGTAGTAGGTTAGATATTTGCTTGAATGAACAAAAGAATCTTAGTGCTAGCGTGGTAAGGGCAGCACTTTGTGTTGTAGGTTAGAGCTTATCTCAAGGCACCTAGTCTGTTATGGCTATATATTCTTTTTGCTTGAAATTCAACCTTCATAAACTATGTGCGATGTTTGATGGAAAAACCAAGTTTTAAAATTGCTTCCATTCACCCAATGGATTGGCCTTTGGTTTTGCATTCTAAAATTTGCTCTTATTGATGCCTTGTCGATTTGTCACAAGTATAGTCTATATTAACGTGTTTTGACCTAGAGTGGGGTGCGCGTTGCTTGGAGTGCAGTGCTTGTCCAATTCAAATTGTTGTGAATGTATTGTCTATATTGGAGACTTCCTTGAGTAGTATGTACTATATATGCTTCCATTTATTGTGAATGTATTGTCTATTGATGTGAATGTATCGTTTGATACTATTTGAGTAATAGATACTCTACCTGAATAGTCGACATTGTTAATTATATATAGTACTTTTGTTTGTTTATACAGTTAATTGGTTGGGTAACTTCTATATGTTTCTAAGGGAAATTATCTTTGAAAATACCTAGTGGACATCAACTTGCAATCCTTTTTATTTAAACTGTCGAGTTAGGATTTAAATTGCCTTAACATTGACTAGGCATTTGTTATTCACAATAAGACTTTAAGTTTCAACCCTGAAGTAGTACTTAGTAAACACTAGTGCTGAAAGACGTGTACCTTTTCAGTTTTCAATTTTCTTTACTATGTATTCAAGTTCAATTGGTAACTTCTATTTGTTTATATAGTTAATTTGTTTACAAGGCAATTTTAGTTAATATGTTGGGTAACTTCTATTTTTTTGTATAAAATATGTTTCAAGAGAAATTATCTTTGAAAATATCTAGTGGATATCAACTTGCAATCCATTTTTAAAACTTTGAGCGTTTTAAACTCTCGGCGCTTTTGAATTATTGGTACTAGAAACCCTCACGGCTTATGGCCTTGTAACAAAAAGCGATTTTGTTCACGAGAGAAAAAGAGCTGTATAAAAAGATTTGTTTTCTGTATCATACAATATATACACATATTGCTTTCTACGAAGAACTATTTTAATTATGTATATGTTAGTTATACGAAGGTAAACCAGAGATAAGCGACATTCGCTTCATAATTTCTATGCATCGATTAATGAAGAGGGAAAAATGTTTGTAAGCAGTAATCAGAAGACGAATATATGTATGTAAGCTATAAGACACACATGGAACTGTGATTATACAAATTGCTATGTATAACATATATGTACTATTCTGCAGATATAGGAGACGAATATTAGAGATGTATATATGCATTAGAGTTATTACATATAGAAATCGATAATGCAATGCTATAAGGTACTATATAAAGCAGGTTGGTAAATTAATAAAATATCTGGATGAAATAATAGATATCTTGTGCTATCCCTGAAATGGAGGTCTTAGCATATTGTAGACCGTATCATGTAGGAATAAGTATGCAAAACTTATGCCGGTAATACTTGACAACACTAATAAAGTGGCATACAACTATTCATGCCTAACATTCTTGAACTCATCCAAAAAGGAACTTCAATGTTGAAACTTCAACAAAGAGACTCTTAAGTAGCGGACCAAATCGATTCGCTAACCTCACGGTGAATGCGCCGATCGGTTGGAAAGTGGGGTTCTCATAGGCTTGATCCCCCTTTGTGGTAGGACATACACAACTGAATCTGGTTGAGCATCTTTAAGCAATGAGAAGTCACTGCTATCCAATGTTGAATATGAGATACATTCCTCGAAATAATTAATGCTCACTTGATTAAATGCCTTCAGACTTTCGATGGTCCATACTACTCGAACCACAAAGATGAGAGATAAAGATCGGTTAAAAAGGCAGAAAAGAATAGGACACACAAAGTCATGTACTATTAAAAAAGAAGTCCTAGATTGCAGCAATAAATGGAACTATACAAAAAGGTGGAAATGGCAAGCGTATTTTACCTTTCTTAGGATGTGTGTCAAAAAAAGTGTTGGCTCTTCCCAACTATACAATGTTTTAATCTCATCCCAACTATCTAATTTCCAAATATCCTTGTCGGTGATGGGCCTTTTATATTCTTGTCGGTGATGGGCCTTTTATATCCTTGTTGCATTAGAGGAGGCATCCATGAAAATAATATGGCTAGCAAAGTAAAGAGACAACAAAATTTATATCAATATATGTATATGTATTTTCCATGTTGTATAAGGGGTTCCTTGCATACATGCCACGTTGTACCAGATATATATTGGTCTATTAGCCTCACAATAAATACTTGTACTATTCATAACACCATCACCCTAAAACAATTTTAATGAAAGGCATGAAAGTTGTTCGACAAGCACTTTTAACTTCTAAAGTAGATTTCGTTCTTGTAGGAGTTTCTTCAAAAACAAAATTTATGTACCTAAACCGTTAGTCGATCGCAACACGTATAAATACATGACCTACCAAATCAAAGCATTCGATGTTATTAACCAAATGCCCTTACGAAATGCTTGATGCTTTACAAGGCATGCTCAAATTTGGCTAACTACTACAGGCACACTTGGAAAGAGATAAATGTTGATTTATTGATGATGGTAATTATTTTGGTTTGTACAGAAAATTTACCACTAGCGTGAGGGCATACTTGACGGTAAACAAAGTGAAGATTGTGCAATTCGAAGCTCAATGGTTGTGTGACCGGACAAACTAAGTGAGTGCCCTTGATTTTAGCCAACTTCAGAGCGGTGATATAGCACCCAATCATATATAGAAAGGATAAGATCAAGCTTAATTGGTCGGACCCCATTTAAAGATGCTCATGCAAATGCTAGCATATAATTGTAACATGAACAAAGATATTGTTCTAACTGATTAGAAAATGTTGTACATGCAAGCAAATAAGATCAAATAATACCTCATAAATATCATCCTTGAGTTGTGCGCAATTCAAGTTTGATGCTCCTACACACACAACATGCTACCGATGGTCGGTCATAAACTTCAAAACTCGTTGTTTGGTCATTCTTCTTTCATTTCTTTGCCGTCAATGACACCTTGAGATCTAATCTTGATAGAACTCGCATATAGAACATCAACCAATTCTCCTCTTTGAGTCGACATAACAAAAGTGGTTCTTGGCTTCCCGGGACCCTAGCAAAGAAAGCCATAACTTCAACTTGGATTGATCATCCGGATCAATGTCAAGATCCTTCTTGTTCGTGATCCTTCTTCTTCCAAGGAGCAATGTAAACCTTGTTCCACAACTGCTTCCCATATTTCATATGGAGCCATTTTTTGGCTTTTCTTTGTCAACAGATTTCGAGCTTCCTTTTCTATCGATGGGAGAAGGAAATTGAAGAAGGCATCATCCAAGATCATCTTTCATTGCTCACCCCACAACTGCGTGACTTGTCGACACAAATACTTACATAATTCTCACGAGCCTCGGACATGAGCTCTTTCTTTGCATCTTCCGCAATTTTATGGTAACCTTGAGGAGCTTTTCTTCCTCGCTTTCGAATAAGAAGCTCTTGTGCATCCGCAAATTTGTTTAGTGGTTTCTCTCGCAGCACCTAACGGTGATAGTCGATGATAGGGATCTATGATTAAATTGCCCTCGGGTGTGGGGCATGTTGAGACAACTTGACTTTATTCATGAAGATGCTCTGATATGCTTTCTCACAATAGGCTCACAACCGATCTCAATCGCCACCGATAAGACAAAAAACAAGGGAAACGGAACATTTTGGTTAGATGAAATGAATAACCTACCACCAATTAGGTTTCTACCCTATAAAGATTGGTTGAAATTGAGTACCATGTGTCCGGCACTCAAGAACATCTTGTGGTGTTTCAAACATTGCACATGTGAAATTTGCAAAGAACCTCTTCAGAGAATCTTTCGCTATCAAGCTCACCGCTTCTGAAAAGAAACAGACATCTGAGATAAGGTGTCAAACTTTTTTTGTACAACAGATTTAGCCAGGAACAAATATATATGCGATAATGGTAGGTTTTGCATGCGATTGTTCCAAAGAAAGGTAATGCAAAATATCAACTTAAATCATGCACAGTATCTTCGTTAACGTGAGATGGTGACCTAATTGCTCAAAGACCGACCAAATTGGTTAGCAACCTCCCATAACTTGCCTTGTGTAAAAGATCGCATAAGGATTTCCTTTTGGTCGCTTAAATTGCCCTTCTTCTTCGACTTCACCAGAGGAAATGCAAATTGAATTTCACATCAACATCCTCCACCTCTTTCTCGATTTTGCATCCTTTAGTGCTTCAATGATAGAGTGATAAAGTTGTTGATTCGAAGGCTCGCTTTGTAACGCCATCTATTCTTCGCTTTCATCGTCAAATCTTTTTTCATAGTACATCTCCAAAGCAATCTTGCGCTTCAAGAAGTAGCCACTTTCATCTAAGGTGCGAATGCCCAAAGCGACTAAAAAGAACACAAGAATTGTTTCAAGAGTCGCAAAATGCTAATAAATTCAGGAGAGGAACCAAGCTCTGTAATGAATAGTTAGCTACCTTATGACACCTCATGTTAGGTTTGTCTTCTTCATTCTCCTGTTCATTGGCATCAAGATCCTTAAACAGGCTCGAGCAATTCTCCTTCCTATACATTGCAATGAATGGAATCTGACAGGTAACGAAAACCACATCAGCACAGAGTAAGCATGAGGAATTGCACAGAGTACCTATATAATTTTCCATACTTCAAATTTGTTGACATGTAGCATGGTCAAGACATTCGCAATGTCCTTCTGATCAATCTCCTTGTTCACTTGCTCATTGGCAAAAAAGGACAGAAACCCATCACCAGTGAGTTGGCTGTGTATCCATGCACTTTCTTCCTCAATCATTGTGTTGTCTGTTGGAGGATAGCCAGTCAATTCTTCAGGCAGCTGCCAAAGGAGCAATAAATTAGACACGCACTGTCTACTAAATCACGTTTTCCTCAAACAAGTGTTAATCGGTACTTACCGCATCCTCTCGGTACATCATTTTCTCTTATCCGCTCATTCTTGGTGTCATATACTTCTATGCAAGAATAAATGGCTCAAACTCATCTTCAAGCCTCTTTCCCTGTCTACTCACCAATTAGTCGCATCCTCTCAAGCTCCTGTTTTCTTAGAGCTAACGGCTCGCCAACACCACCAAATATATCATGGGCCTCTTGCAAGGCGGATGATGATACACCTTTGCTTGTCGTATTGGCTTCCTTTTAACCTTCGCATCGCATGAGGGCAAGATATGTATATAACCCGCAAAGAAATATGATCCGACATAGGCGCATAGAGATACAAAAGCAGTTGGCACAAAATACAAAAAGAAATATTGTACCTTATAATTTGGTCATTCGTGATCAATCTTTTTCGCCCACAATGAAATCGCCATTTCATCGTCATCTTCACCAACCTCATTTTCCTCTCTCGTCGATCCTCCTCAACAATGTCCTCCTCAAACGACACATCCGACGAAATAGCATTGCAAAGAAATAAGAAAATTAGACAAGCTACTTCCAAAGAATCAAACACAAGCAAATGGAAATGGATTTAGACGCAGCTACCTTGATGGTGACCAAATAAGCTTGAATGAACTCGCTCTCGGCGAAGACGCTTTTTCTTGATCCATCATCATCGAGAAGCCGGACGGTCATCTATTTCAGATTCCCTTCCGCCTTCTTCAAGCGCTTAAATTTGGTTCCTACAAAGAAGCCAAAAGGCCCATTCTTCACAAACACAATAAAAAACTTGAGCGTAAGAGTCAAGGCTAACAGAAAAATTATCTTCAAAGACATACGTGCTTGGGACGTTGGATGCCATGAATGTTATTATCCCGAGCAACATGTAGTCATCCTCATCAAGCATGCACTCCTCGATTCTCGCAAAAATCTCTTGCATTTTAGGAACTTATAAACAAGAGATCATATTTTATTTCCCAACTTTTCCATTAGAAAACGACGCAAACCTCCGCCGAGTCACCCAAATCGCAGAATCGTAAATCGAAACGAAATCGCATACCTTCGTCATCGGAGACCACCGTGTGTCCACCAATTGTCCTCGAGGCAACAGAACCCTAGAACGCGAGAGCGCTTATGTCGAGCGCCTCGGGGGAGGGCCTCCTTATACAGTATCGCGGGGCCGCGATACATGATTGCGCCACGCGTGTGGCGGCGAAATCTAGGGTTTCGCCGGGAGGCGGCTCGAGCCGACGCCGCAGCCGGCCGACGGCGGGAGCGGCGCTGGCGCCCTCACGCGCCGATTGATCGCTACACCCGCCAACAGGAGACGAATCCGCAGCCTACGAGAGCAAATAACCCTAGGCTGGAGCCGCGGCGAGGTCGAAGCGGGGGCTTGGAGATGGCGGTGAGGAGTGCGGTGCGATGAGTAAAAGCTGGGCAGGGGCGAAGCCGGAGTGAGGCGACGCCAAAGAGGAGGCGCGGGCCGACCACGCGGTGGGCAGGGGCGACTGGTGGCGGGGTGGCATGGAGCAATCGGAGGAGGGGCGAATGAGAGAAAGGAAAAGCAGCGAGCGTCGGTGGTGGGGATGAAAGGCAAGGCTGCGGGACACGCGTGACTGGCCCAAATTAAAGTAGCGCGTGAACCCATCGCCTAACACGCGACGGGCGGCGTGGAAAGAGCGCTAATGAAACCGACGCCCGTAAAAACGAGCCGACGTGGACACTCTCTTTGAGCCCGGTTGGCAAGGATTTATATAGAAAGATTATATGTAGGTTATTTTACTACCCTTATGGAATTTTTATGACGATTCAGATTATGTGCAAATTCTTCGATATTAATGGTATTTGTGCCTTAGTCATGTGCTTCATGCATAATTTTTGTTATTAAGTCCTAATCATTCTCCTTACGTATATTTTTGGGAAAGTGTACAGTTAGTGTTTTTATCTATTCTCGTGATTGTGTTCCCAGTATCCCATGAGTACCTTTTCATTTTTCATTTTTCTTTACTATGTATTATATATTTAAGTTCAATGGGTAACTTCTATTTGTTTATATAATTAATTTGTTTAAAAGGCAATTTTAGTTCATTGCATATGTAACTTATATAGATAGCAAGTAAGCAAGATGGCAGAGGCACTGTCTTCGCCATCGTCATTGATGTCACCGAATGCATCTGGATCTCCGAGCAAAGTGGTACGTAAGCAAGATGGCAGAGGAATATCGAAATTGCCTACAGGCCGATTGACTATCACGGAGGTCAGTGATGTTGGGATCCCTCTGAGTCCCAAGAAAGCAGCGGCGAGATTCCGGACCATCTGCGGGATACTTGAAAGGGAACGGGTCCCCATCACTACACCAAGCTGGAAGTCTCTGACAGATGTAGAGAGGCCACCGTGGATGAAATTTCGTGCTCGCTTCATTATCCCGAAGAAGACCAGCACGCGGGCAATGGCGAGCATTGCTCGCGATGGGACACGCGTGGAGGACCTTCAAGAGCACACTTGTCACGAAGTACGTGAACACGGGTCAGACGCCCTTCACGAATTATCAATTCTTGCTGCAGGATATATGGGATGCCTTTGTGCGGATGAAGACGACGGCCGAATTTAAGGAGCAAAGTGCGGCGCACAAAGCTCTCCAGGCACAAAACACTCACCCCACAAACTCGGCACCGCTGGGTACGCGGGTAAAACCATGGAATGGGCGGTGGAGGACTAGAACACAACCCGGCCATTTGTTGATATCGAAGACGAGCGCACCCGAACCTAGTTAAGAGCGAGGGCATCAGCCACGTCTTCGGGCGGTATCTCTTTCACAAACCCGACAGATGAGGCAGTGTCCCAATGTCTGGTAAATATGTCAAACTACATAGTTGTAGATAAGTCCATAACTTCATAGTGTCTATTATAACATCATGACCTCTTGCAGCAAGCATTGACTTCCGCAAGTTCCCAAGGCTCCTTCAAGCACAGGAGAAGGATCTACTATCAATGGCCCTGGGAAATAAGGAGCACCCAGGTCGCACGTGAGGCGTTGGGGTTTACGTACCTTGGAGGATGGATTCCACACGACTCGACACGATAGGAGTAGGAAGAGATCCAAGTCGAGCACGACGCCTGCTGGAACAGTGCCATCAGTAAAATTTCAAGGATAGATAATAAGATTGTAGGATCAAATGAATCAACTCCTCAACTAGCCGCAAGCCGCCCCCGTTATTTTAGGAACCAGTCCTCCTCAACATCGGAGTAGTGTCGCGTACATGCCAAATTCTGAACATGATGACGTCCAATTACCTATCGATAACATCAAGGTAATGTACATCTCTGGAATGCTCCAAAGATAGACTTATAGGATGCCTTAGCTAATTGCGTACCATTTTGTAGGAGCCGATGCCCTGTAAGCTCCAAGTGATGATGGTTGGTTCCATTTCTATTGAGGTTGGGCGGGGGATGGTGTATCCATACCAGGAAAGGACAACAGCAAAGACGGTGCTCAATCGGGCGTAGGGTTACGTTAGGGTCCAGGTGGACATGGTACATGACAATTTCATGGTCATTCCGCTGGAGATTCATCCGAACGAAGACATTAGAACACCGGGGATGCCACATACACTTTTATCCAAAGGCCCAAGAAGGACATCACCTCGACCTCGCAGTTGTTGCGATCTCGACATGACCATGCCTCTCCAACAGACCTCGATGACTCCACCTTAACGCTTCGGAAGGCCACCTCATCCGGTTCCTATGGAGAAGACGCCAAGGAACAAGAAAAACGTACACCAGATTTGCCTCGAAGTCGCCTCACAGAAGACGTAGCAGAGCCAAACCATTAGGACAAATCAAAATTGAAGAACATTACATGCCTCCCAAGCCCTCGAATACTCCATCTAAGTCCGCTGGCCCCTAACATAGTATTAGCCCACACCGAGTAGGTCGTTAGGATTTGCATGTCCGTACACGCGGAAGACCAAAGAGAAGGGGTACGATACTGGAATCACCGTTAGATACACGAAGGAGCATTTCTTCGATGAGCCAGGCCACTTCATCGTGGGCTTCAACGACTTATTCGACCTATTCAACCTCGATGCCCTCGACAGGTATGCTCATTTCCTCCATACACAACTCTATTGTAGTCTTCCTTCGTTTGAAATGGCCGAGGATAACTTTTTAGAATCATGTAGGTCGTTCATTGCCTATATTGCCAAGGGAGAGGCATACAAGGGATCGAGCGCCACACTGCAACACAGGACTCGATTTCCGGTACACGCTACAACACAATAATCCTATATCATACTTCGTAATAATGCGCCTCGAATCGACTATACCTATATATGTAATTCTATTTTTGCAAAGGCTCCCAGCAAAAACAAGATCACCTATGTGCATTCTATGTTTGCCATCATATGCAAAGAAATCATGAGTGCTAAGTCAAGGATCCCGAGGTTTGTCAATCTCGCAATAATTATTTTCTAATTATAAATTTAAATATATATGCTTACTACTTTACTCTGCTAGCTTGCGTGGCTTGAACATAGATTTAGATGCACTCGTTGAGAGAGAGATCTCGGAGGTTCAAGGGAAGCTCTGCGGCTTCATCAAGATGGAGATCGTTAACGCCGACGGAGAGTTTCACTCTGTCGACACCTCTAAACCACCTTCAAACAATTGATTCAATTGTAATTCACTTTGAGTAGTTGTAATTCAATTGTAACTCTAGCGACAATAGTTGAACATATTCTTTCATAATTGATTTTGAGTTGTAAATGATCATTTGGAGTCGTCAACAATTGATTCATCTATGATGTATTGTTTTCTGCCTGCTTGTTTTCAGAGGGTATGGCTAGCAATTCCTAAGGCTAGCCGAAAATCAAAAAACTTTAGTTAGGTACAAAGAACTGTCACAGACGGTTTTTTGTTGAAACCATCTGTGAAGGGCAAGTATCACCGATGGTTCTATTTTCAAACCGTATGTGATACGTACTATATCATAGATTGTTCTATTTACAAACCGTCTCGTGTTTTGGATACATATCACGCACGGCTTTGTAAATAGAATCGCTCAGGATATCATACGACGCAGACGCTTTTTGGTTGAAACCGTCTATGATACTAGCCTTTCACAGATGGTTTCAATAAAAAACTATCTGTGTTGTGCCTTATCACAGATGGTTTAAAAACCATATGTGATAACCGCCTGTTATCACAGACAAACAAATTTAGACGGTTCAAAAACCGTCTGTGATGACGGTTCCGAACCGTCTATGATGACCCTTCCTGTACTAGTGAATGAAGCTACAGAAGTGTCAAATGTCATAATCGGTATGTGTTTACCTCATGCAAGATCAAGATTATCCGAAGGCCACATTTTCAGTGCCTATGACATAATATTACAAAATGTAAAAAGCAAAGCATGTAAAAAGAAATCGAAAATGCAGGTAACTTTCCAACCTGTCCCCTAGCATTGAGTGAATCTCAGGGTCAAGATTCTTTTTAAGGGGGGTAGAATCAAATAACCCAAAATTCCAGTTTTCAAAATTTTTGAAGTCTTTTTGGTTTCAACTCAAAAACTTGCCCAATTCGGAATTTTCCTTCCCCTTCCGCTTTCCTTTTTGGGCATTTCCGTTTTCTCCTTCCGGAGGCGCCCTCTCTCCCGTGCGCCACCCCCTTCTTCCTCCTCCCGGTCGTCACTTCCCCGACGCCACCACTACCAACGCCACCCCCATCGCTAGCCACCCTCCGCCCCACCAAGACCTTCCACCATCTTCGCCGCCACCTCGGCTCAACACAAGAAGCCACCATGTCGCCGCTTCACGCCAGGACTGGCCTCCACCCAATCCTCGCTCGACCACCTCCGGGGGCCTTTAAAGGCTACCAAGCAAGCCTTCATCTCCATCCACCACCCTAGCACCTCCCATCGCCTCCTTCCGCTCCAACGGCCAATCGCTTGATTGCAGCCGCCTCCTCCTTTCTTCCTCGGTGAGGCAAGGTGAAATTGCCCGCTATACCTTCGGCTTGCCTCCCACTCGGCTTTGACACAACCTCGCCGCCCGCTTTTTTCCCCTAGCTTCCCCAACCCCTACCTCACCGGAGTTCACCGGCGCCAAGCTCCTCCTCCGTTCCACTCACGGCCGCCACCGCTAAGCCGCCACAATGCCTCCCCACTCCACCAAAGCCACCCTCGAGATCCCCATCGTCACCGGTGCTCACCGCGACCATCCTTTGCCCACGGCCGCTAGAACCGCCAAAGGCCACCGCCTCCTCCTCCTCGCCGGGCGAAGGCTGGCCTCGCTATCGCATGCTCAAGTCACTGCCTGGGCCATTATGGTTCCGCCAAATGGGCCAAGAACTCCATCTAAGTGTTGGGCTTAGCCCAACATTGTTCCAAAATCGAAATCAAAATCAGCATGTTATTGTTCATAAAACAGTAATTTCATTACTGTTCATAACCATTACTATTTATAACAATTACTGTTCAATAATCCAAAACAATAATTTTAATTACTGTTCAAATCCAGTATTTGTAGGTGAATAGTCAAATTAGTACTATTCACTATCCGACACTTTTTTTGCCCGAAACCCTAATTTGATATTTTATATCCATTGGGACCATTTTGAGCTTGTGAATCCATTTCCCAGCTCTGTTCAATCCAATGAAGCTCCAAATAAATACCTGCCCTCACACACCACCTTCCTTTATGTTTCTTTTTTAAATTTATTTACTTACATGTTGTTCCCAGCTCATTCCTTATCGAGCCGGATTTTATTTGGATTATTTTATTTTATTTCGCACTAGGTCACGACTTTGACGATGAGACTCCAGAAGACGCCAGACAAGACCCGTATCTAGAAGAAATTGTGCAAGAAAGCAAGTCGCATTCCTTGATCATTTTGAGCCTATAATCCATATATTTATATTACTTTCATTTATTGTATTTGTGCTAATTACTTTAATATTGAAATAATACTTTTGAATGTCATGATAATTAGATAAATCCTATCACCCCACAGACAAACCCACCTAGCACTTGTAGGCCATATTCACCTTGACAAGTATAAACCCTTTGTAAGCCATATTCACATTGACAAGTTTACATAAAATATTAGCTATATAAGTAGCCTTGTCACACAAATATGTTTATAATCCTGAAGAACAGTATTAGTTGAGTCCAGGAAGTTGGACTACCCAAAAGACTTGCGATCAAAGTGAGTCGGCGGGCCAAGAAGGTGGAAAGACATGAGTTGGTTGTCACCCACTCCCACTAGAGACAAGTAGGACGAGAACCTTGTGCCAAAGTAATCGATAGAGAAAAACCACTCAACCACATGTGTGATCATTAGTCTATGGATTAGTACTTCGCTCTCCGATTGAATATCTATAGGAATTAGGGTGGAACAGGAGTGGGCTTGAAGGGACAATCATTGGTCTATACAACGGTAGGAGCCATCAACATCGGGTCAATATTTCCGCCATTGGCCGGTGGTCCCCCGAGGCTGCATGGTCCAATAACCTACCGGGTAGAGGCTAGAAAGGTTGAGCAGTGAAAATGCTTTGTTATCTCAACTTAGTCGCACGCTAACGTGTTGCGTGTATATTGC
The DNA here is from genome assembly GCA_036346405.1 of Phyllostachys edulis. Classification (NCBI taxonomy): domain Eukaryota; kingdom Viridiplantae; phylum Streptophyta; class Magnoliopsida; order Poales; family Poaceae; genus Phyllostachys; species Phyllostachys edulis. The sequence continues at coordinate 149,065 of JAYEVD010000820.1, forward strand.
ATGATAGTATGAGTTTGAGATATCTTGTGGGTAAAGTTGGGCAACTCTGCAGAGTGTATAATTAAAGGTATTCGAATACGTCGTGCTTCCGGTTAATGAAGCTGTGTTAATGGGTGATTCCAATACATGAGGCATAAGTAGAGTTTTTGAGATGTTAAGATGGTAATTAAGTTTGTTGAGAAACCCCTGTTGTTATTATTTATTATTGTTTTTAAGATAAACTACTTCAATTACAAAATGCATCCACATATACCTGTTATGGTAAAACCCTAACCCATTCCTTTGATAATCCTAACATGTAATTAATTTGGATTTTCATGTGGCTTGTTGAGTACGGTTGTTGTACTCATTCTTGCAATATCTGCAAATCATCTACAAAGAAAACCTCGGAAAATGCAGAGGATTATATTGAACAGGATTTCGGTGGACCCACGGATGACAACGACTACTGTTATTAGGTCTCAACCGTGCTCAAGCGTGCATGTGGTTTGAAATTCTTTTTGTCTTGTATTATATTAACTTTGGGCCTGGATGCCCGTGTCAGGTTAAAACTGGCTGTTAAGCCTTAATCCTATGTAATAAAAGTCTGGTTTTTGTTGTAATCGAAAGCTTGCTTGTGACGCTGCTTACTTCATAACTACACATCCCGGACGGTTGTGAAGAGTTTAATGAGCCCAGATTTTGGGAGCGCTCCATGCGAGGATGGTGGATCTCCTGCGGTGCGATGCGCGAGGCGAGCTAGGTGGTCAAGGTTGTGGTAGCGTGGAAGGTGGATGCCACATGGCAGAGAGAAGGATGACCTGGGTCTCATCGATGGACTTTTTGACAGTGTCACGCTATCAGAAGAGTCGGCCCTTCACCTCCATCATTGACCGTTCCAACCCCTGCGCCTCGATCGATTTCATTAAACGGACATAGGAAGCGAGGAGATGGGAGAGGAGGAGAAGCGAGACGGCGGGAAGGAAAGTGAGGGACCCGATTTGGAGGGAGGCGGGTGGAAGGGCAGAAGGCGACGCTGTAATGCGCTTGGGAGCATGAGGCTTTTTTGTCGCGGCAACAACGCATGGCGGACAGAGGAGGAGGAGGAGAGATGGCGGCGGCAAGGCGACAAAGCGAGGGTGAGGATCGGATCTCGAGGAAGGCGGGCATGGAGACGGCGAGAGTGGGCGAGGAGAGAAGCGCGCGAAAGGGAGGAGACGGCAAGGCGAGGCGGCAAGTGGGGTTGGGGCGAGACGTGAGGAGAGGAGAGGCTTTGCACGTGGACGACGAGAGATGAGGAGGCGAGTGAGGCGAGGTGATGTGAGGAGGCATGAGAGGCGAGGGCGAGGACGAGGTGAGGCAAGTAGCGCGGGCATGTGGAGGAGATGAGGAGGCGAGGCGACGGAGTGGGGTGGAGACGACGATGGGATGACGCGAGGCGGAGGTGGCGAAGCTATGTGCGTGAGTGGGTCGAGAGGGTTAACCCTAGGGTAGGGATGCCACGGTGGGACGGACGGATCCGGACCGTCCATGGAAAACCTACGTTCCGATGGCTCTGCACCAGCCCGCCCCCATTCGTATGATGGTGATCTGACGGTTGTCGGTTGCTAGGACCTCGACATGATTCTAGAAAGTGCGGGCCTTTTCGCAGAAAAAAATCGGCGTGGACATCGAATTTCTTCCCTTTTAGAAATTAAATATATACCTTCGTACACTACATACCACTTATCTGCTGTGCCACTGCCATGTGAACCACTCAAACCAAACCATAAGAAGTCACCGTCAGCCTGGGATCGGGGTGCGGTACTACGTCTACACCTGCAAGAGCCAACCTGCCATCTTCTGGCCTCTGCCTGCCTTCAATCCTGGTTGCTGGCTGACATGGTTTCTTCACTTTGGGGGCACTTACGCATTTCTTCAGTTACCTCTGACATGCACTATCATGAACCACAAATTTCTTCCACCGAAGTCACCTTCACACGATGCCCAGCGGTCTGTGTGAAAGCGCTAATGGCCGAACTCTCGAGTAATCTGAAAACCGCGACGTAGACCTTTGATTAAGTCATCTGACCGGCCGTCGTATGGACCAGGGAGCGAAATTAGAGCCGTGCATGATGTTAGCACAACGCGTCATCCACACAAGAGAGTTAAATTAGGAGATGTTAATGGTGGGTCAGTAGCACACAAGCTATAAAAAATAGTACTTGTACAAGTCTTGTTTTAAAAAATATCGCATGTCTGCATAAAAGCTTGCTAATTAGGTCATGTTTGTTTGAAATTTTTGTATTAATTAGACTTTTTAATTTTATTTTAAAGTTAACCTCTCATAACTTTATTTCCAATTTCGATTTTTTAGTCACGCCACCACCCGCGGACGCGACAAAACAACATCACTATGCATCGGCCCTCAGATTCAGCAAGTTTTTTACGCCTACCTCCCGTGAGTGACAATTGTTGTTTAATCACGCCACCACCATGGCGTGGACAAAAATGTTAGTTTAGCGGACTTATACTATGGCAGGACATTGTCACGCCATCGGGCGTGACGTGACCAAAGAGGTCGAAGTGGAAATAAAGTTCGCAGGATGTTAACTTTAAAATAAAAATTAAAAAGGGTTAATTAATAAAAAAGTTCTATTTGTTTGGGCTAAACTTCAATTTAAAATAAAAAAGCCAAAGCCAAACAAACGGGTGGCTTTTTTAATCATGTTTTTCAAAAATCATAAGCTATTTTACAACTATAAGCCATAAGTCGATAGAGGTGTTTTTGGCTTCGCACTTGAGAATAGACATTTGCCACTAAACTTCATGGAAATTACCCACCAATGCTATCGCTTTTACTGCCTCGATCCTTCTTTTTTCTCCTCATTTCCTCCGAACCGATTTCACTTCACACCACCGACGATAGCGACTCTAGGATTGTCCCCCGTTCCCGACGCCTATCCCCACGCCGACGAAGACCGATGGCCTGCCTCCTAATCCTCGACCTCCTCCCACTGGCCTCATGGGCGGCGCTGTCAGCCTCCTCCCTCCATCGTCGACCTTCTCCCACCTTAGCTCCCTAGCTCCTCCTATATCGGCGAACTTAGCTGCAGCTGGCGGTTCCACTCCCCCTCTGTTCAGATCTAGAGGACGAGAGGCTGGGAGGGGTGGATCATATCCAGATCCCAAAGAAGAAGAAGAATACAGAGAGAGGCAAGGCTGCGGCGGCCAAATGCAAGAGCTCCATCGGTGACGGTGGGGCGGTCCTAGAATGCTTAATCGACTAGGTGTAAACGAGGATTATCTTTTTTCCTCTATTTTTTCTTTTTTATGAATTGAATAAGCATATATACTATGATTATCAATGTCACAATTAGTGATTGGTCCCAAAATTGTTGTTCTTGCTATTGTCCTTCACAAATTGTTGTTAATTAATTCAGTTTTCAAAACTCCAAATGATTGATGCTAATGAGTTGTAAACTAATTCAGATTTGAGTCTCTATGTGCTAATGTGATCTGTGATTTTTGTTGCAAGAATTTGTGATCGGTTGTTACAAATGAACCATGTCCATGTTAGAATTTTAGCTTTGTTTGATCTTTTTCCGGTTTGTGGCGGTGCTCGGGGAATCAAAGCGTTGTTCTTGTAGTACGATTTTGGTATTATAGAAAATCATAGTTCTGCGGAAAATTCTATCTTATCATCAATAAATAGTATGCATTACTAATTTCAAGTGAAATAACAAAGGGTAAAGTCCATTTTACAACCTTAAACTATTCAAAAGTCTGATTTCAACCCTAAACTATAAAACCGTATAAGCCAACCTCCAACTCTCAAAACTGCTCATTTTTCACCCTTCGCCCTTCCCACCTCCGGTTTTACCGACGTGGAGGCGGTTTTTTGGGTAAGTATGGGGCCACATGTCAATCCTACTTTTCCTTTCTTCCTCTTTCTCTCTCTCTCTCTCTCTCTCTCCATGCCTTCACACTTTCACAACACGCCCTCTTCCTCCCTATCTCCTCTCCACCGCCACCCCCGCCGCCTCCTCCTCCCTTCCTCTCCATCCTCCCCGAGCCGTCTCCTCCGCCTCCCTCTCCATGCCCCGAGCCGCCGCGCCGCCTCCTCCGCCTCTACATGCCTCTACCTCCTCATCCTCCTCCTCTTCCTCCCTTCGCTTCCATGCCTCCACCACGCCATTCCCCACCGCCTCCACCTCCTCCCCTCCTCGACATTGACGAGCAATGAGCCGGTGAAGTCCTCGAGCCTAAGCCCCGGAGGCAGATGAGGTGGAAGAGGACGCAGTGAGGAGGCAGCGATGGCAGCAGCGAGAGAGGGACGAGGGAGGGCAGCGGGATGGAGAGGAGGACGCAAGGCGGTGGAGAGGGAGGAGGCGATTGAGGCGCTACATGGAGTTGGACGCCGCCGCCAAGGTCGCGGCGAGACCGGCTATGTTCCTCTGGTCACTTCTTTCTCCGCCTCCTCCTCCTTCGAGGCCGCCGCCTCGTGATGGACCCCTCTCCGTCACCCCCGTCGGCCCGACAACAACGATGATGCTATCGCTTCTTCCCGCATTCTTCACCTCTCTTCCAGACCGCCATCTAGGGCCTCTCTATAGGCTTGGCGCCGCCTCGACAACCTCCTCTCGACGCCGGACACAACCATCGGGAAGAAGGTCATCGCGATGGTGCAAGGGAGGACGCTGGGCATTGTATGCGTGATGGAGAGCTCCAACAATGGGGAAGGAAAGGCGACGACGACGAATGAGCACGGCCAAGACGGTGAAATCGCGGTCGCTTTCGCTTGGCCCAAGGTGGCTTGAGGCGGCTGGCCGGGCATGCCATGGCGCGGAGGTGGAGGTTGGCGACCGCCTCGTCCGCGTGAGGTCATAGCGCAAGGCCGGGAAGGAGTCATACTTGCTGGCCACCACCATGGTGAGGAGGCGCGAGGCCTCGTGTTTGGGGCTCAAGGCTGGTACAAGGGTGGAGGTGGTCGGCTCGCCGATGGAGTCGCTCTGCAGAGAGAGAGAGAGAGAGAGAGAGATGAGTGAGAATGAGAGGAAGAAAAAGAAATGAGAGGATGACATATGGGCCCGTAAATATATTTTTTGTTTTATTTGCTAAATGGATGCCATGTCATCGAAAAGAATATTACGTGTCAAAACCATTGACACGTTAGCGCCATGTCACCCAAAACCGCCCCTGTTTCGGTTGAGGGGGGTAAAATGAACGGTTTTTATAGTTGGGGGTTGGCTTATACCCGGTTTTGTAGTTTAGGGTTGAAATCCAGACTTTTCGAATAGTTCAAGGTTGTAAAATGGACTTTACCCAATAACAAATGAAAAGTTTGAAATAGATAACGATGACTTTATCGGTGAATGAACAAGTGATAACTTCTATTAGAGTTATTTCAGACTTTGCAACTTTAAGCCAAAATTCAAGAGACCTAAAAAGTCATATTACCAAATATACTCGGTTTGGCTTAAAAGCTAGATACTTATAAGTCGCTTAAGATAAAAAAAATTTGGCTTTTAAGCTATAAACAAAAAACTTAAGTCTAAACAAACAAGCTCTTAATCTCGGTAAGATTTTAAGCTGATATCATCATACCACGTTCTGTGGGATTTTGGGATCGTTGACTTTGTAAATTTCTAGGAGAAGACTCGCTGTCGATGGGGTGGTGCGGCGGCGGCGGCTGCTGGTGGTTTGAGAGGACGAGGTGGTTGGGCTAGTAGCTCAGTTTATACAAGTCAACCCTACTACGAGACTTAAGCCCCATTAAGGCTCAAAAATGCAGGAATCTTTGCAGGCCCTAGTAGTGGGCCTCCATCTTGAGATTAAAAAAAACTACACAAGTACTACTAGCACTGATGGAGGCCCACTACTACATGTGAAGCACTGACGCTCTTCTCCAAGAGCATACAAGAGAAGCATGAACTGATTGTTCTTTGCAGAGTCGATATTAGTTTGGGTACTAGTTTCCAGCTATGGGAATGAAAAAGGCATGCCAGTTGGGTACAAGCAAAATAGAGTAACCTGCTGTTGTTTTTGTTCCATTTTATTTGGATTGTGAATCATGCGTCATTAGATCGGAGAAAGAATCGTGTTATCTGTTGGACTGCAGGCCTGCAGCTGTAGAGTGCTGCGGCACATAAGCCACGGAGGTACTGCCATGCTCAGCATTGAAAACGGCAAGTTGTGTCGCCGGGAGGATCACAGCAACATGCATCCGAACAAAAGCATGTACTGACTACTTACATGATGCACATTGCAAATCTTCTTATTTTCCTCTAAGAACAGTCAGGCAAGAGTAGAGTCAGCAAGACAGCCGCAGGGCAATGGGATCATGAAACCTTTCGCTTCCCAACCATATTAACTGTCAGGAATCTCACACCCGAACTGCCACTGCAGCCCCAACACTACTCCCCTAACACCACCGTTCTCTCGACCAGCCAGCAATTGCCAGAAATGAGCACGTCCCAGCCGATCCCGGTTGCTCCAGGCCTCTTGAGCTAGTATTCCTCTTCTATTTGCTAAGAAACCGTCGCTGGTAAGTCTAGTCCAAACGATCACCTCATAGACAAGCGTAAAATCGTACAGAACAATGCAAGAACAAATACTAGATTGAACACAGACATATAGGATGACCTTTTGCTTCTCTTTATTTCTCTTCTCATGATCATCTTTTTACAATGACTAGCACCCCTTATTTATAGTCTAGAGACCCTGCTAGGGTTTGGATAGGACGTCCACTCATAGGCCAACTACTGAACCAAGCTTATGGTTTCCCAACACTCCCCATTGGACACACATCCTCACATTCTCATGCCTCGTCAAAACTCTATAAAAACCCAGTGGGAAACATTTTGAGAAAGAGTATATGATACACGTTCTATTGTGTTACACTTAATTGCTTCATTAAAACCTTAACCAAGAAACATCAGAAAACTCGTCAAGGGAAAAAGAGTACAATCCACCCAATTTCATTTAATCTTCAGGATTTACTCTTTGGATACTTGATCTTCGTAATCAAGTTTCAATAATTAGTTCGTGAAGATTCTCCCCCTGAATTCTGCATTTCTCTAAGGCTTATCATTCCAATTCCATGTATGCATCTTTCAAAACTAGACGCTGGAAGTGACTTAGTGAATAAATCTACAAGATTTTCACATGACTTAGTATGCAGTACTCTAATTTCATCCATCTTTTGCAATTCATGAGCATAGAATAACTTGGGATTGATATGCTTTGTGAGATAACTCTTCACATAACTCATCTGCACTTGTGCAATACAAGCTACATTATATCCATAGATAATATTGGGGGTTTGTGCGGTGCTCAATCCGCACGACTGCTAAATGTGGTGAATCATCCGCCGAAGCCAAGCACATTTTCATGAGGCCTCGTACAGTGCTATAATCTCCAAGTGGTTCGTCGAAGTTGATACAAGACTTTTCTTAGACGATTTCCATGAAATTACAGTTACACTACATAGAAATGCATAGTTTGTTTTTGACTTGTTGTATGCGGGTCAAGTGTACTCAGATCTCAGATAGTCATTCATAGATAAGTTTTGGTTCTTTCTGTGGACCAGACTAGGGTCTTTGCTTCATTGGAGGTATCGGAAGATGTCTTTTATTCCCTGCTAATGCCTTTTGGTAGGTTCTGCACTATACCTTACTAGTAGGTTCACGACAAATGTAATGTCCGGTCTAGTACAGTTTTCTAAATACATGAGTGCTCCTATTGCACTTAAGTATGAAAATTCCAGTTCCAGGACTTCCTCCCCCTCTTCTCTAGGTCTGTATGGATCCTTGTCTTCCTGTAATGATCTCCTAACCATCGGCACTTTCAAACGGAATGCCCTTTCAAAGCCAAACATTTCTAACACCTTTTGAGTGTAGGCCGACTGATGCATTAATATCCCTACGGGCATGCTCAAGTCAGCAAGCCTAGGCAATATTTGGTTTTACCCAAATCTTTCATTTGAACTCCGACCTGTAAGAGCTTGCCTCAATTTTTTCAAGGTTCCAATGATATTGGATCATCTTCATACATCGAGATTATACAAAATTCATTCGGGATCTTCGATAAATACACGTAGATTATTTTCATTGTTTATGTAGCCTTTTTGCATAGGAAGTCGCTTCAAGCGATTATACCACATCATGTCCGATTGCTTAAGTTTGTACAGTGATTTTCTGAGTTTCACACCATACAGATTTCTATCTGCTCTGTCTTGGTTTGGGACAGAGATACATTCAGGTACCTTCATACAAATATCCGAATCCAAATTTTCATAAAGGTACGCAGTTACCACATCCATCAATTTCATTTCTAAATTCAAGTTTACTGCCATTGAGATTAAATATCTAAAGGTAGTTCCGCCCATGACTAGGGAATAGATTTTTTCATAATCAACTCCTGGACGTTGAGTGAAATCTTGTGCAACAAGCCTTGCTTTCTCACAACTTCATTATTTTCATTTCTCTTTCAAACAAATATCCACTTATACCCTACGAGGTGCACATGGGGAGGCATATGGCTTACAGGCCCAAACGTCTTTCTTTTATTTAGAGATAATAATTCAGCTTCCATTGTCTTCTTTCAATCTTTCCAATCTGATTTTTTCTTACATTCAACGAGCGATGTAGGCTCTGGATCAAGATCGATGATTGTGACAATTTTCTTTGCAAAGTAAATATCGATATTGGTTGTTGTCTTATTCAAAGATTCTCCCATGGTCACATAGTTTATAGATATTTTTCATGGGGCGATTCTTCTAATGCTTCTACTTTCTCACCGCTATTTCCAATTACGAGGTAAGTCCCTTTAGTTTTCTAGCTCTGATGTATGCGCACATATCCATACTAGTATCTCCCTCCGTGTGAATGTTCAAATCCGGTATGCCTTTCCTGAAGGTTTCGTACTAGTGTCAGGTCTCAACTGGCTCCCCTTCTAGTTCTAGGGAACTTCAGTGATCGACTATGTCAAGTTTTTCTTATCCTTTTCACCAGCGCCCCCTACACTTGGATTCGAGGGCCGGAGTTCTCGCCCTTTTCTAAGGCCTCGGGCGGGATTATGGACACCTTTTTCTTTCTTCGGTATTTCAACCCTCTCCGGCATTACGTGCAAGCACATGCGACTTGATCACGCTCTTCAAATCACTAAAGTGGTCAGCGGTTGATTCGCTAATGCTTGCAAATCAATTATCTTACGGAATCAATTATCTTCGGATTTCAATTATCTTACGAACTTCAATATTTGCTTCACTAGCGCGAAGTTATGTGCATGGATTCCGTGGCTTGCCACGTTATTTTCCGATATTTTTCATCAAGGGTTGATTTCCAATGACGGAAAACTATCCTCATCAAATATGCTATTAGCGAAGCGGACGGTATGCAAAACTGCAGTCATAGGGGGTCCAAATACCTGATTATGGATGTTGTCTCATAACCAATGTATATCCCAGACTTTCGGAGACGGTCCATTGCAGTTCGCTGCGGTGGTGGTGGTATAGGTATATAAACCTTGCAACCAAATTGCAAAGATGAGAAATTTTCGGTGCTGACCCTTGCGCTAGTTGCATAGGTGAATGGGTGTTATATGCTGGTGGTCTAAAAATGATAAGAGTTGCTGCGTGTAGGATCATGTGTCCCCAACATGTAGTTGGTAAATTACAATTATGCAAAGTGGGTGTGGACATACTAAGATGGAATACTCAACGTTAATTCCCATTACCATGCAATAATCATCAAATGCCTTCAAATAAATTCTCCAAATATTGTCCATTCTCGATGGACTTCACATGATGATCTTGGAAATTATTCTTAATTTTAATTATCTGCGAGATTAGCTTTACAAAAGTGTGGTTTCTCCTATACAATAAACATATGTGCGACCATTTTGAGGAAGAATCGATGATCACCATAAAATACCTAAATGGCACCGACCGAGGTCAGATAGATCGCAAATATCTCCCTAGATATGGTCTAAGAATGTAGGGATTTCATCCTTCGCTTTAAGAGTAGAAGGTTTAGTAATCAATTTCCTAAGAGTACATACGAGGCACACAAAATCTTTCCGATTAGAAATTTTTACATCGATATTATGTCCTCGTGAATTGTTATTTATATTTCTCATCATTCGGATGGCCTAATCTATCATGCCGAGATGAAAAGTTACGAGCTTCAAATACGGTTTTCAGACGAAGACAGTGCGGGTGCCTTAATATTAGTGTAGTATAGACCGGTTTCATATGAAGAAAGTCGTTCTAATATCCTTTTCCACTTTCTTCACGATTTGTAATGAGCGGTATTCCTTACCATACTCTTCTTCGCCCTCTACGTGGAAACCATTAGCGCTAATATCCTTAAGAGTTCTAGTCGATTTTAGGTACAACAACGCTTCTTTAATAACCAAAGTTGTGTCCATCAGAGTATAATCATGACCCTTCCCGAGCCTATTATACAAGTATCGATGTCCACGATTGTCGTAAGACTACCAACATTCTTACCGATCGACTAAAATAATTTCGCCTATCTCAAGATGGTATTCGCAGCCCCTATCCGCTAAACACACTTCTCCATAGAGCACACACACGCTCTAATACTTCAAATATTAGAACGTAACTTGCTATTATAAATACGAGAATATAAGCCTTGCAGACTTGTCACAAGAATTTAATGCTTTGCTCTCCTAGAGCATACAACCATTATTCAAAGGATAAAATAATTCAATATTTTGCTTCAATCTGCTCCATGACGATCTTCTCCTCTTGAGCAACTACATTTGCGGCCTTCGATGTCCAAAGGAGGGTCATAGGGTCGCTATTGGTCGCCCACATCCATGAGTGCAACTAATGGTCATGGATCCCCGTGTTCTGCAATGGCGAGTGTGTCTCATCATATCATTTGCCCTTTTCTTAGATAGGAAAGCGTCAATAACGTCGCACCCACGACCTTACCCTTTTGCCCTTTCCTTTATGAGAGGCTTCCTCACCTTGTAGCGGCTAGCATTGGCTTCATGGCCAACATTGCTACTAGACGGCTGTAAGATGTAGTTCTTCCTTAGAACCTCATCTTGAGCTTTCGCAACTTACATGATGTCAATCCATTCGGCATACTCCTTGTAGCCATTTTGACGATAGTTGCGTACGGATTGCACCGCATTTGGGTGAAAATGTAGAAAGAGTCTTCTCAATTTTCTGTTCATCCACGATTACCTTACCACAGAGTTGAAGACTGGTACAAATTCTGGCCATGTTGGGCCAGCTCTTCGAACTACCGGTTCGTGATGCCAGTCATTTTCATATTTATGCAAAGAGTTTATAAGATTACTACTGGTAATCTACATAAAATGGTTGCAAAATTCTCATAATACTCTTCAAACTCCCGGTTCATGATCCCATATTTTTCTATGCATTTTTCGTGTTTCACTGCTATTTTCAGTGATTAAAAGTAATATAAACAATCACAGATAATCAAAAAAGCAAATACAATACATAAATTGCATAGAAATAATAATAACAAAGTTAAACATGCTTCAAAAGATCAAAATGATTCAAAAATAGATTTTCCGAGACCCTTTTCTGTTGGAATATGAATTTTCGATGAATTCTGCAATTTTTAAGGGCTAAACCACTAAATTTGAATTCGAGAAAATTTTCACTAATTTTACAATTTTTGAGGGTTATTCTACAATAATTTCTTTCTTAAAATATTTTCTCGTAATTTTCATAACTTCGATGGTTTATTTGCAATTTTTGGGATTCTTTCCCATTTTTCTTTTCAGAAGAAACACATGGCGAGTCGAAGCTTACAACATGGGCGCTAGGGTTTCTAGCGCCACTAGGTCAATGGCGGCCTTGCTTTTAAATCTTGTGAGCGTCTCTGGCGCAAAAGGCGCGGCGGCAGCCGAAGCAGCGCCGAGGTGGCACGCTGGCACCACGGCGCGATGCGAAGCGGCGATAAGTGGTGGTCTGAGTCGCGACGGTGCTCTTCCGAGCACGCAGCGTGCGCGGTCAGCGATTTCTTGCTGCGGCGTGCGGCGTTCAGCCAGCGGCTCGTCGGCGCCGGAGTGGCGCCAGGTGGTCGCAGCATGAAAGCACTGCGTGGCACGGCCGGTGGTGCAATGAGTGACGTGGCGTGGCAACTCAGCAGAAGCGCATGAGCGACGCGCTAGATTGGGTCGTCTTGCAGCGCGCAGCTTCGGCGGCGATAGCAGCACGCCACGCCGCGGCGAATTAAGCGGCCGACATACAGCGGCGATTTAGGCGACGATATGGCCCGCGTCGCGGTGGCGGCGGCGATAGTGCGACCGGGCGATGGTGCAAGGCGTCAAGGCGTCGTTTTTTCTTCTTCTTCTTTGTGCATCAATGAATAGTGCAATCATCATTTACTCTTTTTCATGTAATTCATCGATCGGCTTGGCCGACGACTTCAAGTCGGACCAGCGATAAATTAGAACAGATTGCAATCTACAATCCACAAGGCGATCGACATCCGCTTCCTTCATACAACCTACCGACGCAAGATTGTGCCAACGACTTCAAGTCATTTCATGCAGAGATTAGAGCGGATTTGCACAAGAGGGAAATATAATCTAGAAAGCCAAATTTACGGAATTGAAAGCGATCTAGAAAAGTGATTCAATCTACGAGCATCGTGCTTCGACGGTTACCTTTTCGATCCGAGTAGAGTACGCTTAAAGGTAGACCGGAGTCGATCGTACTGATAACGTGTTGAGAAACCGTCGCTGGCTAGTCTAATTCGAGCGATCACCTCATAAACAAGCATAGAATCACGCAGAACAATACAAGAACAAATAGTAGATTGAGCACAGATATATAGAGGGACTTCTTGATTTTCTTTATTTCTCTTCTCATGATCAGCCTTTTACAATAACTAGCGCCTTATTATAGTCTAAGAGACCTCTACTAGGGTTTGGATGAGACGTCCACCCATGAGCCGGCTGCTGGGCAAACCCATTGTTTCTAAACACTAGTAACAAAAGGACAGGAGAAACAGGGGAACTCCACACACCGACCGCTAACCCGAGATCAGAAAAAGGAAACATAACAAAAATCCAAAATGGTAGCTCTCATCTCGTGCAGAGTTTGTTCATCAGGTAGCATCCGTGGCCTCTTTCTTCTTGATCCTCCTCCTGATTTCCTTCTCCAGCTCCTCAGTCCCACCCACCTCCTGCAGCTCCTGAACAATATCCATGTTACAAGTGTTAGAAAATGCAGCATGATTGCACGAACAATGTGAAGCATTTTACGGCTGCTCACTCACCTTGGGGCCAAGGAACAGGCCGTAGGGCACGCCCTCGAACTTGTCCATGTGGTGTATCTGCAGTCGAATTCCAAAACCACCAGACATGTACGCATCAGCAACATGCTTCCAACGACACTTCACCAGCGAGGCGTAATTGACAAAGAAATGTTGGGTGTTGTACGTGTGGCTGGGATGGCGTGCGAGGTAAAAAGTGACCGGCCGGGCCGGAGCAGCGAGTTACCTGGTGGGCGGCAGCCACTCGCCGGAAGTAGGGCACGTTCTCGATGGGCCCCACGGGGAAGCGCCGGTGGACCAGGCCGTCGTGGACGAACATGTACGCCATCCCGAAGAGCGTAATCCCCAGCCCCTGTTGCGCGCGGCCACGTCGGCGCCCCGCACGTGACACGTCATCCGCCAGACGATAGAAAGCATCAGTACTGAACAAACAACCGGATACGATTACGAGTTTCTCATATTTCTGGATAATCGCGCGTGTTAATTGTCGTGCTGCACGGTCTCCGTGACGCGACAGCCGGAGTCCTCGTAAGTCATGCGACGTGAGGCTGTGGCCGTGGAGGAGGAGAGGTGAATTTAGTAGTTACCGCGCCGAAGCAGAGGCCGGGGACGAGGCCGCGGTTGAAGAGGCCGTAGGCGAGGAGGGAGATGGCGGGGACGGCGTTGATGATGGCGAAGACGTCGTTGAGCTCGAAGGGCCCGTCGCGCGGGCGGTGGTGCGACTCGTGCATGTGCCACAGCGACGCGTGCCACAGCGCCCGGTGCGCCCACCGCGCCCAGAACTCCATCCCGACCTGCACCCAAGACCAAAACCACCGCATTTCCACCTTAGTTATGATCCGTCCACGGTGCCCTTGATCACGCGGGTGCGGCGCCGCGGAGCAGGGTAGCGCGCATCAATCAGCATGATGGCTCTTACCGCGGCGCCCACCGATAGCGCGAAGGTGCCGAACATTTCCGTCAGGGGAACCTCGCCGCCCTGGAGAAGAAACACGCGAAATTAACCAAAATGTGTGGGGAAAGTTGGCATGATGATGAATAAGAGGAATCGAGCGGCGGAATGGTGGAAACGTACGTACCTCCATTTGCCAGGCGAAGCGGTAGTAGACGGCGGCGGCGGCCATGGACGTGAACCCGAGGCTGGACATCACCGCCGCCACCAGGTACGTCCGCCGCTCCGACTGCTTCCGCGCCGCGCGCTCCGCTACCCTCCTCTCGGCTGCACCCTCCTCATCCTCCTCTTCCTTTTCACCGACACCGCCGCCTGTCTCGTCACCCAACACGGCGCGCGGAGCTGCCACGGCGCGGCGGCCGATGGTGCATGGCGCTGCAGGGGAGCGCACGGTGAGGAGCGGCAGCCGCGGCACTGACGGCGAGAGTCGAGCGGCCGTGGGGAGCAGCACGGCGGGGGTGATCGCCACCAGCCTCGCGACGGCCATCGTGCTGCGCGTGGGTGGCGTGAATTGTGACCAAGAGCAGAGACGAGAAGTGGCTTGCTGCTGGAAATGTGCGCGACCGAGGAACGAGAATGGTGTGGCAGGCTGGCCAAGCAAATTCGGCAACGGGAGACTGGTCAGTTTCTCTCGTTATATGAGCGGCGGAAGGAGGGGTGGGTTTGTGGTGTACAGTGCGGGCTGGTTAGCTGGTCTGTTCCATGCCTTCTCCAAGTACAATGATGAATGATCCATGGGTTCACATGGATTTATCGCTAATGTCTCTCCAGATATGTTAGGGCAAAACAACATCTAACAAACTATGCGCGATCTTAATGCTTCAGCAGTTCAATTCACCATCTTTTTCTTTATCTGGATCGAGAAAAGTCTAAAATGGTTTGTCGTTGCTTTTCTACACAAGAACATGATGCATGCTCTCCCTATCCGTGTTTCTTCGGTAGTTTGGTATCATGGCACCCTTATTCCCTTGTTACTAATTTCAAAAGAGAGAGAAAACTTCCATCTTTACTAGAAGCCATGCAGTGCACTAGAGTGCTGACTAGTGAGGGAATGTTTGGTTCGATGCCCCCTAAATTCGAAAGCTATTGGCATAAAAAGATAAGGTATGCTGTATTCGGCACAAATTAGCAGCTTTTAGCAAATATTCGAATTAATTTCAAATGGCACACGCCAACCGAATTAAAGCAACCCTAGTTGCCGCCAAACAAGCCCCCTCTCCTCCTCCTTCCTCCTCGCCGTCATTACGGCCACGGCCGCCAACGGCGGGCGGGCTTCTTCTTCTCGATGATGACGCTCGATCTACATCAAGGCTCGATGTTCGACGTCGATCCACCAATTTCCAATGGTGTGGACTTTTATCGGGGTTGGATCTGGGGGCATTCTCCGCCGGCTCGTCTTCGGGCATGGTGATCCGGGGCCCTTCTCCACCGGCTTCTTTCGGCGGCGCGGTTTCATCGATGGTATGACGACAGAGGTGGTGCGGTGCAGATCTAGATTTGGCGCAGTTGGTAGAGATCGCGACGGCTCGATGGCGGTGGCGGTGGCTTGTTGTAACATCCCAATTTTCTGAGCTTTAAAAATCTTTTGAATAGTTAGTAGGGAGAAAACTCACCATTTGGATTTATTTGAATTTAATTAAAAAGCTTAATATTGGACTTTGTGCATCAAAACAATTTAATATGATTAAAGTCAACATCAACAATGGTCAAAACTATTTTATTTGGATTCTACGTGCTTGGATATATTTTCTAGAATTTTCTAGAATTTTTCCAAGTTCATTTGCTAATTTCTATTGCTATTTGGAATTTCTGCTATTTTATAAAATAGAAAATCTATTTAAAATCCCAGAATAGTGTTTGGGCCTAAACCCAAACCCTATTCCAATCCGCCCAACACTCATGCGGCCAGAACTCACACACACAGGCCATCGCTTTGTCCTCTCGACGTGTGGGCAGCGTGTGCATCTCGTTAAAAGGGTCTGTCTCAGCGTCATCCTCCTTGCACCCTCCTTCTTCTCACCAGACGAGCAGTCTTTGAGTCCGCCATGGCCGAGCTTCAAGCTCGTTTCGGCAACGGAGAATCTCAACTAAAACCTCCTTGATTCCGTTACCAAATCTTATCTCTATCTAAACCGCGTTCGTATCTTCAATCAATCGTCCTTGAAATGTACTCTATCCCCTTCTATTTCAGGATTCCCTCTCGTGTTCATTTCGGACTCGAATTGGGGATTTCCTATCCCGAGCCGCCCGACCCCTATAAAAGCCGCCCCGAGGATCGCCAGGACCCCCGCAACCCAAAGCCGCCACCCTCTTCACCTCGATTGCCCTAGCGTCGCCGCTATTTGACTTTTAGGGTTTATCACCGCCGTCGGTTTTTTTTTCAATTCCGCCACCACCGGTGACGCCCTGCTCTCGTGGTCTGCACCGCAAGGTTCCCCGTCACCAGAGCCACCTCTTGAACCCCTTCGCGTCGCCCGAGCACCGCCCAAGCCACCATCCGACAATACCCGAGGAGCTCCACCGCTTCGAGCTCGCCGTCGGCCACCTGCTTGCACCTCTACCACCCGGAATTGGTTCTCTAGGTGCGCAATAGCCCTAGCAACCCGATGCGACCACCTATCTCTAGCGAAGCTCCGCCGTTCGCTGTTGCCATTGGATTCCGAGCGCCACCCTTCGCCATTGAGTCCACGTGAAGTCCACGTCAGCGCCAACTCCGCCTTGTGCGTGCGTGTCGCGTGCGTGGCGCCACATTAGCGCGGGCGTGCCACCTCACCCAAGATCGGTTCAGTG
Organism: Phyllostachys edulis; assembly: GCA_036346405.1. NCBI lineage: Eukaryota > Viridiplantae > Streptophyta > Magnoliopsida > Poales > Poaceae > Phyllostachys > Phyllostachys edulis. Next base: position 166,054 of record JAYEVD010000820.1, read on the forward strand.
GACCGAGTCCATCGTGAACCGTGAGGCTGACATGTGGGCCCCATATGTCAGAATTTCCTTTTTCTTTTTCTTTTTCCGGAAATTCCCTCACTGACGCCAGCATTGCGCATTAATCTAAATTTTCAATTGGAAAATAATTCAGAAATTCGGATTAATTCCAAATTAGGGTTTCTTTTAGATTCAAACTTCCAAAGCTCATATCTTGTGCATCTGAACTCCGATTGAGCCCATTCAAATTTCTAAATTCATCTAAATTCAAGATCTATTTATCTGGGATTTTTATTTAATTTTTGGAGTTTGTTTTGCCTCTTTTATTTACTTGTTTTGTTTGTTTGCTTCGTTTGCGAGTAGACGTTGATACTTCGGGAAGATTTGAAGAAGAAGGAGCATCTTAAGAGCAAGATCAGTACCTAGACCTATTTCAAGGCAAGTTATACCTTTGATCATATTGAACTCAGTTTTCAAAAGTTATATTGATACAAATTATTGCATTTACTTTAAGTAATTATTTAAATGCTTTTGGGTTTAGTTATTAATCCAATTTGTTATATCCACACTTGTTTTTTTGTTATGTCATAATCTTTTGTCACCCTAGACTGGTTTATTTAGTTGGTATTATCGTAGCACCAACGTGGGTTGGTTAGATACGATTGGTCTGCTTAGCTATGCCACGAGTCATCATTTCATGTAGGATGCTATTATAAACTTGATTAAGTGATTATGGAACTAAGTGATAAAATTATGTGTACTATGTGCTATTACTCCTTGATGGCATGTGTTGCACTTAACCAATAGGGTGGGAAAAGATTTTGATGGAGGCTAGTGGTACTGTGTATTGTTATGGTGGAGCTGTGTGCATAGGGATTTGTAGTGAGTTGGAAGTCTTGCCTTGGTCAATTAAGAACTTAACTTTATGCGCCATTGAACTAAGCCTTACTGTACGACCACATGCCTGATGGGACGGGCCTAACTTAGTAAGTTATAGATTCTTGACATTGTTACTCAGGTAGTAGGTTAGGCTGTGTTGCATGTGTGGAGGTGTGCTACCAAGTAGTTACATCACGGCGTGTTCGCCGTGTCCTCGCTCCAACGGTGTGTGTCGTACCAATCGCTGTGTATAGTTTGGTATGATGGTTCGTAAGCACACTGGGAGTATCAATGCTTGAGATGAAGTTTCTGAAACATTTTGTTATGATTAGTGCTTGCAACACTAGTCGTATCTTGTGGGTAAAGTGTATAAACTCTACAGAGTGTTAAATCAATCTATTCGAATAGCCGCGTCCTCGGTCACGGACATGCTCAGGGATTTCACACGAGGGGTAGATTTTCTTAAAATAATTGGGAAGGGAGCTATGTGATCTAAGTCATATGGCTATATGAATAACTTATTTATACTATGTGTCTTTGTGAAATCAAACTGTTAAATTATTATTGTTTATTTGTTTTACTTTATGCTTTCAATCTATTATTCATATTCAAACTGCAAATGTTGCATTTCTGCAAAAGAACCACAGAAGCCATTCCTTTGAAATAAGCTATCATGTATATTTGCATTCTGTGGTATGACTTGCGAGTACGGTTGTGTACTCATACCGCTAAATCAAATCAACAGAAGCGGAGGAGTCATTGCCTGCTTTCGAGGAGGAGTTCAACGTAGGTGCTTGATCGTAGGGTCTTGATCCCAGTCGGCTGCCTGTGGTGAATTGATGGGATTCCGCTGAAGTTTCTGTTCCGCTCCTATTGCAAGAAGGGTGGGCATTTACTTGAGTTCTGTTGGCATATGTTGAAAAATGCTAGGAGAAATCTTGCTAGAATTTTATATCGTCAACCTAGAGCTTTCATAAGACATGGTCATTTAGAAAATAAGAAACCTGGACTAGGATTTGTTTCACATGCTCATCATCATCATGTTCCTAGACAGGATGCTTCTCATGTTCGTGTAATCACTACTCATGGTAGAACCTCAAGTAGGATCAAGGATAGCAATTCTGCTTTGTATACTACTCACAGACGTGTATCTCAGTACTAGGTTCCCAAGTCATGTCTAACTAACCCTAGTATTGAGACACATCGATCTTTTGTGCCTTGATTTTCAGGATCGCCGCGGAGCAATTCGTAGTGAAAATGGCATAGAGTTCAAGAATGCCTCATTTGCCTCTTTTTGTGCTGAGCGCGGTATTGAGCATCAGTTCTCTTCTCCACACGCCCCTCAACAAAATGATGTTGTGGAAGGTAAGAACAGAACCTTAGTCGAGGTGGCTAGGATGATGCTAGATAAGTATAGCACTCCGAGGATGTTTTGGGTCGAAGCTATTGCTACAGCTTGCCTTATTGCCAATCGTATCTTCTTGAGACCGTCTTTGGGCAAGACATCTTATGAGCTTCGCTTTGGTAGAAAACCCTCTGTCTCTCATTTTCGAGTCTTTGGATCTAAGTGTTTTATTCTCAAGATAGGGAACCTAGATAAATTTGAGTCAAGGACTTTTGATGGTTTATTTCTGGGTTATCCTGCTCATTCGAGGGGTTTTCGGGTTTTTAATGTTGAGACTAACGTTGTCCAGGAGACAGGCAATGTCACTTTTGATGAGACTAGCCCTGGAGTTAAATAAGATATTTTAGGTGATACACAGGAGACAGAGAGCATTTTTGTAGAAGAAGATGGTGATGAAGTCGATATTGCTCTTCCACCTGTTGCTGATGCTCCTGTCCAAGCTCCAGAACCTGCTTCGACTACTCCACCTCCAATCGAGGCTCCTCACGATCTTCATCATCGATAGTATTCTGCGGAGGTTGAGGAGATGCTATCTCCCTAGACGCCCCACTTCACATACAGAGGCATCACCTCCGGATCGATTATTGGTCACTTCATGAGCGAGTCACTCGCTCTGTATCATGATTCGAGTTTCTACTATCATTCTGCATTTGTTGCTTCTTTTGAACCCCGCGATATATCACACGCTTTATCTGATTCTAGCTGGGTTAATGCCATGCATGAGGAATTTGAGAATTTTGAGAGAAACAAGGTCTAGAACCTAGTAGAGCCTCCTAGTGGTCATAATGTGATAGGAACCCGTTGGGTATTCAAAAACAAACAAAGCGAGGATAGTTCTGTGGTTAGAAACAAGGCTAGGTTGGTAGTTCAGGGTTTTAGCCAAGTTGAGGGGTTAGATTTTGATGAAACCTTTGCTCCTGTTGCTAGATTAGAAGCCATTCGTATTCTGCTTGCATTTGCTGCATCTAAGGGTTTTAGACTGCAACAGATGGACGTAAAGAGTGCTTTTCTGAACAGTTATATAGAGGAGGAAGTGTATGTTAGGCAACCCCTAGGCTTTGAGAATCCCAAGCATACACATCATGTTTTCAAGCTATCCAAAGCCTTGTATGGACTTAAGCAAGCCCCTAGAGCCTGGTATGATAGACTTAAGACCTTCTTGCTTAAGAATAATTTTGAGATGGGTAAGGTAGATAAGACTCTTTTCATTCTTAGGCATGACAATGACTTCTTGCTTGTTTAGATTTACGTGGATGATATTATCTTTGGTGGTTCTTCTCATGCTCTTGTTTCCAGTTTTTTTGAGACCATGTCCAGGGAATTTGAGATGAGTATGATGGGAGAGCTCAATTATTTTCTAGGACTTCAAATCAAGCAATGCAAGGAGGATCTTCATCCATCAAACGAAGTACACCAAGAATTTGCTCAAGAGTTTTGAGATGGGTGATTGAAGTCGATCGCCACTCCCATGGCGATTTCGATCGCTTTTGGATCAGACGAGGAAGGAGAAGCCGTGGATCAACGCGAGTACCGCAAAGATGATTGGCTCTCTCCTTTACCTAATAAACCTCAAGACCTGACATCCACTTTCATGGCCTCGCCTCAGGCGAGGTTTCAGCGTCTCTCGAGGACTTCACATCGCCAAACCGTCAAGCACATTTTCAGGTACCTTCACTCTAACCTCCAGTATGGCATTTGGTATTCCTGCTCTTCTTCTTTGTCCATTCGAGGGTTTTCTGATTCTGATTTTACGAGCTATCGACTAGATAGGAAGAGTACCTCTAGCACTTATCATTTCTTAGGCACTTCTCTTGTCTCTTGGTCTTCTAGGAAGTAATCCTCATTGCTGCACAATCCATTATCGGTTAATATGTAGCTGCCGCTAGTTGCTGTTTGTCAGATTTTGTGGATGGCATCCAGTCTTAAGGACTTTGGGTTAAATTTAGCTAGTGTTCCTCTTCTCTGTGATAACACTTCTGCTATAAATATTGCTAAAAACCCAGTGCAACATTCTAGGACCAAGTACATTGACATTCGCTATCACTTCCTTAGAGACCATATAGAGAAGGGTGATAGTGCTACATTTTGTGGAGTCCGAGGCCCAGTTAGCTGATATCCTCACCAAGCCTTTAGACCCAACTAGGTTTGCCACCTTGAGGAGTGAGTTAGGCGTAATTTATCCCTATGGGTTGGTTTGAGGGGGGGTTGGTTCTTTTCTGAGCTTACCTTGTTCATCCGATCTTTCCTTGATCTTTTCTCGAACTTTTGATCTTTTTAGGCTTTTTGAGCTTTTCTTGCATTTCATTGTATCATATTGCATTCATATGAAAATCACAAAAGATGCATTGTAATATAAGCTTTATCGCTTGTCTTTTAATTGATGAAGCTTTGCTTATTACCCGCTTGAGCTTTAGTATTTCAATTCTTACTCAATGTCATGTCTAGTTCTTTGACTTGCTAGAATTATCATGCTTTCACATGTGTAGCTAAATCTTTGCTAAATGAGCTAGAACTTTAAAACAACTTGAACTAAAAGAAATTTGCAATTTATGAATCTTTTAGCTAGTTTGCTAATTAGTGCTCCTTTTGTGATATTGGTCCTGTCAAAATTGCTTTGTTAGCTCTTGAATCTAGAATTGAGCATTACTTGAGCTTGTTATTCTGAGAATCTAAAATTGCTATTGTGCAAAATGAAAAATCAAATTTCAAGATTGTCTTGTGGTTAAATTGTGACAAACTACTCTCACGAGACTACACGTAAAAGACATGAATTTGGAGATAGTTTGATGATCCAGACGATCTCATGGGGACTGCTTGTCAAAATTGAAATGAACATCAAGATTTGTCGCCCTGGTTGAAGCTTAGGAAGAGTTTGTGGATAGCTCCTAGTCCAGGATCTTCTTCACTAAGATAGACCTTTAATCAACTTCTAGCTGAAGCTTAAGAAAAGTTTGTGGATGGCTCCTAGTCCAGGATCTTCTTCACTAAGATATGCCTTTTATCAACTTCAATATTCATTGCAAATGAAAACTGTTGAAAAATGGGCGTTTGAGATAATTTGAGTAAAATGATTCAATTCAGGACCTGTTTGTCTCTTAAGTGGTCATTATTAGCTTTTTGTTTTATCTCACATTGATATTTTGACATGGCCATTATCATTTTAGGATCCCAGTTAATGAACTTGCTATATTTGAAACTTTGCTTAAATTGTTAAAAATTCATTGCTTTAACTTGAGCCTTCTAGCTTAGCTTTGATATATATGTCTTAACATGATCTTGCTAGCGCCTTTAGGCTTGATATGTATTGAGTAATATTAAAAATGCTAGCTTGTTCTTTTGGGTAATCTCCAAAACTTCTTGTACTCAAAAATTGACAAATACAAAAAATGAAGCCACTCCATTGCATTTCATGCATACTCTTTCTTATGCTTTTCCCTCAATTATGCATTTTTCATCTCTAGATGAGAGGAAGGCGTGATTCCTTGATGACTCCATTGTCAAAGGGGGAGAAGAAGTAACAAAAATGTTAAAAGGGAAGCTATTTGGAGAAAAAGGGAAAGATGAAATTTTCTTGGAAAAATGATGATCATAGTGAGGGGCAGCATTTTATTTGCATTCTTATGAGTGTATTGCCTTTTCTGAACTTGAAATGCAATTCTTAGATCCTCACAATGATCAAAGGTCAAATTGAACAATTGTTCTTTCATATGGACCTTAAGTGAGAATTTTGACTCTTTTCTGGAAATTGAAGCTTTCTTGCTTTATTTTGCTTGATCTCACTTGCCTATGCTATTCTGAAGCCAGCTTGTTCATTTCCATTACTTTCTTTTGCATTTGGACTAAGTTGTGCCTTTGTGCGAAAACGTTGAGTATTTTTATTTTCAAACCTCAAAACTTACATTTTTGGGAAATTGCTAATGTGTTCATCAAGGGGAAGATTGTGGATATCATGAGGATATACTCACGATCTTAGGATGATGATACAATTGGCAATGGTGTTGAAGGTTTGTCGAATCATGCTGCTGAAGTTCAATTTGTTGTTAGGCAAGTAGCGGTCTCGACCGGTGATTGAGTGGCGTACGATAGACGCCTTTGAAAATCGGGTCGATCGGCCATAAAATTATTTTTGAGATTTGAAGTCGGGCAAAAATAGAGGGTGTAGGCAAGAGAGAGATTCTATTACACTTGGTCTCATAATTTTTGGAGCTTGAGTCAAAAGTTCTATTGGTTTGAAAATTCAAGAGGTTTTGGATTTCTAGGAGGAAATTTGGCTAAGTACCAGTGGGCGTTAGGACCGACCAATAGGTGGTAGTCGACCGGTCAAGGGGTGTCGACCAGCCATGGTAGCGCCAAAACGGATTTTAGCTTGTTCATCGGCCAACTTGGTGGTGATGGTTGTACGCTAGGTCAAGTTCATGGGTTTCAGTGCATATGTGTTGCATGATGCATGTTTTGACTAACGTGGGTCAAGTTGCGAAGAACTTGTTCCTGAAATCGATTTCTTGGTCTATTATTGTGTAGGTTGCTTGGAGGTCAACGACCGTCAACGGCGAGGATGATCGGGACTAGGCTTGGAGAGCTGAGGTCTAGAACGATCGAGGATGCCATGTGAGGTCAATAGATTCAAGCATGGCGCAAATTGGACAAGGATGACTGAACGGGCAGTTCGGTGTGACGGGTTGGATCAAGCGACGCGGGGGTCGGTGCAAGTGTCATGGTGGTTTCGGTGGGAGCCGGATGGGAGAGACTTGCCGACATGAAGAGAGCCGTTGATCAACCTACACGTGGCGAAGCATGGAAGTGCTTCATGAAGATTGGACTTGGTCTTTGGAAAAGGATCAAGAAGGGGTATTTTTGGTAATTTCACCTAAATACCGCCTTGGTGACCTTTTGCTAACCCGCGGCGTAAGACAACGCAAGGAGAGGCGGTTTAGGTCAAGATGAGATAAAGACGGCGCTTTAAAATACGTGCGTAAGTGAAACCCGTTTGTGTGTAGGCTTAACAGGTGCCCATTAGGGTTTACTCTTCTAGAAGCTAGCCTCCACTATAAATAGAGGAGGGTGCTGGCCAGCACCTCCTTAACCCTTTCATTTGAGAAACCCTAGTTTGTGTTTTTAGGGTTTGGAGAGATTAGTGGGAGGTTAGGGTTCTAAAGAGTTGAATTGATTATGTGCTCATGTGTTGAGTCTTTGTCCTCCTGGTTGGAGTGGCTGTAAACCAACATCAATCTCGATTCGATCCAAGAAAGATTTCACAAGATAAGTCTCTTTGTGTTCTTGCTCTCTATTTCGTGATTTTGGGTCTTTCTTTGATCCACGAGTTTTTCTGTGGTTTCTGGCATAGATTTAGCTTGCTGTGACATACGGGAATACATCTAGGATCATCTTGATCATCAATCACCCACGAGCAACTTTCTAGACCATCTTTTGATTTTGACTCGGTTTTGGAGCAACCTTCTCTAAAACGGAAAAAGGTTAGAACTTTGGCACGGATCTTCACGATCCTTGATTGGAATAGGTTCCTGACATCCTAGAGGTTTGGTAAGGTTTGGAGTCACGAATCAAAAGTTAGACCTTTTTGTGTTTTTGAGTTCGGGTTGATTTTACTGTTCATTGGCCTGGAGGTAAGACCGATTTCTAGTTGGAGGTCAGACCGCCAACTAGCTAGAGGTCAGACCGCCCAACTAATTTGGATTTTAGTTTTTCTATTTTTGGTCTATTTGCTTCGGGGTTTTGATTGGATTCAATACAAGTCTTCCACTGTACTTGTATATTAATCTTCATAGCTTTCGTATCTATTGGAGTCAATTTAGTATTGAATTCAATCTAGGTGAAAAAGAGATCGTGCTCCTATTCACCCCTCTACTCGCTTTTTTGGTCCAACAAATTTGGAATAGGTCTAGGTAATCGATCTTGCTCTTGAGGTGCTTCTTCTTCTTCAAATCTTCCCAAAGTATCGACGCCTACTTGCAAAACGAAGCAAATAAACAAAACAAATAAATAACAAAGGCAAGACAAACTCTAAAAATTAAATAAAAATCTCGTAAATAGATCCTGAATTTAGATGAATTTAGAAATTTGAATAGGCTCAAACGGAGTTCGGATGCAAAAGATATGAGCTTTGGAAGTTTGAATCTAAAAGGAAACCATAATAAGGATTTATTGGAATATCCCGAATTAATCTTTAATAGAAAAATCAGATTATTGCGCAATGATGACATCAACGAAGGATTTTCTGGAAAAGATAAATTAAAAGAAATTACTAGCATGTGGGACCCACACGTCAGCCTCTTGGTTCACGGTGGACTAAGTTCACTGAACCGACTCACGGGTTTGGATCTGATCCGCCACATCGATCCGATTCGCCCAATCGCGACATGACATGTCAGCGAGGCATTGAGATGGATGTTGACGCGGACGAGCCACGTCAGATCGGCGGGGGTGGCGCTCGGATTCGAACGACAACGTAATCTGGCGGCGCTTCACCGGGGTGAGGGTATCGGATGAAGCCAGTTATTGCAAACCCGTGAACCTACTCCAGTGGTCAAGGTGAACGGTTCAATACCGGCGGCGAGGTCAAAGCGGCGGCGTTTTGGCTTTTGTTGGACGATAGCTCCAACGAGACTCGAGGCAAAGAAGAGGTTCTGGAAGTGGCTCTGATGACGGCCGACACGATGGTGCAGTCGACGAGGACGCGGCGACCACAATGGCATCGAATTGAGTTTTGGCGGTGGCAACGAAAACCCTAAAACTCCAATAGTGGCGGCACTAGGGCAAACGGGGTGAAGTGGATGGCGGCTCTGGGATGCGGAGGTGCTGGTGATCCCTGGGGACCTATTTATAGGGTCGGGGCGAGCGCAGATAAGGAATCCCCAATTTGGGATTTCCTCGGGTTCGTTTAGATCTTAGAGATAGAGTCCAAATTGATGTTGATTGAGCGCAGATAAAGGAACCAGTGAGCAAGAGATAAAGTTTGGTAAAGAAATCGAGGATTTTAGTTAGAGAATCTATTTGTTCGATTGAGCTTCTAGAAGCTCCAATGGTAACGCGCCATGAATTGGCGCGAGGAAGAAGTCGACTTTGAGACGATGATGGAGTGGGGTCCACCGTCGAGGCACCAGTGGGCACATTTCGACCAACTTGATCTCGATCGTCCAACTTTGATCGAACGGTCCAAACCGTGGGTAATATTCGGACCGCCCGAACCATCCATCAGATCTGACCGTCCAACTTTGATCGGACGGTCTATACCGATTGCGCAGTCCGTCGTGCAAGTTGCAACAGAGGGTGCAAGATCGAGGAGCTACTATTCAGTTCGCTGACATGTAATGCGATCGAAATGGATAGCCAGCCTTTCCCGACGAGGCGAACAGTTCGCAGAGGCTACCGGCGGTGCCGATTGTTTTACAACACAAGCACCAACGGAGAAGGACACGCCGAGACGCGCAATGCCGGAACGCGACACGCCGACCACTGGCAGGAGCATAACCCGCGAAGGTGGAAGGCTTATTAACATGTCCGACAGAAGACGGCCAGATCAAGACACGCTACTGGCGACGAAGCGCGAGACCTAGCCACGCAGAGCCATATCCCACATTCCCACCACGCCGCTATACAAGGCCACGCGCAAGTATGCAACGCGTTGTCTTCGCCGGCGAAGCGCTACGCGCGCACGGGCGGTCGGGTCGGGTCAGGTTTTGGCCTTTCCGGTCTCGGCTCCTTTAGGTCATGTACAATTGATTTACATTAGTCGCTTTATAGTCTCTGCACATGGATTTAAGTTGATGTGGATGAAAGAGAATAAAAAGAGAAAATGTGTTGTCTACAATCTGCATGACGCATCAGTAGATTAGAATCAAGAAAAGATTAAAATATCGTGTTGTCTATAACTCAGAATCATTGCTTTACTATAACTCATTATATAAATATTATTCAGTGTTGTCTACAGTTGATATAAAAAATTACTATAGACAATAGCTATCTGTCCAATTTTACATGTCTTGAGCGCCTGTTGGTCGATGGTTAACCGCGAGTAATAGCCAGGCACCAATTATCGCAAGTTTGTGCAGTGAGCCTACTAGTCCCAAATGTGGGAAGTCTGTGCAGTGAGTGGAGTAGATAATTGCCACCAAAGTGTGGGTCCTGCACGTACGCCGTCCCACGATCCCATATGCCGCCCACGCCCTCCTGTTTCCTCGTAAGCAGTCACCCCGCCGCGGGCGATGCATAAGGATATGGAGTACAGAACAACCATTTCGGCATGTACAGCGGCCAGGTTTGGCATATCACTGTCAGAAATATCTTTGCATCTCATGCTTGGAAATTCTGCGTAAGTATGTGAATCAGGAGCGGATCTGGATCCTCCGCTGGTACCGTAGAGAATACTATATGAACAGATTCTAAGAGCATAGCAAAAATAACACCGCAGCTGCATCAGTAGCAGAGTGTTGTAGAAACAGTATATAGTTACTGTAGCGAGCTTACTGTATTAGCTGTGCTAGTGGGCTCCATGAATCAGGTATTCCATGCTAATGGAACGCACAATGTGATGGAATAATATCTCGAGCTAATGGGGCTGCCACGCAGTGATGAGTTCTAGCTTTTGGACACCTGGTGATGACTGATAAGATGGCAGTGGCCGCTGAGGTGATGGGCCGAGTGCTCCCAATAAAAGCTGGTGATGGGGATGGGAAATTGGGAGGTTTGAGTTTTTTTATTAATTAATTTTTTTTAAAATTTATTGGGCAGCCCACTTTGCATTATTGGCACGATCAATAGTCTCGATTCTTGACGCGATCGTGCACATGCCAAATTCCAAATTCCAATTGCAACACGCGTGCTGAATAAATAAGAGAAAGACTAGACGGCGCCTGTCAATCCAACGGGATACACACTGTCTGTTGGATCTTACCCCCCACATGCACCATCAACAGTTGACTTGAAGTCGCTCGAGGCCTCCAACCTCCCCCAAATCAGACAAGGCACAAACCATCTCTCTCCACGAGCCATGCAGGCCAAGCACAGCGAGGATGATTCACAACCACCGTCGTTGAATCTTCTTGTTGAGCCACCTTGGAGCGGCTGCGGGTGCCCGACAAGGCAGCGTGGCAGGAGCTAGTGCAATGAAGGCGGCAACAGGTAGGCGTGGCGACCGCTGGTGGAGGAGCCAGCGAGCGGTCGTGACATCATAGGCCAGATGCGAACATGTTTGATTTGTAGTGGAACTTGACTAATGAAGCTGTGGGACAGTAGTTCTTCCTTCGATTTTTGTTTACATTTTGTTCTCATTTTTTTTCGGAAATTCAGCGAACATGTTTGATTTGTTGTGGAACTTGACTAAAATTATCCTGAAACTTACTCTTCAACCTTTTGGTGTACTATTCGAAGCTTAGATTTTTTTTTAAAAAAAATCAATTGAAACTATCATGAAACTCAAAGTTTCAATTATGAATCTTAAAATCATCGCTAAAACCTTGTGTTTCAGTTTTGAAACTCTCCTAAACTTATAATTTTTTTTTGAAACTCGGTTGAAGCTCTCCTAATACGTGGAGTTTGAATTTCTAAAACTTGAAAACAACTTTGAAACTAGGTGTTTTCAGTTTTGAAACTCTTTGAAACTTGCAAATTATTTTTTTTTGAAAACTAGATTGAAACTCGAAGTTTCAACTTTGGAACATGAGAATCGTTGAAGCTTGGTGTATCGGTTTTGAAACTATCCAAACTTAGATTTGTTTTTTAAAACTTGTATAAAAACTCCCAAAACTAAGTTTTAATTTTTGAAACTTGGAAACACCTTTCAAACCGTGTGTTTTGACTCTTGAAACTTGTGAAAATTGCTTTTTTTTTGTGAAACTACATTGAAACTATTTGAAACTCGAAGTTTCAATTTTGAAACTTGAAATGCGTTGCAACTTGGTGTTTCGGTTTTGAAACTTAGTTTTTTTTTATTTGAAACTCGGTTGAAACCCTCCTAAAACTCGAAGTTTTGATTTTTTTTTTAACTTGAAAATAACTTTGAAACTATGTGTTTTTAATTTTGAAACTCTGTTAAACTTGTTGAAACTTGAGTTTCAAATTTTAAAACTTGTTAAAACTTGGGTTTGAAATTTTCTTGGAATCTTCTGGAAACTTCTAGAAATATGAAATGCGTTGAAACGTTCTGAAACTTGGTTGAAACATCAATCTGAAACTTTTAATGAAACATGAAACTCATTGAAACTTTGACAAAATATAAAACTTCTTGAAACATGTTGAAACTTGCTGAAACTTCTTGACACTTTTTTGTCTAGAATTTGTTGAAACTTGAGTTCCAAAATCTGAAATTTGTTAAAACTTGCTTGAAACCTAGTCGAAACTTCAAACTCGAAATCTGGACTTCTAAGTATATAAAACTTCACAAAACTGTATGAAATCTGCTATACCGCTGAAAGGTATTTCAACACTATGGCGTGGCCTAACAGCTCCCCATGGTGGATAAAAGCATCTGTAGATGCGTGAGCCAATGTCTAGCTACATATGGTGGGCAAGGCTATTATCCCATCAGGCAAATTAGTCCAAGCTGTGGAAATTTTATGCTTCATTGAACCTGCCAACAGGAACAATACGGTGAGTTCCAGTGTGAGACCTCATGAATCATGATAGGTCGCATGGAGCTGCGTGCTCTTTCGGTGTGTTCGCTGAATCGGGAAAGAATTATTTTATTAATGAACCTTTTTAATTTTATTTTAAGGTTAATCACGATGAACTTTATTTTCAATTCCGACCATTAGTTATCACCACCAATGGTGATGTGATAAAACAATATGGCCACGTCACCAGATTCTGGCAGAGCTTTTGTCACCTACGCACCAAAGTGGCGTGACAATGTTGTTTGGTCGTGGCGTGACAAAAAGTCTTATTTAATGGACTTATCTACTACGTGTGACAATGGTTTTGTCACACCACGGGTAGTAAGCGATCAAAGAGATCGAATGGAAATAAAGTCACGATGGTTAACTTTAAAATAAAATTAAAAAATTAATTAATAAAAAAGTTCACGAGAATAGGCAATATTTCACATGTTCGTGGGCATCATAGATAGGTTCAGAGCCAAGGTTGGCAAATGCAATAGTAACTACAAACAGCAGTACAGAGTGGCGGAGGTTGAGCCAAACTTAGAGGGGTTAATCCAACAAATTATGCTCCAATCCTAATAAGCAGTTGCCAAGTTAATTCTACTTGATTAGTGCAAAGTACCAATGAACAACGCGTTATTGAGGAATTTTAATTTGGAAGGAGGTCAGGAGTCAGGACCTCGTTTGACCCTAAGTTAGCTCCGCCGTGCCGATACATCTTTGTCCTTTTATTACAGAGTTAGGTCTTTGTTTAGATAGCGAGATTTGGGTATTAATTCTTAGGATCTAGTTCAAATTTAGATTTTATCCTTAAAATATTTCCAAAAAATATACCGCTGTTTCAAACAAGTTTAAAAACCTTCCTGGCTTTGCAAAAATGCGAATCGTGTGTGGCTGCTGGGATTCGAGCCCAGGTCTCCACGGCCACAACGTGGAATTCTCACCACTAAACTACAGCCACTTTGTTGACTGGACTTTCGAGCAAAGTATAAAATACAGGCATCCAGAAGCAGAAGCGGGCCGAGCACCGAAGTTGCCAGTCATGTCAACAGAAAGTCAATGTCTGTTCTTCAATAACCAGACTGAATCCTGAACATTGTAGAACTTCTATTTTTTGTTTAGAACGCTATGTGTGAATCGATTTTATCCAAAGATTCTTTCCAATTTTGTAGTGAAACAAAATGAGCCGTTTATCTTTTACTGAACCTCACAACAAAAACATGTAGCTAGCCGCGCTTCCAATAGCAGTGCTACTGTAAGGGCAACGATCAAAAACCCAGTAAAGGCAACACACAATCTCAGTAGAATAAGTAAACTAGCTATGATGTCCCTCAAGCATATGCTCAATCATCAACCATGTTATTTCTTCTCCAGAAGTCAAATCTTAAATGCCATAGGTTGAAATCAATGAAGGCCTTCTTCTGGACTGTCTGGCAAGACTTGAAACATGAAACTCTGCATGCTTGGAGTTACCGACACAACATACAGACAAGACAATAGTCTGATCCTAAGCTTATATGAAAACTCGTGGAGCTGGTTTAGCCTTTTAGGCTCGGTGCTCCTTGAACCAAACTATTTCCTTCAGAAGATGTCAGTCACTGAGCATTAGTTGCTTGATGCTACCAATCCAATTATTT
>JAYEVD010000056.1:0-249278 GCA_036346405.1 Phyllostachys edulis
ATCAATCTATGGGTGATTGTTCAAAGATGAGTCTTCTTGTGTTTTCCCTTCTCTTTTGATGATTTTGGGTGCTTCCTTGATCCTGAGGTTTTTGGTTTGTTTCGTGCTCTCTTACCTTGATGTGATGTGTGGGAATATAGCTAGATCATCAATCTTTCACGAGCAAGGTTTGGATCAAGTTTTTCATTTTTGCCCAGTTTTGAACCCTCCTTAGGTAAAACAGAAAAAGGTCAAAACTTTGATGTGGATATACTCAATCTTTGCTTGGAATAGGTTCCTAATATCCTTAGGAAGGTGTGTTCCAAATTTGGTCAAGTTTGGCCATGTAGATCAAAAGTTAGAACGATTTTCGTTTTGGTTTGGTACATCATGAGTGGTTCTGGTCAGATCGGTCGAGCCGAATTTTACCTGTTGGTCGAGCAAGACTTGGTCGACCACCCATTACTGCCGGTTTGACCGCCTGTTAGGGTTTGGTCTTTGTTGGTTCCTTGTGTTGGGGATTTTGGTTCAAGTTCAACACAAGTCTTCTACTGTTGATCCTCATAGCTTTTGTAGCTATTGGGGTGAATCTGGTGTTGAATCTAAACGAGGTAAAAATTTGGCAAGCTCCTATATACCCCCCTCTAGTCATCTTTCGGTCCTACAAGTGGTATCGAGCCGGTTGGCTCTTCTCATAGATCTTAACCGGTCTTTGGAGCCATGGCAATGACAAGTATTCAACCAAACCACATTTTTCGATGGAGTTGATTTTGCTTCTTGGAAGGCACGCATGCATGCCTACATCGAGGCTCAAGGGCACGCTATTTGGCTTAAGGTCAAAAATCCATATGTCGTGCGACCAATGACAATGTGATCCTCCGGATGTTGAGGCTAATAGCAAGGCTCGGAACTTTCGATCCAAGGTCTTAGTCGTCCGAGTTTGAGCGTGTGGCTCATTTGAGGTGCGCTCCACGAGATCTGGAGGACTCTCTGTGATTATCATGAGGGTTATATTGCGATCAAGGAAGTGAGACAGAACCAGCTCAAGAAAGAATACTCAAAGATCGAGGAAAGGCCTGGTGAGTCTTTAGATGAGCTGTGGGGGAGGTTCTCCAAGATTCTTCATGACCTTCATCTTTGTTGATCTTGTTTTCACTAAGTCTCGAGAATGCTTGACTTTTGGGTGCTCTTGATGTGAAAGTGCAGGGGATGAAGATCACATCCATCAATGACAACTTGTCATGAGTGAGCTTACCATGGATAAGCTCTACTCGAGGTTGAAGACGTATGAGATTGACTTTATCTCGCGTCTCCCCAAGAAGAGTCGATGGCTTTGGTGGTCGACCCATCTAAGGGTAGCTCGTGATTCCTTTGATTTTGGCTTATCTGGCTTTTCTTTGTCGACTTTACATTCTTTGAGCAATGAGCAGCTAGAAGCTACTGAGGATGATTTAGCCCTCCTATCCACCAAATTCTCTAGAGTTTACAACAAAGTGACAGAGGAGGAGGTGGCCCTATCACTTGTTTTGAGTGTGGTGAACTGAACCACATTTGCTCCAAGTGCCCCAAGTGAAGGGCAAGGAGGAGAAGGACTCTCGGGAGGCGTCATCAAGCCAAAGACAAGAAAGGCAAGAAGCCCAACTATCGCAAGTTAAATCGACCAAGTCCTTCTTTGCTCTTGAGAGTGTTGACATAGCGATGTGGACTCGGAGGCGGAGGACAGCGACGATGACTCTCATGGAAAGAAGAAGGCCCAGGACTTCACCTGCATGTGCTTCATGGCTAGAGACAGCCATGACGTCGACTCTTCCAACGACGATGACCCTTTCAGCGATCCCGATGAGGTACGTCCTTCACTTGTGAATATGAAACATGCTTTAGCCTTTGCTGAAAAAAGAATGAATAAGCAAGAAAGAACAATTAGGAAACAGGATGCCATGATTGATGACTTGAATCTAGAGGTTGATAGGCTCAAATCCATTAATCCTGCTGATGATTGTGATTCTTGCTCTAGCTTACTTAATGAACTAGCAAATCTGAAATCTGCTCATTCCTCTATTGCTAATCAACTGAAAGATGCTTTTGATGAACTAGAAACTCTCAAGCCTAGTCACCTTGCATGAATGCCATTGCTCTTGATGTATTTGCTATAGATGCTATTCCTTTATCTGTTCAAATTGTGCTTTACTTGAATTAAAATTGAATAGCGTTGTAGAAGAATTACAGAAATTTGATGCTAGTTACATGTGTTCTCATTGTGAGGATAGTAGGATTAAAATGAAGGAGATGACAAAAATGGTTCTTTATTCTAAAAGCTGCTTCATGTGAAAAATGTGTTAAACTCATAATTGGGAATGATGCTTTAAACAAGACACTAGAAGAAAAGGCTAAAATTGAACAATCCATGTCCATATTGCTTCCAAGAAAGTTGTTGATTTTGATTCTTGTACTCTTTGTATTGAACTTGGGCATAATGTAGATAAGATACAAGAAGCTTTTAGAGTTAACTTCAAAGAGCGGTTGGATAGGATTAGAGATAACTATTGTGTGTTTTGTGAGGCTTTGAAAGCCGAGGTAGCTCACTATAAGGAAAAGTCTGATAGGGCTAGCAAGTCAAATATGTGTGCTTCATGTTATGAACTAGCCAAACAAAATGACTACCTTAAAGGTACCCTTGAGAGATTTACTGGTGGGAAGAAGAACCTCAACATGATTCTAGACAAATCTGAGGTGAGTGTGAACAATAGTGGCCTAGGATTTAATTCCCTAGAGCATTCCAAGAATCATCCACCTAAGGTTGTTAGGGCTGTTGAGAGTGGTATGTTTGAGGTAGAACCTTCTAAGCCCTCCAAGATAGTCTTTAAATCTGCTGGTTTTGCCCAAACTCTTTCTAGCAAGATGGGTGCTTCTACTTCATCAGGTCAGATCCCTCAAAAGGTCAAGTACCATTGAACCTTCTGCAAGAAGGATGGCTACATTGTTGAGTTCTGCTTCAGTAGAGCCAAGATTGAGAGGAATGAGAGGATGAGTGCTTTGAGGACCATTAGAGGAGTTTCTTTATCTGCTGTAGTCTCTAGAGCAGTGCACTGCTTTTCACTAGACATAGGCCTAAGTTTGTAGAGGACTTCTTTGACTCTTTTGGTAGCTCTAGGCGATGCTTTGGGTTAGGGTATCGTGAGGAGAGACCACGGGTAGCATCTAGGCAGAAGTACCGACCTTTTGGTAGGTCAATTCGGAGAGGTCTAGGTGGTTCTCGTGTGCATTCTTATGATTTTGCTCCTAACCATTTCTTCTTTGCTTCTCTTGCTTTGCCCAAGCATCGTGTGACTCGATCTTGGATTCCCAAGTCTTTTATCACTAACTTGATCTTGAGGCACGGATGTTTCTGTTAAGTGCTTTGTAGGTCCGTCATGCGAGGAAGGAGGACATATGGCTTGTTGACTCTAGGTGTTCTCGACACATATTTGGAGATTCTAGATGGTTCTCCTCCTCACACGTGCATCCGACAATGAATTGATCACATTTGGGGATGCTTCTCTGGGGCAAGTGATGACCCAAGGGCATAGTCTTGGCGTCAACAACAAGTTTATGCTCAGGGCGTCGCTTTGGTAAAAGGTGAGGTATAATCTGCTATCTGTTTCTCATTTGCTTGATGAGGTCTAGAGGTGAGGTTTAAGAGTGGTGGATGTAGAGTTCTAGATTCCTCGGGTGAGCTTGTCTTTGAGATCTCTAGGTTTGAGAGGATCTTTTGTCTTGATTTGACATCTCATCACCTTCTAGCCCTAGGTGTCTTATAACCGACTCCCATGATCTAGTCTTTGTGGCATCATAGGCTTGGTCACATAGGCCCGACCACTTGATTAGAGTCGATAGCAAGGATTTGATTAGAGGTTTGCCTAGGTGAAGGCACATTAGAGACCTTATGTGCACACCACTGTAGACATGTTAAGATGGTTTACGCTTCTCATCCACCTCTTACCTTAGTGATGGTGATGGACTGGCGGCTCTTGCATAGACACTTGTTGGTCCTTCTAGAGTTGATCAACGGTGGGAAATGGTATGTGCATGTGATTGTGGATGATTACTCCGGTATTCATGGGTTTATTTTTTGGTTTCTAAGGACGAGACATTTGGCTTCTTTAGAGAGTTGGTCCTTAGACTTCTTTGTTGAGCTTCCTAGAGCTTTGAGAGCCATTAGGAGTGACAATGGGATGAATTCAAGAATTCTTCCTTTGCCACCATACACTTGATAGGGGAATTGAGCACCAATTCTCTTCACCTAGAGTTTCTCGGTGAGAATGGTGTTGTAGAGAGGAAGAATAGGACCCTTGTAGAGATGGCGAGAACCATGCTAGATGAGCATTCCACACCTTGGAGGTTTTGGGCTGAGGCGATCTCTACTGCTTGTTATATCTCTAATAGGGTTTTCTTGAGATCTGTTATTAGTAAGACTTCTTATGAGCTCAGATTTGGTCATAAGCCCAAAGTTTCTCATTTCAAGATTTTTGGTTGCAAGTGCTTCATTCTTAAACATGGCAACCTTGATAAATTTGAATCGAGATGTTCTGATGGCATATTTCTTGGTTATCCTGCTCATTCTCGTGGCTATCGTGTATTTAATTTTGACACTAACAAAGTTGTTGAGACTTACGAAGTCACTTTTGATGAGGCTAGTCACGGTACTAGACTTGATCTTTGCAGTACCGCGAGGTTTACGAGAGCATCTTAAATCGATGATGACTTTGAGGATGAGGACCCAATCCATCCTCAAGTCCCTTCTGACATGATTGGAGAGCCTGCTTCTACTACACCAGCTTCAAATGAGCAGCCTCTTCCTACTTTCACCGACGATCAGAGTGGCTCTGTTCCTACCTCCATAGCCCATGAGGTAGAGGCCACTTCTACACCAGGAGCCCCTCTTCGCATTCAGTGACAGCATCCACGAGCAGATTATTGGGGATCTACATGGGCGAGTCACTCGCTCGGGTTCATTCTTCGATTCTCATGTTCATTTTACTTTTGTTGCTTCTTTTGAACCCGAGATGTCACCCATGCTCTTCGATGCCTCTTGGGTCAATGCCATGCATGAAGAACTTGAAAATTTTGAAAGAAACAAAGTCGGATCTTAGTTGAACCTCCACCAAATCATAATGTAATTGGAACAAAATGGGTTTTCAAAAAAAAGCAAAGTGAAGATGGGTTGGTAGTTTGCAATAAGGCTAGACTTGTAGCTCAAGGGTATTCCTAGGTAGAGGGCTTAGACTTTGAAGAGACCTTTGCTCCTGTAGCTAGATTAGAGGCCATTCGCATTTTGCTTACATTTGCGGCATCCAAGGGCTTCAAGCTGTTTCAAATGGATATCAAAAGTGCTTTCCTGAATGGTTTCATAGAAGAAGAGGTTTTTGTCAAGCAACCTCCTGGTTATGAAAATCCCATGTTCCCAAACCATGTTTTTAAACTCTCCAAAGCCTTGTATGGATTGAAGCAAGCTCCTAGAGCTTAGTATGATAGGCTTAAGAGTTTTCTGCTTAAAAATGATTTCAAAATGGGATTGGTTGATAAAACCTTGTTCACTCTCAAGCATGGCAGTGACTTTTTGTTAGTTCAGATTTATGTGAATGATATTATATTCGATGGTTCTTCTCATGCTTTGGTGTCCAGATTTTCAGATTCTATGAGTAGGGAGTTCGAGATGAGCATGATGGACGAGTTGACCTTCTTCCTTGGTCTTCAAGTCAAGCAAGCGAAAGAAGGCACCTTCATTCATCAAAGAAAGTATACAAAGGACCTTCTTGGTAACCCGACATGGGAAGCGATGAGACCAATGTCTACTCCCATTGCCACGACCACCGTCTTTGGACCACGATGAGGATGGAGAGCCCGTGGACTAGAAGGAGTACATGAGCATGATCGGCTCCCTCCTCTACCTTACTGCGTCGAGACCGGACATACAATTCGCCGTGTGTCTGTGCGCTCGATTTCAGGCTTCCCCTCGAGCCTCTCATCGTCAAGTAGTGCGTCGCATATTCAGGTACCTCCAGGACACTCTTGACTTTGGACTTTGGTATTCTTCTGCTTCTTCTCTCTCTATTCGGGCTTTTTCTGATGCTGATTTTGCCGGGTGTAGAGTGGATAGGAAGTATACCGAACTTGTCATTTCTTAGGCACATCTCTTATCTCTTGGTCATCTAGAAAACAGTCCTCTGTTGCACAGTCCACTGCCGAGGTCGAGTATGTAGCTGCAGTCAGTAGTTGCTCTCAGGTTCTCTGGATCTTGTCTACTCTGCGGGACTATGGGTTGTCTTTGGGTAGTGTTCCTCTTTTCTATGACAACACTTCGCCATAAACATTGCCAAAAACCGGTCTGACATTCTAGGACTAAGCACATTGACGTTAGATATCATTTCCTTAGAGACCATGTTGAGAAGGGTGATGTTGTGCTTCACCTTGTAGAGTCAGAAGCGGCAGTTGCGGATATTTTCACTAAAGCTCTCGATTCTTCTCGTTATGCTTCTTTGCGGGAGAGTTGGGGGTTATTAGTTCTCTTGGCTTCCTTTGAGGGGAGTTTGCTCTTTTGCATTCATTTGTATCATAATGCATTTTAAAATTCAGCATCTGCATTGTAATATAAATCCATGGAGCTTTGATTATTATCCTTGTATGATTTGATTTCATGCTTTATACCATGCCATGTCTGTGCTAGCTTGCTAGATTTCTTTTATGGCTTTTTATGTATAGCTTAGCTTTTGCCATGCTAGCTTTATTATCTATGAGAAAATTGAATCAAAATATGACTTGTTGGATCTTGTGACTAGCTTTGCTTTAGTGATCCTCTCATGATTCATGCCATGTCATATAGGCTTAATTGAGTCTTGAACTTATTCGAGTTTTAAATTGAGCTATGATAATTCTTAAGTCAAGCAAATGAAAAATGAGCTTTTACGTGTGAAAAACTAATCTCACCAATTCTATCTTATGAGGCGGCTTGCCATTGCACTAGGCATGAACTCAAGGGAGTTTTGCATGACCTAGACCACTCTCTTAAGCTTTTGTTGCTTGGGATGGTCGTAGTGAGGTTTGAGATCTAGCACAATGCTAAGAAAATAAATTGGCAACTAGTTGAAGCTTAGGAGGCAGTTGTGGATGGCTCATAATCCAGGACTTGCTTTACTAAGATAAAACTAATCATTTTCAGTAAAGTGCTCAAAGTGCTAAATTCTAAATGCTTGAACAAATTGATTCAAAATTGAACTCATAATGCTCAAAATTGACTCATTTGCTATTTTTGGGCTCCTTTTTGCTTATAGACATGGCCTGACTCATTTTTGGATACCTTTAGTGAAACTATGATCTTAAGCTCTTGTCATGCTACTCATTCACTTAATCTCAGGTTATTGCTATTTTGGCCTTAGCTTTGATGTACATGTTTTGCCATGATTGAAAAAGCTTCTTCACATAATATGGCTTGGTGTAATGCTTGTACAATCTTCTTGGATAATCTTCATGGCTCCTTTTGCTAAAATTAAACAAAAATTGAAAAATTGCAGCCATTCCATTCCATTCATGCTCTATTTTCTTCCATGCCCCTTGATGAATTCATTGTCAAAGGGGGAGAAAGATTGGGAAAATGTTGTTTTAGAGCTTTTTGGATTCATAGGGAGGAAATTGGACTTTCTGGAAACTTTGGTAATCATAGTGAGTGGGAGCATCTCAATTGCATTCTTTTGGTCTTATTTGCCTTTTACGAAATTGAATTGCAATTCTTGAAGACTCACAATGATCAAAGGTCAAATAGAACAATTGTCCTTTCATATGGACCTAAGTGAGATTTTTGGCTATTCTTTGGAAATTGAAGCTTTTGTGCTTTCTTTTGCCTTATCTCACTTGCTTATGCTATTCGAAACCGGCTTGGTTATTTTCATTGCATTCTCTTGCTAATGGACCAAGTTGTGCCTTTGTCTTAAAACGTCGAGTACTTTACTTTTCAAACCCCAAAACTACATTTTTCGAGAGATTGCCAATGTGTTCATCAAGGGGAGATTATGGATATCATGGGGATATGCCCATGATCTTAGGATGATGAAACAATTGGCAATGTTGCTTTTGGTTTGAAGTTTCAGCGTTTTCGACAAAGTTTCGAATCTGTCGGTCGATGGCGGTCGAGCCGCCAATCCGTGATCAGACGGCCTTGTCTTAGAGAATTTTGGTTCGATCGAGGCGGTCGAGGCCAAGCTAGAACGGCGGTCTAACGGTTTTGTCTTGATTAATGATGTTAGTTGTGAATTGCTTTTGGGATAGGTCATATCCATGTGTGTTAATGCATATGTGTTGCATATTGCATGTTTTGGCTAACGTGGGTCAAGTTGTGAAGAAGTTGTTCCGGATTAGTGTTTGCTTGTCTATTCTTGTCGAGGGAGGCTTAGAGGTCAATGACGGTCGTGGCGAGGAGGATCGGGACTAAGCTTGGAGTGAGGTCGAGAACAATAAAGAATCTTTGGGTGAGGTCAAGTGACTCAAGCATGGTGTAGAATGGATGAAGATGACCGAGCAAGCGATTGGTGTATGTTGGTTAGATCAAGCGGTGTGGGGTCGGTGCAAGTGCCAAGGTGGTCGGTGGGAGCAGGATGGGAGACTTGCCGACACGATGAGAGCCGTGGATCAACTTACGCGTGATGAAGCATGGATGTGTTTAAGCGCAATTTGGACTCGGTCTTGGAAAAGATCAAGAAGGGGTATTTTGGTAATTTCACCAAATACCACCTTAGTGACCTAATGCCAACCAGGCGCAAGGCGGTGTGTCAAGAAGTGGATTAGGTCAAGAGAAGTGAAAACGGCGCCTTGAGATACGTGCATGTGTAACCCGTTTGTATTGGGCCTTGCGGGAGCCCATTAGGGTTAACTCTTCTAGAAGCTAAGCCTCTAGTATAAATAGAGAGGCTGTTCTCAACGATAGCAAGCACTTCATTGAAAACCCTAGTTTGTCTTAGGGCTTAGGAGAAAGAGAAGAGGCTTAGGGTTCTAGGGAGATGTGTTGAGTTGTGTGCTCATGGATTAAGTTTTGTCCTCCATGGATGGAGTGGCTGTAACCAGCAACCAATCGTGAATCAATCTATGGGTGATTGTTCAAAGATGAGTCTTCTTGTGTTTTCCCTTCTCTTTTGATGGTTTTGAGTTGCTTCCTTGATCCTGAGGTTTTTGGTTTGTTTCGTGCTCTCTTTTACCTTGATGTGATGTGTGGGAATACATCTAGATCATCAATCTTTCACGAGCAAGGTTTGGATCAAGTTTTTCGTTTTTGCCCAGTTTTGAACCCTCCTTTGGTAAAACAGAAAAAGGTCAAAACTTTGACGTGGATCTACTCAATCTCTGCTTGGAATAGGTTCTTAATATACTTAGGAAGGTGTGTTCCAAATTTGGTCAAGTTTGCCCTTGTAGATCAAAAGTTAGACCGATTTTTGTTTTGGTTTGGCTGTCATGATGGTTCAGTCAGGATCGGTCGAGACCGATTTCTACGCCGGTCGAGACCGCACCCGGTCGAACCGCCCATTACCTGCTGGTCTAACCATACTGTTAGGGTTTGGTCTTTGTTGGTTCCTTGTTTTGGGGATTTTGGTTCAAGTTCAACACAAGTCTTCTGTTGTTGATCTTCATAGCTTTTGTAGCTATTGGGGTGAATCTGGTGTTGAATCGAGCGAGGTGAAAATTTGGTAACCTCCTATTCACCCCCCTCCCTCTAGTCGCCTTTCCGGTCCTACAGAGTTTATTTAGGTCATCCAAATCCCAAGGCTCTTCTTCATATACCTTTATGGCCACTGAACCTTGTCGAAGTTTGGGAATACGCCAAGATTCACGACAATCTTCTTTTGAAACACTCAGTTTCAGAGGTCCAGTCATCCAAGTGAGAGAATCATTTTCAGGAGAAATATGAAAGGTGGCATAAAACTGCCTGATATAAAAAGCATCATAATCACACTTTAATGTCACAAAATCTTCTAATTTGACTCTGTAAAGGAAGTAGTGAAGTCCATTGAAGTAGGGGTTCTGAGTCATATGATCCCAGGTGACAAACTGATGATCAGCAAATTTCTAAATGCCATATATGTGATAAAATACATCTTCCTAAAACTTGTTGTGAAAATGAAGGCCAACTGCATTCCTGGGTAGAAGAAATTGATTAGCATATCTCATTGTAGTGTATTTATCTCCTTTGATCTTCCTTGGATCAACAACAAAGAATGGTGTATTGCCTGGCAGATAATCTTCATCACTGGTGTCGCTGTCAGTTGGTTCCTCTTCAAAATCATCATCAGATTTGTACACAACCTTTTCTTTTCCTCTTGAAGAAGAGGTACCAGAATTGCGAGACATGGTTGCTAGGGGTAAGAGGAAGCAATTTGGACATGAAAGGCTAAGATTGAAGCAAAATAATATGATTTAATCAATTTTGTTCTATAAAGGCGGTAGTACCGTAGTTGAACGCCGGTATTACCAATGAACGGTAGTATTGCAGATCACGGTTGGTATTACCGCAATTGCAGAACTGCTTTAGGGCTATGATCAATTTTTCATTAAACAAGTATTTGGCATGAATCAACTCATGGAATAGACTTTATATGTCACCAAATGCTAGTTCTAAGCAATTTGCCCAAAAAATTGACTAAATCATTCATATTTAATCAAACCCTAGAAAACGGAATAAATGCCAAAGAAATAAGAAGGAGAGTGATTCAAGGGCATTTACCTTAAGAAATGGAGGGATATGACTCCTAGAATCAATCTGAACAAAAGATTCAGCAATCTACAAAATCAAGAGATTTGAGATGAAGTTTTGTGGAGAAGAGAGGAGATGGGGCTCGATTGTTCTTGAGAAAAGAGGCGGTTACACCACAAGAGAGGAGGCCAAAGGATAAAGGTTCGGCCGTAAGCGCCTTGGAACCTTGACCATTTCTGATGAACCGTTGTTGAGATCTTGGTATTCGGAAGCGATAATCTTAGGTGGTAAACCGCGGTATTACCATTTTGCCTTATAAAGCTGAAACTGAATAGAAAATGCAAATAAACCTTGATTCAAACACTCAAATAAATATTTCTAGGATCATTATGCATGAAATTAATAATGGAATCTTCAATGAATATAGCTTTTATAAAAATAGAGAGTTTTAGGCAAATTTTGAAATTATTTTCACAAATACGTTAAGAGAACCAAATGAGAGCATAAGGACATGAGGCATGAGTTTCAAACAACATTAGCATGATCTATGACATTTAACTCATTCCTCAACTTGCAAAAGCGGCTTTGATCTAATGGTTTGGTGAAGATATCGGCTAATTGGTCATCAGTCCTTATGTGGCTAATTTTGATATCTCCTTTGCCCACATGATCTCTCAAGAAATGGTGTCAGATATCTATATGCTTGGTTCTTGAGTGTTGGACCAGGTTATTTGCAATCTTCACGGCACTATCATTATCACACAAAAGAGGCATATTATCGAATTCAATTTTATAATATATCAATGTTTGCCTCATCCATAACAATTGAGTACAACAACTACCCGCGAAAATATATTCGACTTTGGCGGTGGATAGTGCTACGAATTTTATTTCTTGGACAACCATGATACTAAAGATCTCCTAAAATTAACAACTACCCAAGGTGCTTTTTTCTATCCACTTTGCACTGCATAATATCCGAATATCTAATTAAATCAAATTTTGCATCTTTGGGATACCATAAGCCAATGCTAGAGGAATGCTTTAAATATCTTAGCATTCTTTTTACGACCACCAAATGGCGATCTTTTGGTGTTGCTTGAAATCGTGCACACATGCAAACACTAAACATGATATCGGGTCTAGATGCGATAAGATAAAGCAAACTACCAATCATGGATCTATAAAGGTTTAAATCTACTGGTTACCTCCCTTATTAAGGTCGAGATGAACATTGGTTGCCATGGGAGTCTTGATGGGTTTCGCATCTTCCATGCCAAACCTCTTGATCAAATTTTTTGCATACCTTGTCTGGCTCACAAATGTTCTATCTTTGAGTTGCTTAATTTGAAGTCCAAGTAAATAGCTAAGTTCTCCGTTCATGGACATTTCAAATTCCCTAGACATCAAATTACCAAACTCTTTGCAAAAGTCTTGATTAGCAGACCCAAAAATGATATCATCAACATATATTTGACATACAAAGAAATCATCATCTAAAACTTTAGTAAATAAAGTTGAATCAATTTTCTCAATATTGAATCCTTTTTAGACTAGAAAATCTCTAAGGCATTCATACCATACTCTAGGAGCTTGTTTAAGACTATAGAGTGCCTTGGAGAGTTCATAGACATGATTAGGATTCTTAGGATCTTCAAAACCAGGAGGTTGCTCAATAAATACAAGTTCGGATATTTTTCTATTTAGAAAAACACTTTTGACATCCATTTGAAATAATTTAATATCAAAGCATGATGAAAAAGTAAGTAATATCCGAATTGATTCAATTCTAGCTATGGGAGCAAAAGTTTCACCAAAATCCAAACCTTCGACTTGAGAAAAACCTTGAGTAACTAATCTTGCTTTGTTTCTCACAACCATTCCGCTTTCATCTTGCTTGTTTCTAAAGACCCATTTTGTACCAATTACATTGTATTCCTTGGGCCTATCCACCAATATCCAAGCTTCATTTGGATGAAGTTATTGAGTTCTTCATGCATTGCATTCACCCAATCCGGATCATGAGTGCTTCTTCTACATGCTTTGGCTCAATAGAAGAGACAAAAGAGTAATGTTCACAAAAAGAAATGACACGAGATTGAGTTTGAATACCCTTACTTACATCACCCAATATTTGATCTATTGGATAATCTTTTGCAATTGCATTATGAATTCTTGGTGCTAGGTTGAGCAGTTGATCATCTTCCTTGTTGTCCTCTTTATCAATTTGAATTTGACTTTGTTGTTAAAGATGAAAGAGGTTCAACTTGAGTAGATAATATATCAATTGGATCGTCTTTAGGTTTCATGTCACTTATTTGCATGTTCTTCATGGCTTTTCTTAAGGCTTCATCACCTACATCATCCAAATTCAAGAACCATTAGTCTCATCAAATTGTATATCATGTCTTTCTTCAACTAAACCGGAATTTTTGTTGAAGACACGATAAGCTTTGGTATTTGATGAATATCCAAGCAAGAAACCAACATCACATCGACTTGCAAATTTTGAAAGATGAACACCCTTTTTCAAAATATAACATTTGCAACCAAATACACGAAAATAAGAGATGTTCGGTTTTCTTCCAACAAGAAGCTCATAAGAAGTCTTTTTCAAAAGACAATGCAAATAAAGACGATTTATAACATGACAAGCGGTATTGATTACTTCCACCCAAAAACTATCTAAGTATTATATTCATCAAGTATTGTCCTAGCCATTTCAATTAATGTTCGATTTTCCTTTCTACAACTCCATTTTGCTCGAGTGTAGGTTGTGGAAAGTTCATGCTTTATTCCAAGTTCATCACAAAAATCTTCAACTTTAGTGTTTTTGAACTTGGAACCATTATCACTATGGATTTTCTTAATTTTAAAATCAAATTCATTTTGAGTCATTTTTGCAAAACTTTTGAAAATGCCAGAGGTTTCGACTTTGTCATCTAGGAAGAATAACCATGTGTATCTAGAGTAATCATCCATAATGACTAAACAATAGCTATTACCCCCGATACTCTTATAGGTTGTTCGCCCAAACAAATCCATATGTAAGAGTTCTAATGGTCTAGATGTTGACATGATACTTTTGGAAGGATGAGAATTAGCGACTTATTTACCGGCTTGACAAGCACTACAAAGTCTATTTTTCTCAAACTTCACATCCTTCAAGCCAACAACTAAATTATGTTTGAAAAGCTGTTTAAGTTGAATTATACCGACATGAGCTAGCCTTCTATGCCAAAGCCAACCCATAGAAGTTTTTACAATCAAACATGTTTTCAAGCATGAATCATTTGAAGAAAAATCAACCAAGTAAAGATTTCCAAATCTAAACCTTTTGAAAGCTAAAGAATTTTCTTTTTCATTTAAAATGGAAACACTATTTTGAGAGAATGAACAAGTTAAACCAAGATCACATATTTGAGCAACGGATAACAAATTGAAATTTAGCGATTCAACTAAAGATACATTGGAAATGAAAAGGTCATTTGAGATAGCAATTTTACCCAAACCTATTACCTTTCCTTTGCTATTATCACCAAATGTGATCTTGTCAATTCCTTTTCCATTCTCGAATGTGGTGAACATTTTTCTATCGCTAGTCATATGTTGAGTGCATCCACTATCAAGCACCCAATGTTTTCCACTGGTCTTGTAGTTCACTTACAAAACAAGAATCAAGTTCTTTTAGGTACCCAAATTTGTTTGGGTCCTTGGAGGTTAGTGACCAATGTTTTGGACACCCAAATGGTATTTTTTTGACGCCTAAAATTGAAGTGCCAATAAATTTTGCTACTACTTTGCTATCTTTAGACTTTCTAAGCATGTAGCAAGAATCGTAAATGCCATAACGCTTACTACTAGCACTAGAGCATGCATTTGACAAATATCCTATATTACTACATTTATTGCAATATTTGCCATTTTCTTTTACAAACTTTGCGGGCTTGTAAATTGGCTTCTTACCTTCGTGGAATGAACCCAAGTCCTTTCTTGTTGAATGAGCACCTTTGCTCACTCAATAGCTTATCAAGAGTTGCTTTACCCTTGGAACATCTTTCTAAGCTCTTACTTAACTTGGTGACTTGCTCTTTTAGCTCATGATTTTCAACGATGAGCAAGGGATCATATGTGTTATTCATATTAGCAATTGAATCATTTATAAAACAACATGGCATAGATAATAAGTCATCACATGATATAGAAAAGCTAGACATAGATATAGTATTTGAAGCAACTTCTACTTTAGGCATCTCATTCATTAAAGCGCAAGCAATTCCAACATCCGAATGAGATTTTTCAATATCTTTTAGAAGAAGAGAGTCATGAATCTCCTTTATATCCTAATAAGTCTTTTAGAGATATGTTCTTTCTTTAAGATTTTAAATTTTGACATCTCTTTTCTAAGATATTCATTTAATTCTTTAAGCATATCCATTAATTCATCATATCAAGGTTCATTATTATTAATGGATTTTACCTTATCTCCTTTTGCCATGAGGCAAGTAGGAGTGGAGAATAACAACGGTGCTTCCTTGATGGCGTTTCCGACAAGTCCTCTTTTCTTAGAGGAACCTTCATCATTGGAATCGAGTCGAATCTGAATACTCTTTATCAAATCCCATTCTCCAATATGAGCTTTATTTTTGCCATCTTTGTGAAGCTTTTGAAAAGCTTCTTCTTACCATTGTATTCCTTCTTCTTTGATGATTTGCCCTTGTCATCCTTATTGTTGGGGCAATTGAGGCAATGTGCCCTTCTCATCGCACTTATAGCAACAAATATTGCTATAGCGCTTATTGTCACTTGAGGATTGCCCTTCTTATTCTTGTCAAAATTGAAGCTTGAATGGTAGTAGCTTACTATCATTTAGTTATCCTCCTCTTGTCCTCTCTGTTCCCACATTTCATCAAAACAAGTTTGTGGTATTGAGGTCTTTGTTAAATAAGTTTTTCTCCCATAATTCAATTATCCATTTATCAAATATATTTGAGTGATTCAACCAGTCACTTAACAAGTATAATAGCCTCACTAGTCATTTCAATTTCTCATCCAAACACTTCTCTGTCCATTTATTCAACTAGAGGAATTTTTACGATTTGGAGTGTTTGTCAACTAAACTCCATACTAATTCAATATTCATTTTTTTTGTTAAATCAATTGAGTGGTTCAATTATTAGTCACAAGATTAGTTAGCATTTCTGAACATCTTATAGGTGGGCCCCATGGCTCAGTGACAAAGAGAGGGATTCACAGGGAGTGCTCAAGGCCGTAACAGCAGGCGATCTCGGGCGGTTTGAGCGGCAGTCGTCACCCGGTGGAGCCGATGGTGGTGGCCATGGATGGCAAAAATTGAACTAGGGAGGTAAGGTGGTCCTAGCAAATGGTGGTGGTGTGGTCGGAATTGGACAGTGGCGGTGTGGTGACAGCAGGTGGCGGCCGATCGTGGAGGTGACACGGTGAGGCGACGCTCGGGTGCTATGGAGGACTACTTATGAGAAGCATAAACTTGAGTGAGTCACATGGAACTCACCAGAGTGGTTGGAGGGAACTGAGGTGGCCAGAGGCGGGCTAATGGCAGAAGCCAATGGTGGAGCGGGTAGGTCAACGGTGGTGGCAACCTAGAGAGGACGAGAGAGCAAGTGAGAGACAGGGGAAGGTAAAGGGAGGTTAGGAGATACTCTCGTGGGGAGGAATTGAAGGGAGGATCGCCAGAGAAGAAGTGGCGGTGGTGGAGGTGGTTGCAGCTGAAATCGGAGAAGATGGCGGTTGCGTGGCTCCTCGGTGGATGAATCCTGAAATCGCTTGAGGGATTCGGCTCCTAGATGCACGGGGATCACCGGCGCGGTTGGAACGGCGATGAGCGGTTCGGCGGCGTGGCCATAGCCGAAAATGGCATTCGGGGCTTTGCCTGGTTTGAGCTTGAAGAAGAAGGGAAATGGAGGGGAAAGAGTGGGGAAGTGGGGAAGTGGAGGTGAGGTAGCCATTACTCGGCTTATATAGGGAGGAGGGCGGAGGAAACCGAGAAGAACCCGTGGGCAAGGGAGCGGCAAGCTCTGGTGCGGCGACAGCACGGCATGGGCATGCGTTCGGGTAGAGCATGGCATGGTCGGGCAGACGTGGGCACGACATGGGCATAGGAAAACCGCCTGCGCTCAACCAAAACCGAGGAAAAGGTCAATGCGTGGGTGTGGAGGTGAGGCCACGTGTCCAAGGCGCTGGTGAGTTGGCTTGGTGCCGTGGCCCACTGGTCAGTGAGGGAGAAAGGAAATTTGGTTTTTCAGTTTTCTAGAAATGACTGAGAGGTTTAGGGAATTATTTGATCTAGAAATACAGTTCCAAAAATCATGAAACTTTTAGGGAGGTTACTGACATAGTGTGTATTATTGTGTAATTTTTCTAGGGTTTTTCTTGTAATATATTTTTCTTAAAAATCTTTCAAATCTCTATTGTATGTACTTGTTTATCTTGAGGAATTTTTTATAAAGCATGATTTAATCAATCTCCATTTTATTAACAGTACATTTATGCTAGGTTTGGATTTTTAATTATCACATTTTGTTTCCATTTAGTTTGATCTTTAATTAGCTTCGTATTTCCATAATTTGATTCCTATATTTCTTTATTAGACAAAAGTCTTGCAATAAAATCGAGAAAAGCAAATGTCAATAAAATCCATCAAAAGTTTTCAAAGGATCACATTTTTAAAATAAGCCCAAACTTTGGGCTGTTACACAAATGTTGAGACGCAAAAATAGAATCCTCTTCCTAAAAAACTCTGAAACCACAAACAAAATAACGAAATAATATATTATTATTCACTTAATTATAATACATTAATATTAATATTTTTACTTCATGGTATATTAATTTTGGTGCTTACATGGTACTTTATCCAAATGTTTGGACGCAAAATTTGTGGAGGAAAAATATATATTTTTGCAAATTTTGTTATCTCACGGTGTGCCGTCAAGCGAGGCGACGCTAGATCCGAAGGAAACAATATTGGGAGAAGCGATGGCGGCAGGCTCCGGTGGCCTCAGGGTTAACTGCAGGCGTCGTGAGGGGAGCAACGGTGGCGCGCCAGGCGGAGGAACGGCACCAGCGAATTACAAGAACCGAGTGATATTCAAGGACGGGTCTACGGCCTCCCTCTCATCCCACTCCAGAGCCTAGGCAACACACCACATCTCCTCGCCTCCTCCAGTCGCTGCAATGCCATTGCTACTGTTCTGCCTCTCTGCGTTCGTAGCGGTCACCAACTCCCATCTCGGCCGCTGCTCTCGAGTGACAGAAACAGTTGGAAAGAGAGATGGTGCTGGCGTCATTGTGGAGGGGCAGCAGGGTGCCATGGTAATCGCCTGCTACCTCCTTGACATTAATAACAGACTGGTCTGTCGTATCTTTTGAGATCCCCTCCCCTGTTCTCACTTCTCCTCCATGCCTCCCTTACATATTTGTTACTGTTCATATAATATTAATCCTCTTTGCAGTTGCACATTATGAAGGAATTGCTGTTCCTGCACACCTTCAATGCCTTCCAAGTTGCATTTGGTCCCCTTCTGATCTTGCTGGAGATTCTTGGATGTTGAAAACCGAAAAGATCAGTATAACATCTTGGCTATGCAAAAGCCAAGATGTTACCCAAACTCTAACACAAAACAATAATACAATTTATTTCCAAAACTTTAACTACTACTGACAGCTAAACTTCAACACACAAGAGTACTATTATAATAATTGATCTAAATTTCAGCGGGTATAAAACTCTAAATATCCGAACACAATAAACCATCAAGAGGAATAATATCAAGAATATGTCTGGTAAAAATAAACCATTAACTAGTGCAAACAAAACTTAACGACGGACAATGACAATCAACATGACACCAATTATTTCAATTCCATAACTCTCAACTGTAAGGTAATAGCAGGTTTATTAACTAATCTGTGAAATGAGTGAGTTTCTCTATGTGTCTACTCCCTCTCAAAGCATGTCGTTCTCAGAGTTTTACCTAAAACAAACAAAACTAGCAAGAGTGACTCCACGACTCAGCAAATACAACTGAATAACATGGAAAGTATTGGATCAAATACCTGTCATTCATAATATTCGAATACATAAGTAAAATGATAGGAATCTTATGCAAGTATAAAAATGTATGCACTTCTTTTCTGCTTATACCGATATAGCCAGTGAATACCCGTCGGTGTTCACTCAGGCCAACATTATCTAAAATGTGGGGATCCAAGGCCCGTATGAAAAATATTTCAAACATGGATCCAGTTTACCTATATTGGAATGATGGGTCTTATTTGTCCATATTGGAATGATAGGACTTCATTACCTACTCCCGTGGGCGAATCAAGAATGAATAAATGAAGTCATTGTAATGAAAAACATACTCTCAAAGAAGCATGGGATAACAACCATGAAAGGAAACAAGTAATACTGGAATTACTCACAATTTGTAAAATTTAGCCATTGCATAAGGATCAATCACTTTGAACAATTAAACAGTCAAGACAATTCAAACTGTACTTGCCTTTCGCGTTGCGACGTGTTAAGAGGCAAGGAAGGTGCCACTAACCCCGACACCACTCCTCCTATAACAATTAAGTTACTCAAAATAAGATCATCATGGTAACAAGACGCTATTCGCAACGCTCTCAAATGCCTTCCCAAAACCCAAGGTTTAATTATTTGATCTACTCAAATCAGATAACAAACTAGCAGGAAACTACAACTGGATAGTGGTCTTATAAAATGCATAACTTTCGCTCTGCTAATCATAAAAATGCATTATCAGATTCTCTAGAAAGATAACAAAATTATCTACAATAACTTAGTTGGCGAGATCCTCTAATTCTGCCATTATATGAATCTAACATATAGTTGAAAACTTAAAGTCAGAATCTGACAGACAGAATGGACAGTAGTACAAGAAAATCTATATATTTTAATTGGCTGAACCAAAATTTATGATCTTTAATAATCTGGAAACCTAAGAGAATTTCCTACGAAATTTGTGTTGGGAGGCCTCCCTGAATCAGCCATTATCAAAACCTTATTTATTTAACAAAACGACTACTGTATTTCATCAGAATTTCTGGACAGCAGTAAAGAAACTAAGTGGTTGTTTGGATCACCTAGATTACAAAGTAGTTTTCAAAAAACAGGTTTTAGTAGGATTTTTATGAAAACATGTTTTTAAGTTGTTGTTCTGTTACAGTGAGTTTATAGATTACTTTGTTTGGATCAAAAAAAAATTAAAACAAGCTTTCATCTATACAATGTTTGGTTAAGATTTACATCAAAATAATTTTTTTAGGGAGAATGCTAAATCATATGTTCATGTTCCGGTCAAAGCCCGGGCACCGCCGACGAGGCAGTCGGCATCGTCGACGATGAGGAAAGTGATGAAGGCGGCGGCTTCACCTTCCCCGTCCGTCGCTCGCGGCGGTGCGTTCATCGTGCCGTGTACCCCATCTTCGACCGCCGCCGTCACCTCCTCCGCATCGTTGGAGGAGCTAGAGACGGCCACCGTCTGGAGTGTCATCGAGGCTCTCTTTGGAGGCGGGACTTCCAGTGGAAGCGGGGCGGCTCACAGGCGAGCCGCAAAGAACCGGAGGTAGAAGGTGAAGGGGACGACGAGCTAGAGGGGGTGCCGCCGAGAGCTCTCGCCTTTGGGCACCAGGCGTCGGTCTTTGGTGTCCCCAGCGGCGGTGCCGAAGAGCGGATCCATGGGGTCGATCCTCCGTGGCGCCCGACGCTAAGCGCCTTGTCGTGCGTAACCACATCGACGAAGGAGAAGTTCATCTTCTTGAGCGCCATCGGCTCAGAGCCTCCCAAGCAGGAGGACAAGGAGGAGGGCGCCAGCAAAGGCAATGGCGGTGCCAGCATCGGTGGCCATGGATGGAGTTATTACAGCAAAGGAGGAGGCATTTGAAGGTCTAAATGCAGAGATGAAGGCCCTTGGCTCCGCTGCTGGCATCATGCATGCGTGCACAAGGGAGAATAGCGATGAGGAAGCTGTTGAGAATGAGGATAGCGGAAATTTGTTTTGAGAAAAATGACGTTCACCGGTTTTTGGTAAAACTCAGAATTCTAGTTTTATAGAAAACACGTTTTCGTTATCCAGGGAATTAGTTGCATTATCCAAACAAAGTTTTCGCTAAAACCCGTTTAACTAAATCTGGTTTTCACAAAATGCGAGATCCAAACAACCCCTAACATATCTCCCAAACTACAACTCCAAATTAAGTGATATTAGAACCTATAGAAACCTGAAGATAATCCCCACAATTCTCGAGGAGACCCTAACCTCCAATGTCGCCTTCAACTAGATGAAAACTGACGAACAAATAGGGTACAGATTATTGATTCCAATCATGGCAGTTCCACGATTTGCTAATCGACAGCAATTAAGAAACTAAATGGATCAAACAACGAGGAGTTGATAATTACCCTAGAAGACACATGTGAACTCGCTGAAATCCCTGTGAGGTTCTCTTCTCCCCTTCCTTCTACCTCTTCCCCTTCCTTTCTCCTCTTGATCCCTTGGCAGCAGCAGGGAGCAAAGGTCACCAGTCTTGGGGCAGCAGCAGGGAGGAGCGGTGGTGCTACAGTGGCGTCACTACAGTAATAGGTGTGCTACAGTGCACACACTACAGTAGATGCTAGGGTTTCCCCCTCCCTTTACTTCCTTGGCCGGCCCCCCATATCCTCCTCTTGGGCTTCGTGGACCAAACGCCTGAGGCCCATGTTCTCGCACAACTGCGAAAACCCCTATTTTCTCCTTCTAATTTTCTCTTTTAAGCAATTTTCTTTCTTAGAACAATACGGAATATTACAATTAGTTTTTGGTTGGACTCATAAGATTAAGTTAGTTGATTTTTTTAACCAATGGTAGGAGTTTTGCCACTCCATTAAAGAAGAGAAAACAAACAACGACCCCATCGAGGAAGCTTGTTGTCGCCTCCCAGTCTTGTTGCTCCTCTCCACCGCTTGACCACCCCATGCGATGCGTGTGTGCTAGAGCAAGCTCGCACGCATGTCAGGAGCAACTCTTATGACTGAATATACAAATCTGGATCATCTGTGTATACTGCACTAGTTTAGGATCACGTTAGTACATACAGTGACAACATCGATGAACATCAATCCATACAAGAGCTTGAAACGAATAAATGACTAGATTTGATAAGTAAATAAGGGTTTACATTTATTCAATCACACAGGGCTTAGTGTCAGAGATGGATTTCACAATCCAGCATCCTCTGTGAAGCCACTTCACTATTCCCTGGATTAGTAGATACTGCTCACAGATACATCACTGAATCATTCAATACAGGACGTAAACCAAACCATTCATTTATTATAACACAACAGAGTTCAAATAGACTGCATCGGGTCAAGTTTACAATACGATCGATCAGGCCAAATGGATACATTACATAAAAGTGGAAGCGGTAGCGGAAGCAAAAGGGGTAGGGCACATCTCTCCAGAGGCACGCGACTAGGGTAGCCTATGTACTACCGATATTACCCCAAAGACTTGGACAATATTGGTGCACGCAAGCATCGACTGAGCTAGCTAGACTGGGGCGAGACCTAGACCAATAGAGACTAATATATTTTCCACCATCTTCTTGGCCATCAACTTCTAGATCCTCGTAGTATGCATAGCGTCCTTGGTCCATGGTTTCTAAGAGATTTGGGGGAAAGAGTGAGGATAAACACAAACAACCGTGCTTTCGAGCCAACACACATAATGCAATAGGTATACATGCAGGGTTTATCAAGGATGGCTTGTGTTCTTTTATTTGCTAAAAGCAATATTTTGAATTACAATAATTAGAAACTCCTATGACTTAGCAATTTAAGCAAATCATATTTTGTTAAAGAGAGTAAAAGTGTGTAATATTTATAACGGTGAAGGTTACCTCCACCTTATGCTTAATTTTGATTAGGGTTACATCCACCTTATTAGCAACATTGGGGTACATCCACCTAGGAAAATCCAAAAGTAGGGTTATATTTATTGGACAAGTTTTCATCCCACCTACAAAGGTTTCTAAAATAGAACTAACTCGAGCAAGCTCCCATGCACGCCCTCGACCGGAGGCACGACTGTTCGAACAGTTTATACTCTACAGAGACTGTACATTTTACCCACAAGAGATAACCATCTTGATATGTACACACGTTTCCTTAGACATGTGAATCAAGAAGATCATCACAAGGCCTTTACAGTGCATCCCTCAGTGTTAGTTACACCCGCTAAGGTTTCATCTTACGATGGTTACGCCTACCACACCCACGTCAACCACACCCAGACCCCCCTTACGCCACATGACAGCTTACACCAGCGTCCCGACCCGTGTCCATGATGGCTTATGCCAGCGACACGACTTGTGGGAAACCAATTTCTTTTAGCCAAAAACTGTCACTTGCTGAATTTTGCATATAGTTGATGTTCGCGCAGCTTGTCGAGCAACATTCGCAAGTGTAGCTCAAGCTCTTCTGCGTTCTTGGAATAGATGAGAATGTCTTCAATGAAGACTATCACGAACTGATCTAAATACTCCATAAAAATCTTATGCATAAGATTCATGAAATTTGCAGGAGCATTGGTGAGTCTGAATGAGCTTACGGTGTACTCGTACAAACCGTAACAGGTGGTAAATGCAGACTTCGGGATGTCATCTGGTCTGATCTTGAGTTGAAAATATCCAAGCCTCAAATCAATCTTAGAGAAGACAAATGCACCATTCATTTGATCGAACAAGTGTTCAATCCTCGAGAGAGGATATTTGTTCTTGATGGTGACTTCGTTTAAGGAACGATAATCAACACACATCCGCAGACTGTCGTCTTTCTTCTTTACAAACAGCACGGGGCTTCCCTATGGAGATGAGCTAGAACGGATGAATCCCTTGTCCAATTTCTCTTTGAGTTGTTGCTTCAATTCGGCCAACTCATCGAATGCCATTTGATAGGGTCACATGGACATAAGTGTTGTCCCGGATATTAAATTGATGACAAACTCCATGTCATGATCCGATAGCATCCCTGGTAATTCATCCGGAAACACATCGGGATACTCACATATTGTAACATCCCAAATGCCTAAACAGGTGTTTGTTTCAAATGTAATTAAATGTGTAGAAATTAAAACTTTTTCTCACATCTTGAAACCCCTATATTCACATGTAATCCTTGTCCAAGAGTTGGGTTATCCAAAACATAAAGCTCTTGTTGACCAAAAGTCAAACTCATTTTCCATTCATCTTAAATCTTGTGCCAAACATTTGGTAATATTTTCCTTGGTCCTAGAGATGATGTGGGACCTCTCTGAAAAATATCATGGGTTATAAAACTTGGTTGATAATTTTGGAGGTAAAATAATTCCTTAAACAGCCTTCATGAATTTCCTGAGAAAATGCATTGCATAAGAACCTCTGGGAATTTTATGTAAGGTTAATCTTAATGTCAGCAAGCTCCAGTTAAAATTTCATAAATTTTGGAGTTGAATTGCTATCCCAAACAATTTGCTAAGTCTCATTTGTTAAAAATTAAATTTGAAAAGGGTGCCTTGTTCCTTGGTGAATCAGCTTTGTAAAGTCGGTCCGGCCAGCCCATCGGACCTCCTCCACCCACTTGAGGTGCATAACTGTTGGATCAAGATCCAACAGTCATGACCTCCTCCCCACCACCATAAGAACTCAACTGACCTCCCTTCCACTCTGTTGA
This sequence comes from Phyllostachys edulis, assembly GCA_036346405.1. Classification (NCBI taxonomy): domain Eukaryota; kingdom Viridiplantae; phylum Streptophyta; class Magnoliopsida; order Poales; family Poaceae; genus Phyllostachys; species Phyllostachys edulis. The sequence goes on from JAYEVD010000056.1 coordinate 24,447, forward strand.
GGTCGTAGCCGTTGGATCCAATCCAACAGCCACGACCTCCTCCTCAACCAACACCGCGAGCTCCTCCCACCTTGGTGAGGTCACAGCCATTGGATCAAATCTCACGGCCCTGACCTCCCTTCGAGATCAAGCCACCCAGACTTCCTCTCCACCTTGTTAAGGTCGTAGCCGTTGGATTCAGATCCAAAGGCCACGACCTCCGCTGCGAACCATCGCAGCCAAGACCTCCCCATCAGGTCCACGCCCTTGGATTTAAATCCAAAGGCCATGGCCTCCCTTGTGCGTTGCGCAGCGCCTTGGACCTCCTGTCCCTTTTTCCACGTGCGCGTTCGCGTTATGGAGATCGTAGGGCAACGACCTCCCCGTTCAGGATCGTGTGGCTGGGACCTCCTCCCAGTCACTTAAAACATAACGGTTCAAAAATAACATCCGATGGCCACGACCTCCTCATTCACTAAATCCAACGGTGGGCTTGAGGACCTGTTCTTCTCCTAGCTTGGGCTCGCGTGCGAGCCATGGCAGAGGGGAAGGTCAGCTCAAGTCTTGTCCAACGGCTCTGCTCTGGGCGCATTAAATGCGTGTCAGCCCCCTTTCCGCCCACTTAGCCATGCTCTGACTACCTACTCTGTCCCCTCCATCTTGTCTACTCCATGGACCTCCCGTGGACCTCCCATGGGCTAAGCTCACCATGAGCTTAACCCTTGGTGCAGGACCTCTCCTGCCCTAGGTATAAGAACTCCTCGGGCTCCCCTTGGCTTCTTTTTCACACCATTGCTGCTTTTGCTTGCACCTCTGTGCTTGTAAACTCAAACCACCCGAAGCTCTCCTTGGCCGCCATTGTTGGAGCTTGGAGCTCCTCGGTGGACAAGGGTCCCTGGAGTTTTCCCTCTCTTTCTCTGTGCTTCAATTTGTGCCATTCCCTCTGTGACCAAGTCCTAACTCGTTTAGTTGGGCATTTACAGGTGGACCAAGTGGAGCTTGAGCCGAGCTTTGACCGTCGAGCACCCTTCTTCACCAACGCCGGTTCTTCCTCCTCGACCTCAGTAGCACCTTTGGACCTCCAGGTAATCTTCACCGTAATCCCTAGGCGCTTAGCTGCACGCTTGAATGTCATTGCGGAGCTCAATGTATCATTGTTGTCTTTGGCCCGTGCTTGTCACCTTGGCCATCTCTGGCTCATGGGTGTTCAAAGCCGTCGCATTGCCGAGAGTTGGTCCACTGTGTGCGCAACACTATTGCGCACACAATGGTACCCTTGGTGGTCGCCGGCGAGGTCTGCATCGCCGGCATTGCTCATGTCTTTACGGTGAGCATTTTTGTCGGAACTGACCACCCCGCGCGTGTCATTAGGACAAAGATTTGGGGCAGTAAATGCTCCCAATGATGGAGCATTTACTGCTGTCTTAGCGCCTGGACCTCCTTGTGTCTTCGCAGACCTCCTCGTTGTCTCGCGGCAAGATAACTCAATGTCGCGTGGCGTCTTGTGCATAAGCGCTTAAAGCGTTGAATCTGGGCCATCCAAGACCTCCTCCGAGGAGATCTTGAACGTCCAGGACCTTCCCTTGCGCAATCGTGGCCGTCCAGACCTCCACTGGAGGTCTGTGACGTTAAGACCTTCGCGTTGGACCTCCTCGAGGTCATCTCGACCGTTGAGGACCTCCCTCGCGTGATCTGGGCCGTTCCGGTCCTCGCTCTATGTTGTGGTCCGTTGGATGCAGCATCAACGGCCACGACCTCCCTTCGCTTTGCAGCAAGTTGCCGGAAGACATGGACCGTTGATCCAAGATCCACGCCCATGACCTCTGGACTCATGGCCAGGCGTGTCAGTTAACTCTCGGGAGGTCCCGAGCTGTTAGATATGAGATCTGTGGCTCATGTCCTCCCCAGTCTTAATGGTTTTTAGAAATTCCAGTGAACTCTTTATTTGTAAACTGAAAAAGGTATGAACTTTAAAAATGCATAACTAATTCCTTTTAAATCCAAATGAGGTGGTTCAAATTTTTGCAGCTCTGGTTTGAGCTGAGCTCTAATCTAAAAATGGTTGTGAGCTCAGTTCTGTTCCAGAAAAGTGAATTGCAAATAGATTTCAAAACTAGCTTTAAATGTCTCCTTAAAAATTCAATTAACTTGTAAAATGCATAAGTAAATCCCTGTAGATTATTTTTGAGTGAATCCAACTCTGTTGGCTTCCTCTGTTAATGCACTAAATTTTAGATTAGGAATTAGGCATGTCACTGTTTTCAAAAAGCTTTCTTGTGCATTTTAATTTTGTTCAAGTTCTTGTTTTTGAAAAATTATAGAGAATGCATAATAGCTCCAAATGAGGTGAACTCAATTGTGTTATTCATCTCATGAGGTGCTTGTTTTACTATAAAAATCTCAGCTGCACCACCTTTCCAGAAAATGTTGCCAAATAATTAAATTAGTGAATAGTGGCATTTTGGTATTTTTAGGGCTGAGCAGAATTGTTTTGCTCATATCTTTTGCATTGAGAATCCAAATCGATTGGTTCTTATTGCTAAATTCCCTAAAAATCAGCCTCTTGCTTTTGTAGAAATTTCAGAGCATTTGGAGTTTGTTTGCTGTGCTGTCTTTGCGGTTTTCGTCGTTCTTATCGATTCTTTTCGCTTTTTCGTTAGGTGCCGACGAGTGCTACGAACCCGTGAGTGATCCTCAGCAATATATTGAGCAAAACCAGCAAGGCAAGCAGTTTGATCATGTCCCATTATTGTCCCATTACTTTAAAGCTTAATACTTTGTTTCACTTATATGTATGCATGCTACTTTGTGTTAAAATGTCGCTAGTAATCCTATAGATGCACATTCTGTAGGTAAATATTCATTCTCTACTACTAAGCCTAGGATTATCTTGCTTCGATTTAGAGTTCGATGGATGGACTCTTATCGCTTAGTAGTTTACGTTGATAATGCTTAGCAATGCTTAGATAACGGTAGAAATGGGCGGTTGTCGACATTATGTCGATGGCCTTGATCACACAAAATTTTTATTCCATTGTTGTCCATCTTGTGTTTTGTTATTTGTAAACAAATAAAACAAAAATGAGAACAAAATTGTTATTGACTTGAGCATAATGGATGTTGGTGTGATTTGTTGGGTGTGAACGGAATGGTGCCCAGATCCCCAAGGACCGAGTTACTTGTGTCACTAAGCCAAGTGCTTATGCGTGCTAACCACACGAGGGTATTGGGAACCCCTCTTGGCTAAGTACTTTGGGAGGTGCTAGTTCTGGGTCGCAGGTGAGTAAAACTGTTTTATAAGGGAAAGAGCACCCATGATTCTTTGTAGGGCCGGGTGTCTCCTACCTTAGGGTTATCGCGACTCTTAACTAGCATCATTCATTGGAAATGCCTCAGAGGACTTAGCCGTGCCAGGCATACCAAAGGAAGTGTGCTAAATAGCTTGGCTAAAAGGCGGTCGGCGTGTGGGTACATTGGTACACCCCTGAGGGTTAAATCTATTCGAATAGCCTCGTCCTAGGTTATGGACATGCTTGGTAAGGTCGTGCAAGAACTAGACTACAACATTTAATTAAAACTTGATGGGTTGGTATGAATGGATGTTCATGCTATTGTGGTGGCTATTAGGTTAGTCACTTCTAGGACTGTTGTTGTTGTCTATCTTTTGTTACTTGTCTCGTTGTTCTTGCAAATTAAAATGAGTTGCAAATCTGCTTTGGAAATTATTTAAATATTGCAAATGAAAACTTGCTTTATGCTAAAATAAGTCCAAAGCCTCACCCACTAAATAAAGCTTGCATGTAGTTAAACTATAGTTCTATTATACTACACGTCAGTCTTGCGAGTACATTTTTGTACTCATTTGCTTTGCTTAATAACTTTGATGCAGAGGAGGTAGAGCCTAAAAAGCTTTACTTTTGTGAGATATGCATGGGCTGGGAATCGAGCTAGGCGTCTTGGTTGGTTGCCTTGTGGGCTAAAGGCAAATCTTGTGGCTCTCTTTTGTTTATCGCCATCTTATGGCATGTTGCTTCCGCTGTGTTATCTTTATTGTTGTATTTGGCCAGTCGGCCCCTTTTGTAATAACTCTATATGTTGTATGTCTTTTACTCTAGTTCGTGCTTTGGTTCTATGTCTTGAATGGAATTGATGCATGATTTTGTAAAGGGGTGTGTATACTGCATTCTGGGAAGTATACATATCTCGAAGACACGGATTATTATGTTTGTGATGCTAGGGTCAATGGTTGACTAAGTATTACAAGCTTAATAAACCGGGGTCCTCACAAAGTTGGTATCAGAGCCATACTGACCATAGAAACCCTAGCTTGGTCGTTTTTAGGATATTTTGAAAAACCTATTTTCAAAGTATCAAAGAGTTATGAAAGCTTAAGTAATTCTCAGATTTTACTCCTTACCTATCTTAGCTTTCTTCTCTCATCTTACTCTAATTTGAGTTTTAAAAATTGTTTACCTCTCCTTCCTTCAAAGATAGTTGTTATCGTTTAACTGGTTTTTGGGGGAACTTATGAGAGTTCAAAAATTGAAGTCTTGGCTGTCTTTTGGTGAAGAATGGAAGCATTTGGAGCTGGAATTCAAATCTTGAATTTTAGGACAGCAAGCAAGCATTTTAGGGCAGCAATCTCAACCTAGTGATTAAGGTAGAAAATGAGAGGTTAATTCAACTTAAACTTGTGGGAATAAAAGGGTAAGATGTGATACTAGTTAACTAAGTATCTAACACTTATTTCGCTGGTTTAACCTTGCTTTTGAGTAGAAATAGAGCTAAAATAGCTTGCTGAAATTTTCCCTTCTCTACCGATTACTCGTTCATTCAATACGGGATGATTGTGTAGAGAAGTTGAGCTTATTTTCTAAAGTTTCCTTGCTGTTTTAGGAGCTTTTAAAGTCCAATTACTTGCTGTTTTGGCTTTCGTTTAGGGCGATATTCCATTCCCTAGTCGTTAGCCCCGCTTTTTTTAGCTTCTAATTGTGGGTTTTGGGTTGCTAACCTCTTTCCCTCTCAACAGATGGCGTGTCAGACTCAGAGTGGCTAAGGCAGATAATTGGTCCGGACGAGGAGCTCCTCCTCCTCCGACCATGGCCGAGGTTCTTCTTGAGATAGAGCGCAACCGTGCGGATGGCAGGAGAGTGCTATCGATGTCATCGCTGCAACACCTCATTTCTTACCGTGCTTCGTGATCCGCAAGGAGTGGACATCGATCTCGTGGGGGCCTCGCTGAGTTTCTTCGCATCAGCTCCCCACCTTTTCCAGTGTCCGAGGACCGCTTGATGCATTTATCGGCCGTGCTCGTTGAGCGGAAGCTCAAGATCGCGCATGCCAGGAGCACGAGAAGGCGCTGTTTGCATCGCACCACCGGAGGGTGCAGACTTTGTCATGGTGGGAGAGCTATCTCGCCATGCAGCCCGTGAGACCACACCGCCACAGGAGGAGTTTCAGATCGCCTTCCGTCGTTCTCATATCTCGCCGCTTGATGAACATCAAGAAGCAGGAGTTCTCGCCTCAGCGGGCGCGTGAGCGCCGTGGAGTATGTGTATGAGTTCAACCATCCGCCTCGTTATGTTCCCGAGGATGTGGCCACCGATATGGCCAAGCAGCGGTTCGGGGTGGCTTGTCCGAGGTGAAGGACAAGCTATCCATCATCGACTTCCTCGATTTCCGGACCTTGGTTGACAAGGCCATCGTCATGAGCATTCGGTAGGGAGCTTATGGATTCCCATAGCGCAAGTGGGGAGTCCCACAAGTCATCCAGGCCGTTCTTCTTCGCTCGGTACCTCTCGGGTATCATCATCGCTTCTTGATTGCCTCGAGGTTGCCAAGACTGCCCCTCGTCCTTCGCAGTCGTGCCCCATTCACGCACCGCGAGTCATCCGTGGTCCCCACAACCCACCGCCAACGTCGTTTGTTTCTTCTGCAACCAGAAGGGCCATTATGCAAATAATTGCCCTAAGAAGACTGGAGCAGCCCCTCGTCCTAATGGAGGATGCGGGCAAGGTGGTGGATCTTCTCAGGATCAGAAGATTGTCCCCGTAGCCCAAGGCGTGGGCAGCGGTCGCGTCAACGCCATCTCTGCTGAGGAGGCACAGGAGGCACCTGACGTCATTTTGGGTACACTTCTTGTTAACTCCCACCCTGCTACTGTTTTATTTGATTCTGGAGCATCTCATTCTTTTGTATCTCAACCTTTTGCGGTGTTAGTGATCTTTTGTTTGCTCCTCCGTTGGTCCTGTTGCTCATTCGCTCTCCCGATTCGGAGTTGAGGGCCGAGTTTGAGTGCGAGGATGTTCCTTATCGAATTGAGGGAGTAAGATTTTCAGCAAATCTTACCTCCTCAATGCAGCGAGCCTAGATGTGATTCTGGCATGGATTGGTTGTCTCAGCACATGGGGCAAATCGATTGCGCCCGGAAGCTCATTTACCTTACAAGTCCATCTGGCGAGCAGGTTCGCTTTTCGCCAAAGCCGCTGTCGGGCCCTCATCTCTTCAAGACTTGAAGCGGCCACTCGATATTCGTGAAGTCCCAACGGTATGTGACTTCATGGATGTTTTTCCCGAGGATCTTCCTGGGATGCCACCCGTTCGAGACCTCGAGTTCGTCATCGAGTTGGCTCCTGGTACCGCCCCGATTTCGAAGAGGCCTTATCGGATGCCACCGAATGAGTTGGTGGAGTTGAAGAAGCAACTTAATGAGTTTCAAGAGAAGGGTTTCATTCGCCCTAGCTCATCTTTGTGGGGTTGTCCGGCGATCTTCGTTAAGAAGAAGGACGGTACTTTATGTATAAAGGCCGATTATCGCTCACTTAACGAAGTGACGGCCAAGAACAAATATCCTTTGCCCCAGATCGACGATCTCTTTGATCAATTATCCGGAGCCCGTGTTTTCTCCAAGATTGATTTGAGAGTGGATATCATCAAGTTCAGATCCGACCGAGGATATTCCCAAGACGGCTTTCTACTCGTTATGGCTTGTATGAGTATACCGTCATGTCTTTCGGCTTGACCAATGCTCTCGCTTTGTTCATGAACCTCATGAATTCGTGTTCATGGAGTATTTGGACAAGTTTGTCGTGGTCTTCATCGATGATGTTCTTATCTATTCCAAGAACGATGAGGAACACGCCGAGCATCCGGCTTGTGTTGGTAAGCCGCGGAGCACCACCAGATAAGTTCACCAAGCGCTGCTCGTTGAAGGAAGTGGCCTTCTGGGCCATGTGCTTTCAGCCGAGGCATGGCCATTGATCCTAGCAAGGTCGCGATGTGCTATCCTCGAGTCAGCCCTGCTCGCAACCGATGTGCGGAGTTTTCTCGGCTTAGCTGATATTATCGCTGTTTTATCGAGAACTTCTCCAAGATCGCTGGGCCGGCGACGGAGTTGCTCAAGAAGGACAAGAAGTTCGTGTGGTCCGCTGAGTGTGAGGAAAGTTTCCAAGTGCTCAAAAAGCGTTTGACCACCGCTCCCGTTCTCGTTCTTCCCGATATCCATCTGAGCTTCGATATCTATTGCGACAAGCTCGCCGAGGCCTCGGTTGTGTCCTTATGCAAGAAGGCAAGGTAGTGGCCTATGCATCAAGGCAATTGAGACCTCATGAACTCAACTATCCTACCCATGACTTGGAGCTAGCTGCTGTGATTCATTCACTTAAGATTTGGCGACATTACCTTATCCAGAATCGCTAGAAGTGTATTCGGATCACAAAAGCTTGAAGTATTTGTTCACTCAACCAGATCTGAACCTCGTGCAAAGGAGATGGTTGGAATTGATCAAAGACTATGATGTGGGTATTCACTACCATCCGGCAAGGCTAATGTCGTTGCCGGCGCGCTTAGTCGAAGCGCATTGTAATGCCTTATCACTCAAGGAGCTTCACCCACCCTTCTTGAGGAGTTTCAATACCAACTTGGGTTTGATGAGCATGGTTCCTCGCTACCTTGGTTGTGCACCAACCTTGGTGGATCGTGTCAAGGCCGCCAAAGAATCGGATGTCGAGGACCCGAATCAGCGTAATGTCAAGAACGGAACAGCCAAGTGCTTCTCCGAGGATGAGCACTTGTTGTGAGGTTCGACAGTACCGGTGGTTCCAAAGGACATGGAATTGCGGGACTTGATTCTCCGCGAGGCCCATGATTCGCTTTTGTCCATTCATCCCGGGCCATGAAGATGTATCAGATCTCCGCCGAGATTTTGGTGGACCCGTATGAAGAGGGAAGTTGCCGTGTTCGCTGCTGGCGCGACGATGTTGTCGCGGTGAAGGCCTAACATCGCATCACCGGTTTGTTTCAGCCTTTACTCGTTCTCGAGTGGAAGTGGATTCGATCGAATGGATTTCATCACCGTCTACCCACGCCCCAAGAAGAATGATGCCATTTGGGTCGCCATCGATCGATTGACTAAGGTGGCGATTTCCTTCCTGCCAAGATCGACTGGTAGGTCTTTTGGCGTAGCTCTACATTGCCCGTGATTGTGAGTTTGCACGGTGTCAAGACGATTGTGTTAGATCGTGATCTCTTTTCACATCTCGCTTTGGCATAGCTTGCAAGAGGCTATGGAACTGTCTTGCTAAATTCAAAGATATCATCCCAAACTCGATGGTCGATCGAGAGGGTCAACCAAGTTTTGGAAGACATGCTTCGTGCTTGTGTTCTTTCCTATGGGAAGCATTGGGAGAAATGCTTACCATTTGCCGAAGTTTTCTTATAACAACAATTTTCAAAGCCCCTCAAGATGGCACCTTTCGAGGCCTTATACGGAGAAAGTGTAGAATCCCGTTGTATTGGTCTCGAGACCGGCGAGAGACCTTTCTTTGGTCCGGACTCGATCAATGAGGCCGAGAGTCCAGTTCAATTTTATTCGAGCTGCGTCTTCGCAGACTCAATCCAGCAAAAGAGCTATGCGGATCGCCATCGCCGTGAGTTGAGTTTTGAGCCTAATGACTTTGTTTATCTCAAAGTCTCTCCTTTGAAGGGCCATCAACGCTTTTGGCCAAGGGCAAGTTAGCTCTCGGTATGTCGGTCCTACCAGATATCGAGAAGAAAGGAGCCGTTGCCTATAAGTTGGAGTTGCTCGCTGCACTTGAGGGGTACATGATGTGTTCCACGTGTCCCGCTTGAAGAAGTGCCTCCGTGTTCCAACCGAGGTAGTTCGCTGGAAACTCTCGATGTCCAACCCGATTTGACCTATCGCGAGCACCTGCTCGATACTCAAGAGGTCGAACGAAGAACTAGGAATCGTTCCATTAAGTTCCTTAAAGTTCAGTGGTCGAACCATTCCGAGGATGAAGCTACTTGGGAAAGGGAAGATCGTCTGCGTGCGGACTACCCTTCTTTCTTTTCCGAGTGAGCCAAAATCTCGGGACGAGATTTCTGTAAGGGGGGAGATTTTGTAACATCCCAAATGCCTAAACAGGTGTTTGTTTCAAATGTAATTAAATGTGTAGAAATTAAAACTTTTTCTCACATCTTGAAACCCCTATATTCACATGTAATCCTTGTCCAAGAGTTGGGTTATCCAAAAACATAAAGCTCTTGTTGACCAAAAGTCAAACTCATTTTCCATTCATCTTAAATCTTGTGCCAAACATTTGGTAATATTTTCCTTGGTCCTAGAGATGATGTGGGACCTCTCTGAAAAATATCATGGGTTATAAAACTTGGTTGATAATTTTTGGAGGTAAAACAATTCCTTGAACAGCCTTCATGAATTTCCTGAGAAAAATGCATTGCATAAGAACCTCTGGGAATTTTATGTAAGGTTAATCTTAACGTCAGCAAGCTCCAGTTAAAATTTCATAAATTTTGGAGTTGAATTGTTATCCCAAACAATTCTCGCTAAGTCTCACTGTTAAAAATTAAATTTAAAAGGGGTGCCTGCTCCTTGGTCAACTGCTTGGCAAAGTCGGTCCAAATTTCACCCCATCAGACCTCCCTCCACCCACTTGAGGTGCAACTGCTGGATCAAGATCCAACAACATGACCTCCTCCCACCAAATAGCACTCAACTGACCTCCTTCCACTCTGTTGAGGTCGAGTCATGGATCCAATCCAACAGTACCACGACCTCCTCCTCAACCAACACCGCGAGGTCCTCCCACCTCGGTGAGGTCACAGCCATTGGATCAAATCTCACGGCCCTAACCTCCCTTCGAGATCAAGCCACCCAGACTTCCTCTCCACCTTGTTAAGGTCATAGCCGTTGGATTCAGATCCAGAGGCCACGACCTCCGCTGCGAACCATCGCAGCCAAGACCTCCCCATCAGGTCCACGCCCTTGGATTTAAATCCAAAGGCCATGGCCTCCCTTGTGCGTTGCGCAGTGCCTTGGACCTCCTGTCCCTTTTTCCACGTGCGCGTTCGTGTTATGGAGATCGTAGGGCAACGACCTCCCCATTCAGGATCGTGTGGCTGGGACCTCCTCCCAGTCACTTAAAACGTAACAGTTCAAAAATAACATCCGATGGCCACGACCTCCTCATTCACTTAATCCAACGGTGGGCTTGAGGACCTGTTCTTTCCTAGCTTGGGCTCGCATGCAGCCATGGCAGAGGGAAGGTCACCAAGTCTTGTCCAACGGCTCGCTCTGGCACATTAAATGCGTGTCACCCCCTTTCCGCCCACTTGGCCATGCTCTGACTACCTACTCTGTCCCCTCCATCTTGTCTACTCCATGGACCTCCCATGGACCTCCCATGGGCTAAGCTCACCATGAGCTTACCCCTGGTGCAGGACCTCTCCTGCCCTAGGTATAAGAACTCCTCGGGCTCCCCTTGGCTTCTTTTTCACACCATTGCCACTTTTGCTTGCACCTCTGCTTGTAAACTCAAACCACCAAGCTCTCCTTGGTCAGCCATTGTTGGAGCTTGAGCTCCTCGGTGGACAAGGGTCCCCGGAGTTTTCCTCTCTTCTCTCAGGCTTCAATTTGTGCCATTCCTCTCGTGACCAAGTCCTAACTCGCTTAGTTGGGCATTTACAGAGGTGGACCAAATGGAGCTTGAGCCGAGCTTTGACCGTGGAGCACCCTTCTTCACCAACGCCGGTTCTTCCTCCTCGACCTCCAGAGCACCTCTCGACCTCCTGTAATCTTCCCGGTAATCCCTAGGCGCTTGGCACACGCTTGAATGTCGCCAGGAGCTCAATGTATCGCTGTTGTCTTTTGGCCCGTGCTTGTCACCTTGGCCATCTCCGGCCACGGCAGTTCAAAGCCGCCGCCATTGCCGAGAGTTGGTCCACCGTGGTGCGCAACACTATTGTGCACACAATGGTACTTTGGTGGTCGCCGGCGAGGTCTCGCATTGCCAAGATTGCTCATGTCTTTACGGTGAGCATTTTTGTCTGAACCGACCACCCCTGCGTGTCATTAGGACAAAGATTTGGGGCAGTAAATGCTCCCAATGATGGAGCATTTATCTGTCATAGCGCTCGACCTCCTTGTGTTCGCGCGACCTCCTCGTTGTCCCGCGCAAGCATTAACTCAATGTCACAGGCTACAGCAAGACGCTGCTTAAGCGCTAAGGCGTTGATCTGGCCGCCCAAGACCTCCTCCGAGGAGATCTTGAACGCCCAGACCTTCCTTGCTCAATCAGGGCCGCCTGCACCTCCACCGGAGGTCTGCGGACGCTAAGACCTTCGCTGGACCTCCTCGAGGTCATCTCGACCGCTGAGGACCTCTCGCGGATCCGGGCCGCTCCGGTCCTCCCTCGTGTTGTGGTCCGTTGATGCGGATCAACGGCCACGACCTCCCTCTCGCGCTGCTCGTTCTTTGAGGAGGACATGGACCGTTGGATCCAAGATCCACGCCCATGACCTCCGGACCATGCGCGCTGGCGTAAGCTTTAACTCCGGGAGGTCCTGAGCCGTTAGATCTGAGATCTGTGGCTCATGTCCTCCCCAGTCTTAATGGTTTTTAGAAATTCCAGTGAACTCTTTATTTGTAAACTGAAAAAGGTATGAACTTTAAAAATGCATAACTAATTCCTTTTAAATCCAAATGAGGTGGTTCAAATTTCTGCAGCTCTGGTTTGAGCTGAGCTCTAATCTAAAAATGGTTGTGAGCTCAGTTCTATTCCAGAAAAGTGAATTGCAAAGAGATTTCAAAACTAACTTTAAATGTCTCCTTAAAAATTCAATTAACTTGTAAAATGCATAAGTAAATCCCTGTAGATTATTTTAGAGTGAATCCAACTCTGTTGGCTTCCTCTATTAATGCACTAAATGTTAGATTAGGAATTAGGCATGTCACTATTTTCAAAAAGCTTTCTTGTGCATTTTAATTTTGTTCAAGTTCTTGTTTTTGAAAAATTATAGAGAATGCATAGTAGCTCCAAATGAGGTGAACTCAATTGTGTTATTCATCTCATGAGGTGCTTGTTTTACTGTAAAAATCTCAGCTGCACCACCTTTCCAGAAAATGTTGCCAAATAATTAAATTAGTGAATAGTGGCATTTTGGTATTTTTAGGGCTGAGCAGAATTGTTTTGCTCATATCTTTTGCATTGAGAATCCAAATCGATTGGTTGTTGTTGCTAAATTCCCTAAAATCACCCTCTTGCTGCTGTAGAAATTTCAGAGCATTTGGAGTTTGTTTTCTGTGCTGGCTTTGCAGTTTTCGCCGTTCTTATCGATTCTTTTCGCTTTTTTAGGTGCCGCATTTAGTGCTACTTAACCCGTGAGTGATCCTCAGCAATATATTGAGCAAAACCAGCAAGGCAAGCAGTTTGATCATGTCCCATTATTGTCCCATTACTTTAAAGCTTAATACTTTGTTTCACTTATATGTATGCATGCTACTTTGTGTTAAGATGTCGCTAGTAATCCTATAGATGCACATTCTCAGAGGTAAATATTCATTCTCTACTACTAAGCCTAGGATTATCTTGCTGCGATTTAGAGTTCGATGGATGGACTCTTATCGCTTAGTAGTTTACGTTGATAATGCTTAGCAATGCTTAGATAACGGTAGAAATGGGCGGTTGTCGACATTATGTCGATGGCCTTGATCACACAAAATTTTTATTCCATTGTTGTCCATCTTATGTTTTGTTATTTGTAAACAAATAAAACAAAAATGAGAACAAAATTGTTATTGACTTGGGCACAATGGATGTTGGTGTGATTTGTTGGGTGTGAACGAATGGTGCCTGTGTCCCCAAGGACCGAAGTTACTTGTGTCACTAAGCCAAGCACTTATGCGCTAACCACACGAGGGTATTGGGAACCCCTCTTAGCTAAGTACTTTGGAGGTGCTAGTTGTGGGTCGCAGAGTAAAACTGTTTTATAAGGAAAGAGCACCCGCAGCTTGTCAAGGGCTGGTCCTGGTGTCTCCTACCTTCCAAGTTATCGCGACTCTTAACTAGCATCATTCATTGAACTGCTCAGAGGACTTAGCCATACCGGCATACCAAAGGAAGTGTGCTAAATAGCTTGGCTAAAAGGCTGTCCGACGTGTGGGTACATTGGTACACCCTCGCAGGTTAAATCTATTCAATAGCCTCGCCCTAGGTTATGGACATGCTTGGTAAGGTCGTGCAAGAACTAGACTACAACATTTAATTAAAACTTGATGGGTTGGTATGAATGGATGTTCATGCTATTGTGGTGGCTATTGGGTTAGTCACTTCCAGGACTGTTGTTGTTGTCTATCTTTTGTTACTTGTCTCGTTGTTCTTGCAAATTAAAATGAATTGCAAATCTGCTTTGGAAATTATTTAAATATTGCAAATGAAAACTTGCTTTATGCTAAAATAAGTCCAAAGCCTCACCCACGAAATAAAGCTTGCATGTAGTTAAACTATAGTTCTGTTATACTACACGTCAGTCTTGCGAGTATATTTTTGTACTCATTTGCTTTGCTTAATAACTTTGATGCAGAGGAGGTAGAGCCTAAAAAGCTTTACTTTTGTGTGATGTGCATGGGCTGGGAATCGAGCTAGGCGTCTTGGTTGGTTGCCTTGTGGGCTAAAGGCAAATCTTGTGGCTCTCTTTTGTTTATCGCCATCTTATGGCATGTTGCTTCCGCTGTGTTATCTTTATTGTTGTATTTGGCCGGTCGGCCCCTTTTGTAATAACTCTATATGTTGTATGTCTTTTACTCTAGTTCGTGCTTTGGTTCTATGTCTTGAATGGAATTGATGCATGATTTTGTAAAGGGGTGTGTATACTGCATTTTGGGAAGTATACATATCTCGAAGACACGGATTATTATGTTTGTGATGCTAGGGTCAATGGTTGACTAAGTATTACAAGCTTAATAAACCGGGGTCCTCACACATACCACGGGCACCTGACTAAGCTCTAGGATCGAGATGGAATTGAGCATGGGCTGTTGTGATGGAGCGGTATGTGTGGAGGTGAAAACGACACGTTCTCCATTAGAGTTGGCAAGAGCAATGACTCGTATTGCGTAATCAATTACTCCCATGTATTATATCTAACCCAGGTGTATCTATCATAATGAAGTTGGCTTTGAATCCTACCCAACTGATTTCAATCTGAACGTCAAGACATCCGAGTTTTGCCCGTAAGACAGACCCGGGTGAGTGAATTATCATAATGCTTTCTAGAGATGTGGTTTCTAGTTTTTGTTGTATAGCAAACCTCTTAGAAACAAAAGAATGGGTTGCTCTTGAATCAAATAATGCCAATATAGGTACGAAGTGAACAAGAATCATAACCGTCACCAAATCAGGCAATGCATTAGTCTCCTCAGCGATCGTATGGTTCAGACAGTCATGTCCAAAGCCTTGCGCCAGCTTGGGGGCTTGCTGTCCTCCTTGACCTCATGCAAGGCCCTAGGATCACTGCTAGACACCAAGGGGTGGAGGTTGAGGCGATGGAAACTTCCTCTTTGGACACGCACTCGCAAGGTGCCCATGTTCACCGCAGCCGAAGCAAGTGATGTCTGCTGCCCAGTTTTATGTACTGGACGGCTGTCGTCTGCGGTTATATTGCTAAACCACGGCTTGTTGAGGGTGAGGACCTTGGGCTTAGAACCTTGGAGGTGGTGGTGCTGAAGGATGTGTGTTTGATGGTTGCCAAACATGCGGTCTTGGCATGCCGTTGCTTGCTGATTTCTATGCAAGTCACTTGTGTTTGCGACTCTCCACGATCGTTCAAGTGCTATCCTCGACCCAGATGGCCTTGTTGATCAAGGTATGGCAGTTGGGGATTTCATGGGCAACGACTAACCATTTCATCTCATCGTTGAGGCGTTCTCGGAAGATAGCAACTTTCCTCCCTTTGTTTGGTATCTCGGACGTAGCGTAGCAAGCGAGATAGTTGAAACGATGGAGAAACTCCATCACTGACAGGCTCCCTTGCTAGAGTTCATAGAACTCCCACTTCTTGATATCCATAAGACCCGAGGGAATATGGGCAATATGGAAAGCTTCTTTGAAGGCGGCCCAATATATGGTCTGGCTTTCAAGAGGGATGGCTTGATGGTTCTCCCACCAAGCTGCTGCTGCACCTTGTAGCTAGTAAGATGTGTATAACACCTTCTCTTCGTCATTGCACTAGGCAATGACCAACTTGCTCTCAACGGTGCAGAGCTAGTCGTCAACATCGAGAGGGTCAACTGTTGAGGCCAAGGTCGGAGGTCGAGTCCGCATGAACTCGCGCATCCTAGACGACGGTTGGTTTGCAGCAGCTCCGTTTCCTCCAGAAGCAATGTCGAGGGCAGTGGTCTTTTGCTCCAATTGCTGGAGCAGAAGAGTATTTGTCTGCGGCCCTTGTTCGATCATGTCAATCACTTGTGCCATGGTGGGTGGTGGTGGCAAAACTTCTAGTTCTTCGATGGAAGTAGGCTAAGATTGCTCAGCTTGCGCCGCTAATGTGGAAGGGTGTAGCGGGTTGGGTTGCAAAGGTGTAGGGACCTTGCTTCCCAGTTGCTATGATCCAGAGGTGGCTCCTGTTGTCATTAGCTAACGAACGGATCGGGTTACCGGCATCCTGGTCATATAAAGTGCAGTGTAAACAAACGTGCGCAAGATGAGGGAGAATAAGCAAAAGTTAAGTGGGTCGACAAGTATCATCATCACATCTAAAATAACTTTTCTAAACTAAAAATATGCACGTTTTTAAACTTTAGGGGCAGCACACATGAATTTTAACATAAAGGTCAAATTTTACATGGCGCACATACCCATTACTTTTATATTACAAAAGAAGCAACTAGACCAACACAAGTAGCAACTTACATCCAGATTACAGCAATATTATACATAAGTTCAACCTACAAAATGCCCAAAAATGCTCACGCTAAAGTCGTACAAGTGAGCTCTAGGCTATCTACCTCTGTCTAGTCATCGTAGTCGCGACGTGCAGCTCCTGAGGACTCTAGGACAGCGGAGGGTTGGTACTCATCCTCCTCATGCCCGTCACAGGGGTGACGGTGTTGCTACACCATCTGCGATGACTCCTCCATCCCGAGCAAATGGCCATCACCCGACGGCGGTGCCTGATTGCAGACATGCAGGGACGTCGGGTACCAGAAATTGGTTAGGAACAACTCTCACATATGAACTCCATTTTAGTTGATTATTCTTGCTAAATTCATCTAAAATCATACTCTACCTGCTGTGTAATTTTAATGCATTTTGGATGAACTTGAATTTCTGAGTAAATTCAGTGTTATTCGTTCTTCTCGTTCGTTCGGTAGATTTCAAAGATTCGAGTGTGTACAAAAGTGATCCTATGCAGCACCTAGACTATCCCCAGCAAGGCAAGCAACCCCCTTCATTTGATCATGTTGATCCTACTATGCTCAACACTATTATCTTGTTTTGAAATTGTATGGATGCATGCTCTATTCGATGATTAATTTCTCGTTAGAGGTAGTTAATCCTAATAGTTGCATGAGCTGTAGGTAAATGTTCACCCCTTGCCACTGAGCTTAGGTTAATATTCCCGCTAATGAATTAGAGCTCGATGGATGAGTTATGGTTATTTATACCATATATGAGTCGTGTCGCTTAGTAATGCTTAGTTCGGTAGAATGGGGATCATCGCTCAACGATGGTCATTATATCATCACTTTAATTACTTAGGTCAGGGTACTCATATAAGTATTGTATTTAGAAAATTAAAACTAAAAATAAAAGGATTTGGACTTGGGCCGATGATTGAATGGTGTGTTTATCAGGTGTGTGGTTCGTACCCAAGTCAACAAGGACCAAACATCTTGTATCACTGATCCAAGCATTATTGCGTGCATCCACATGAGAGTATTGGGAACCCCACTTTACTTATTACTTTGTTATTTATTAACTCTGAGCCACAGGTGGTAGATGTTAGGGGGAAAAATATTCTGTTGTTAATGGAAATGTATGAGCTAGGTTCTGGGTAGGTTCCCTCGCCTGAGATGCATCGATAGTTGTGGAGGCTTTACCAGTGACTCCATCAAAATGTATTTGTCCTTTGTGGGATCCCTGTCTGCACATGCAAGGG
Source organism: Phyllostachys edulis (assembly GCA_036346405.1). Classification (NCBI taxonomy): domain Eukaryota; kingdom Viridiplantae; phylum Streptophyta; class Magnoliopsida; order Poales; family Poaceae; genus Phyllostachys; species Phyllostachys edulis. Next base: position 41,883 of record JAYEVD010000056.1, read on the forward strand.
TGGTTCATGGAGGCCTTCGCACCCATAGGGTGGCTCCTAGCTAATGCATTTTATTGGAAAACGTATCGTACAATCTAGCTCCGCCAGCATACCTTAGGATGTGTGCTTAATTTCGAATGGCAAAGGAGTGGTCGGGCATGTGGGTAAAGCTGTACACCCCTACAGGATATAATCTATTCGAATAGCCAAGTCCTTGGTTATGGACACACTTGGTTAGGTCGTGCAAGAGTTAAACTCTACTTCTCGACAAAACTTGGAATCAGGGTGGTACGAATGGGGAATTCGTGCTAATGTTGTGGTGGCTGTGGGCAGCCACTTCTAGGTTGTTAATTATGTCTCTAAATATTGTCTCCTTGTTATTTAAACAAATAAAAATAGATTTGGTAAATTTCCTTGCAAAATATTACTCTATTGTAAAGAAAAATGCATTTATGCTGAAAATTGCCTAGTATAGTTACCTTCCTTTGATACTTGAGTGCATCTACTTTATTTTGTTATTGTAAGTCTTGCAAGTACAATTTTATACTTAACGGGGTTCTCCATGCTGCAGAGGAGGTTGACCCCCAAGGGGTTAGCCAATGTGAGATCGACTACGAACGCGACGGGTCTTTCTAGAGCTTTGACGAGGATATAATAATCCTCATTTAATTATTTATCTATAATTCATGTTATGGATAATAATGGAGTCATATGGTTCTTGAGTATACCCCATAATATTCATAAGGTAGTGGCTGGAGGTTGTAAGTTCTTCTACGACCACCCCATAGCCGTAAGTCCTTCTACGACTACCCCATGTCGTAAGCCTTTCTACGACTATGCTCTGATCATAAGCTCTCCTACGATCAGTCTGTGGTCGTAAGCTCTTCTACGATCACCACCTAGTCGTAAGCTCTTCTATGACCAGTCCCTAAGTAATGGGGCTTACATACATGTGGGCCTAGTCGACCAGAGAATCTTCTGCACCATATCTAAAGATATGGGTAGTAAACTATGCTATTATTCTCTGGAATAATGGCACGATTGAACTCCCTGTTATGGTGATAACTGCCTCGCGACGTGGAAACGTTACCACTCCCACAATAATCTCCAGTAACGGCTCCATTATCTAGAGCATTAAGGCGCCCTTTGGACTGGAGGAACAGCAGCACGCTCCGAGTACTGTATAAAAGGTAGAATCGTCAGAAGGAGAGGGAGAGAGGGATCAGGAGCACAAGACGCCTCATTCAAGTCTTTCTCTTGATCTTGTAATCCAGCATACTAAATACATACACACATGAGTAGGGTTGTTATTCTCCTCAGAGAAGGCCCGAACCTATATAAAAATCCTCGTATCGCCTCTCTCTGTGTGATTTGAGTCTTGGAGACCCCCCAAATCAAACAATCTTTACGTAAGTTCGATTCTAAAACACCGACAGCTGGCGCCGACCGTGGGGATCTTTGAGTCACCAGCTTTTCTTCGCTCTTTTCTAACTCTAATGCTCTCATGGTAGGAGAGTGAAACGAGGAGAACTGGTTTGACTTGGTCGATTATGCAGATATCGACATGGATGTCAGTTTTGACTACGAGCCGAGTATTGCATCATCCGATGGTAATGTCGCCTCTGGAGATCATTCTCCAGGAGACCATATGACCGATGGAGTTGAGGAGGGATCCTTATCCCCCGCAACATTACTTCTGGATAGGGAACCAGCTTCCTTAGAGGGCAAGGGCCAATCAGACCACAATCAGGACTGCACCATGACAGGTTTAGAGCATGGCGAGGGATCCCCCTCCAAGTGTTCAAGTCTGTTTGAGACAGTCTGACCTGGCACAACAAGTCCTGGCGGCAATCATTCTGGAGCTTCATCTTCACCTGGTGGTTGTCTCTCTTAGGTTAGGCCCACAAAGGATGGAGTCAAACATGCTTTTCCTACGGGTTCGACCATCCCATCGTAGGGCTCACTTGCGGACGGAGATGGTTATAACCCAGAATTCCCCTTCCTAGAGGGGTTTGATCCAAGTCGTCAGACGGTGTCTCTTGACTACTCCTCAAGTGAGGAGGCCTCAAGCGCAGGTGGAGATCATCAACGAGAGGTCTTCGTCCTTCCCTCAGGTGACGATCACTCTCCTAGAGACAGTACTGAGGTTGCTCCCCAACGATCACACGTTGCGACCCGTCATGGGAATGACGAGGACACCTCCAGCGATGAACAGAGTAAACACTCTAATGAGTGTGAAGGGGATTCTTGAAATACTCATACTCCATTGAGGCAAGCTCGAGGCTCAGGTATGGACATTCCTGAGGCAACCCAACAGAGAAGAATCGTAGCTTAGAAAAATCCATTTGGGCACATTCACTATCAGTCGGAGGAAGCTCAAGAACTCCAGCGCATCAATGACCTTCTCGAGAACCCATCTCGAAAACTTGCACAAACACCTAGATATGACCTCTTTGCTGAAGAGATCACGCAAAGGATTCGGAGTCGTGGCGGTACGACCTCATTTGCTTCTAGTCGTTCGAAAAACTCACCGCATAGAGATCGCCATGATGACCGATCATGACGCTCTCCTGATCTTCGCCCCAGCCGAAGGAGAGTTCTTCGAATGCCTGATGACTAGCAAGTTCCCAGGAGAAGTGATCGTTCACCACTCCAACCCAGAAATCTGCGACAACAGACGGAATACGAGGACTATTTCCTTCGTAGGGTTAAGACCCACCACAAGTCGGGTCCACCTACGACCAGGTATCATCGCGTACGATCACGTGATGATGTCAATCCTTCTTTTCTGCAAAGAAGGCATCAAGAAGTCATTAGCGGATGTCGGGCTTTCTCACCTGACCTCCGAGCAGTTCGCTGGTCGCCTCGGTTTCGACCAGTGAACATGGAGTAGTTTGATGGATCTCAAAACCACATTAAATTTCTCCAGATCTACACAACTGCTGTCTGAGCAATAGGAGGAGGAGAGCATGTGATGGCAAATTATCTTCCTACTATGCTCGAGGGATCTGCTTGATCGTGGTTGTAAAATGAGCCACTCGAGTCGATTTATTCATGGCAGCACCTTTGCGACCTCCTACTAGCGAATTTCCAGGGCACCTACCATCGCCTTGGGAAGGAGGACGACCTGTATAGGATGAGACAGAACGACCACGAGACTCTGTGTTAGTTCATTCAACGCTTCAGTCAGGTTCGAAATTTCATTCCTAAGGTTTTTGATTCTTCTGTCATCAGAGCTTTCAAGCAGGGAGTTCGTAGTAGAAGGATCATAGAGGATATCACCTTAAATCCTCCCACCACTATCGTCGAACTCATTGAGATGGCCGATCGATGTGCTCACCGGCTCTTTGAAAGCGGTCGAGTGGAACAACAATATTGATCGAGAAGATAAAATCCTCAAGTGGTGGGAGAAAGTGGTAAGAAGAAGGATAAGAAGGCCAAGAAATCCAACAACAAGGTAAAGGGCCAAAAGCTTGTAACAGCCCAAAATTTCCAAATTTGGTTAAAGTTTAAAACTTATTTGAATTTGTGTAGTTTCTTAAAATTCAAAAGCTTTTTCTTTAAATTGTTTAAAGCCAAAACAAATTTAAATTCAAAATCTATTACCAACTTTAAGTTAGAATTATTTTATTTAAGTCCAGAATAATGCTAGACACTTCTGTGAATTTTTCTAGAATTTTTGGAGTTTATTTGCTATTTTCTAAAGCTTAAATGAATTAATCAGATTATTTAAACTCGGAAAACAATTTAAAACTTAATCTCACCTTTGGGCCGAAACTTTACTGTTCGGCCCAGCCTCTTTTTCTTTCCGGCCCAAACCAGCCCGCCCGCACAAGCTCCTCAACAAATCACGACCGTCGGATTGAAATCCGACGGCCAAGATCGTGTGAGGACCCCGGTTTATTAGGCTTGTAATACTTAGTCATCCATTAACCCTAGCATCACAAACATAATAATCCGTGTTTGAGATATGTATACTTCCTGAATGCAAGATATACACACCCTTTACAAAATCATGCATCAATTCCATTCAAGATATAGAACCAAAGCACGATTAGAATAAAAGACATACATAACTAGAGTTATTACAAAAGGGGCCGACCAGCCAAATACAACTGGAAAGGTAAACACAGCGGAAGCAAAAGCCATAAGATGGCGATAAACAAAAGAGAGCCACAAGGTTTGCCTTTAGCCCACAAGGCAACCAACCAAGTCGCCTAGCTCGATTCCCAACCGCAACACATCTCACAAAAGTAAAGCCCTTTGGGCTCTACCTCCTCTGCAACAAAGTTATTAAGCAAAGCAAATGAGTACAAAATGTACTGTAAGACCGACGTGTAGTATAATGTAACTATAGATAGCTACATGCAAACTTTATTTAAGTGGATGAGGCTTTGGACTCATTTTAGCATAAAGCAAGCTTTCATTTGCAATAATGTAATAGATTGAAAGCAATTTGACAAAGCATTTTTAATTGTTGAAATAACAACGATACAATAATAATAACAACAACAAGAACAACCTGGAAGTGACTCACCCAAGTCACCACAACAATAGCATGAATTACCCAATTCATACCACCCATCAAGTTTTAATTAATCGTTTAGTCTAGTTCTTGCGGGAAATCACCAAGCGTGTCCATAACCTAGGACGAGGCTATTCGAATAGTTTTAACCCTGCAGGGGTGTACCAATGTACCCACACGCTAGACCGCCTTTTCGCCACATGATTTAGCACACTTCCTTTGGTATGCCGGCACGGCTAAGTCCTACGAGACATTTCCAATGGATGATGCTAATTAAGAGCCGCAACCCACGGGGGTAAGGACACATTAGACAGCCTAACCGGTCTGCTAATGCTCCCTCCCCATACCACACACACACATTTTATTTTTAACACACCCACCGACCAGCTCATAATTAACACCTCCCAAAGTACTTAGTCAAGAGAGGTCCCATATCCCCCTCGTGTGGTTAGCACGCCAAAGTGCTTGGATCAATGGCGCAAGTAACTCGGTCCTTGGGGACTTAGGCACCATTCCATTCACACCCAACAATTCACACCAACATCCATTGTGCCCAAGTCAATAACAATTTTGTTTTCATTTTTGTTTATTTACAAAGTAACAAGCACAAGATGGACATAATGGAATAATAGTTTTTGTGTGATCAAGGTTATCGACATAATGTCGACAACCGCCCATTTCTACCGTTATCTAAGCATTGCTAAGCATTATCAACGTAACCTACTAAGTGATAAGAGTCCATCCATCGAACTCTAAATCACAGCAAGATAATCCTAGGCTTAGTAGTAGAGAATGAACATTTACCTACAGGATATGCATCTATAGGCTCAACTAATCGATATTTCAACACAAAGTAGCATGCATACATACAAGTGAAACTAAGTATTAAACTTTAAAGTAATGGGACAATACTGGGATATGATCAAACTGCTTGCCTTGCTGGTTTTGCTCAATATGTTGCTGAGGATCACTCACGGGTTCAAAGCACTCGTCGGCACCTAACGAAAAGGTGAAAAGAATCGATAAGAACGACGAAAACCACAAAGACAGCATAGCAAACAAACTCCAAATGCTCCAAAATTTCTACAGCAGCAAGAGGATGATTTTTACGGAATTTATCAACAAGAACCAATTGATTTGGATTCTCAATGCAAAAGATATGAGCAAAACAAATCTGCTCAGCCCTAAAAATTGCAATCTGCTACTATTCCCTAATTTAATTATTTGGCAACATTTTCTAGATGGGTGGTGCTACTGAAATTTTTATAGTAAAACAAGCACCTCATGAGATGAATAACACAATTGAGTTCACCTCATTTGGAGCTATTATGCATGTTTTATGATTTTTCAAAGATAACATAAGGAGCACAACTAAAATGCACCCACAATGCTTTTGAAAACAGTGACATGCCTAAATCCTATTCTAACACTTAGTGCATTAACAGAGGAATCCAACAAAGTTGGATTCACTCCAAAATACTCTACTGAGAAATACTTATGCATTTTACAAGTTAAATGAATTTTTAATGAAACATTTAAAGTTAGTTTTGAATTTTATTTACAAAACCATTTTCTGGAGCTGAACTGGGCTCATAACCATTTTTAGATTAGAGCCTGGTCCAAACCAGAGCTACAGAAATTTGAATCACCTTATTTGGATTTAGAATGAATTAGTTATGCATTTTCAAAGTTCATACCTTTTTCAGTTCATAAAATAACAGCTCTCTGGAATTTCCTAAAAACCAATAAGACAGGGGAGGGCATGAGCCATAGATCTTGAATCTAACGGCTCAAGACCTCCCAGAGAACATCGCACACACGCGCTCGCGAAGGTCCAGAGGTCATGGGCCGTTGATCTTGGATCCAACGGTCCCTGTCCTCCCAAAGAAACAAGACGCCGAAGCGAGAGGGGAGGTCGTGGCCGTTGATGCTGCATCCAACGGACCACAACGATAGAGGGAGGACCGGAATGGTCCAGATCTAGCGAGGGAGGTCCTAAATGGCAGAGATGACCTCGAGGAGGTCCTGCGCGGAGGTCTTAATGGCTCAGACCTCCAGGGGAGGTCTGGACGGCTAAGATCTCACCGGAGGAGGTCCTGGACGTTCAAGATCTCCCAGGGGGAGCTCTTGAATGGCCCAGATCCAGAGCCACAGTGCTCGCGCACGCGCGCGCACGCGGGCAAGGAGTTAAAGTGCGCGGGACAACGAGGAGGTCCAGCGCGTTAAGACAGCAGTAAATGCTCCCAATGATGGAGCATTTACTGCCCCAAATCTTTGTCCTAATGACACGCGCGGGATGAACTTTTCCGACAAAAACGTTCACCGCAAAGACATGGTCAATGCCGGCGATGCAGACCTCGCCGGCGACCACCAAGGGTACCAACGTGTGCGCAATAGTGTTGCGCACACAATGGACCTCCTCTCAACGGCGGCAACGGCCTTGAACGCCGGCGAGCCGGAGAGGAGCACGATGGCCCAACACGGCCAAAATGATAACAGCGAAATTTGAGCTCTGCAGCGATTCATACAGCGAGGTGCCCAGCTCTAAGGACTATCAGGAGGTTACCTAGAGGTCCTGAGGAGCTGAGGAGGTCAGGGGCGAGGAGGACCGGCGCTGGAGAAGATGAGGAGCTCCACGGCCAAAAGCTCCAGCTCCAGCTCCCAGTGAGGCCTCCTCTGAAAATGTCCCAACTAAACAAGTTAGGACCTTGGTCACAGAGGGTAATGGCACAAATAAAAGTGAGGAATGGAGAGGATAAGCCTAGGGACCCTTTTTCACCGAGGAGCTCCAAGCTCCAACAATGGCGGCCAAGGAGAGCTTCAGGTGGTTGAGCTCCACAGAGCCGAGAGCAAAGGTGAGATGTGTAAAAGCGGCCAAGGAAGACCATGGGGAGGTTTTATACCTAGGGCAAAAGGGGTCATGAGCCACGGGTTAAGCTCATGGTGAGCTTAGCCCATGGGAGGTCCATGGCTCGGACAAGATGGAGGGGACAGGTGTAGGTAGGTCAGGGCATGGCATAGGGGCGGAAAGGAGCTGACACGCATTTAATGCTGGCCTGCACAGAGCCGTTGGGACATGACCCGACTTGCACACCCACCCATGGCTCTCGCACGAGTGACAGAGGAAGGAGAAGAATAAGGCAAGGCCTCCACTGCTGGATGAAAAGATAGAGAGGTCCTAGCCTTAGGATTTGAAACGGTGAGATTTAAAAGAAAGGAGGAGGTCACGGCCACACGATTTGGTCTGGGGAGGTCGTGACCCTCCCATTATCATTGCATGGATGCGCAAAGGAAAAGGGGACAGAGGTCCAAGGCGTTGATCTGAATCCAACGCGCGGACTCGATGGGAGGACTTAACTCACATGCGACTTTGAGAAGTGAGGGGAGGTCATGGCCTTTGGATTTAAATCCAAGGGCACACAACCAAAGGGGAGGTTCTAGGCGGCACAAGAAGCGCAGAGGAGGTCAGACTGCTGGATTTGCATCCAATGGTGCCGATCAAGTGAGGAGGTCCCGGCCTTACGCCAGTAGTGCACAGGAGGTCATGGCCTTTAGATTTAGATCTAAGGGCTCACAGGAGTGGTCCGAACGCCCACTCAACAGAGACCGCGTGATCTAAATCTAACGGCTTAAAAGGATGGTCCGACGGTCCACGATCTCAAGGCTGAAACGAGATCCAAGGGAAAGGAGAGGACAAGGAGGTCATGGGCGTGAGATTTACATCTAACTGCCACGACCTCACGTGGGTGGGAGGTCTTGCAAGACGAAGCAAAGGGGAGGTCATGGCAGAGATTTTAAATCCAACGGCGCACAACACAAGATGGGGGAGGTCTTTGCGCTAATATTGAGGGAGAGGTGGGTCATTGGATCTCGATCAATCTGCCACGACCTCAACAAGGTGGGAGGTCTAGAGTGTTTGAGAACAAGGGGAGGTCATGGCCATGGATCTTTGATCCAATGGCACAAGACCTCGATGGGGTGGAGGACCAGGGCGTTTGATAACGAAGGGAGGTCATGGCTGTTGGATTTGATCCAACGGCTATGACCTGGATGAGGTGGGAGGACCTCGCTGCGATGGTTGAGGAGGAGGTCGTGGCCTTTGGATCTGAATCCAACGGCTACGACCTCAACAGCGTGGAAAGGAGGTCTGTTGAGCTGAGTAAGAGGTTGGGTTTTGCCCACTTAGGAAAGTGGCTCAAGCCCAAGTCAAACCAGTCCATTTAAATTTGAAAAACAAGCTGAGACTTTTGAGGATTTCTTTGAGATAGCAAATGAACTCCAAAATTCATGAAATTTTAACTGGAGCTTGCTGACATTAGGATTAACCTTACATAAAATTTTCAGAGGTTTTTGTGCATTGCATTTTTCTCCAGAAATTCTTAAAAGCTGTTCAAGAGTTTGTTTTACCTCCAAAATTATCAAACAAGTTTTAAAACTTATGATATTTTTTCAGAGGGGTCCCACATCACCACTAGGACCAAGGAAAAGTATTTCCCAATGTTTGGCACACGATTTGTGACAATAGGAAAATGAGTTTGACTTTTGGTCAACCAGAGCTTTGTGATTTTGGATTTCACAACTCTTGGACAAGGAATTACACGTGAGTTCAGGGGTTTCAGGATGTGAGAAAAAGTTTTAATTTCTACACATTTAATTACATTTGAAACAAACCCTGATTATACATTTGGGATGTTACACACTGCCCGCCCTCTTTCTTTCGCTTTCACCCACTCGCTGTCACGTGGGCCACGCCCCTTCGTCCTCCCTGTCATCGTCTCCGCAAGGCCGCCGTGCGCAACCGCCATGGACGTCAACGCTGAGCTCGCAACGGCCGCCTCCTCAACCGCTCCCGATTTTCGCGCACACGTACACGCGGACCGCGCCCGCCTCCGCCCGATTTATCCTCCTTTTTCTTTTCGTGCATGCGGGCGCCTGCCGCAATCGCACAAGCGACATGCCCACCCCGACCTCCATGCCGCTTTAGAGCGCCCCGGTCCCTATAAAAGGGCGCCCCGGCTGCGCAACCTTCCCTGCAACACAACGCCGCCACCCATTGCCATCCTCCTCGTCTCTAACACCCCAATTTGAAGTTTTCTTGCCGCCAGCCTCGAGAGCTTGGAGCTTCGATTGCGCCGCCGCCGTCCACGCCGCGACCTCGACTCTGCCACCATCATCATCGCCGTGACGTCGCGAACCTGGTGCTCGCCTTCGCTTCGTCGGAGCGCCGCCGGAACTCGTTGTCGCCGTCAAGCCGAACCTCTCCACCGCCAAAGCTCGCCACCGACGCCCTTTCCGCCGCACCCTCGCGCATCGTTGGTAAGCATCTAGTCTAGTGTCGCGTTCTCTTCATTTTGCGCACACCCGCACCCCTCGTCGTGGCGTAGAACGCCAGCGAGGCTCTCACCGGAGCACCGTCACTCTTCGGGCTTGCATGGCATGGCCATGTTAGCACCACATCAGCGCCAGCTCAGCGCTCGCATCCGTGTCAACGCCCACGTGGCGCCACATCACACCACCGCCCTGTGCGCAAACCACGTAGACCGAGTCCATGTGGGCCGTGTCTATGACACATGGTGCCCACTTGTCAGAATTAATTTAAATTCTGGAAAACCTCAGGGCTAAGGTCAGCATTGCGCAATAATTAGATTTTCCTTTAGAATAATAATTCGGTAAATCCTTTTAATTTACAGATTTAGTTTAAAACATGTAAAATTCATATCTTTTTCACCCCAACCCCAAATTGAGTGATTCCAAATTCTAAAATCTTATAAAATTAATATCTAGCTAAATAAAATATAATTATTTAATTTGGAGTAAGTTTAAACTGTTTGTTTGAATTTGAAATGATTTAAACTACAAATTTAGGATTTGAACTTGTAAAATTCATATCTTTTGAACCCTAATTCCAAATTGAGTGATTCGAATTGCTAACATCTTAGAAAATTATTATCTAGCTAAATAAAACAAAATTATTTCATTTGGACTTAGTTTAATCTGCCTTTTTGAATTTATTTGAATTTCAATTGATTTGTCGATTTTCATGCTTAGACTACGATTTATTCCGGGAATTTGATTCTTCCAAGATTTAGAATTTCAAGACTTCAGTGGAGGCAAGTTACACTTTGGCCATCTTGCACCTACTATTTTAAAGTTATTTAAATTCAGTTTTCAAATTATTAAATGCATGCATATTTCTCTTCAAGTATTTCAAATTCCTGTTTAAACAATTAGATATTCCAACTGCCATTGTATGGCCAATTTGGATATTGATATGTCATTCCTTTGTCACCACTAGATAAACTAGTATGATAAAAACCCAGATGCTTAGCAAAAGCTTAGACCATGTTTACCAATTTTGGGGAATTTAGCCAAACCATTTCAAATGGATTTAAAAATTGGAATCTATGGTATTGTTTTACCATAGAGGCTTATTAAAGGTGGTTTTACTAAATAAAATTAAAAATGGTTTGGACTTGGGCTAAACGGATGAATGGTGGGTGCAGTTTATGCGGGTTTAATCTGTTAGGATTAAAGCCCGGGTTTGCTTTTGAAAGATGCCCAAGTCGATTAAGGACGGTCTTGGAGCCGCATCTTGCTATGCTCATCAGACCACCACACGCCTTGTCTCGGCAAGACCGGCTTAATAATTTGGGATACCTCGTAGTTATTCGTGCCATATTGTATGAGTGGGTGTCGGTTAGACAAGAGTCCCACTGGGCGCAAGAGGGGGCTCCTGAGGATGGTTAGTCCAATGGGAGTGAAACCTTAGCAGCACGAGTACTTTGAGGTAGATCATTGTAACGGCCTTGTGATAATTGCTTTGTCACACGCCTTAGGAAGTGTGGGTTGGCCGACTCAAAGAGCAAATTATCTCGTGTGGGTAAAGCTATACAAACTCTGTAGAGTAGAAAACTATTCGAATAGCCGCGTCCGCGGTCATGGACATGCTAGCAAAGCCACTTTGAGATAGACTTGTTTTTGGTTTTAAAATGATTTCAACAGATGTTTTCAGGATGCTTAGTCCTGTGGGAAAATTGGGCGGGTAGCCATTGTGATAGGAGGATATCCATCACCTTTCTTGGAGGTTATCCATATTATACATTTGTCATTTAAAATTTTGATTTTAAATATCGTATGAAAATGGCCTTGCAATCTAATATGATTATTTAAACTAAAACTGCTGCTTTACGCAAAATAACCCTGCCAATGTCCTTTGTTTATTTTATACATGCATTACAATTCCATATTGGGTGTAACTTGCGAGCACGGTAGTAGTGCTCATGCTTGCTGAATATCTTTTATTCAGGTGAAGACTAATATCAGGACGGTGAAGACACCGACGCCAAGGCTACGCCCCCAGACAATTGCCTCTAGCGGATTGTTCTGGCCTACTACTACTGTTTTTACTTCCGCTGTGTTATTCAATATTCTATTTGGCTTCATGCCCAATTGTATTAAACTCTGATTTACTATTAATGCAATGCGAGACATGGTTATGTTATCATTTTTGTAACTATGTACACTAGAAATCCTGGACCGGTGTATGAACACAGAGGATTCGGGATCTTTCGTTCCCAGGTCTGACAAAAGTGGTATCAGAGCCATGTCGACTGTAGGTCGTGGCCTTAGAATTGCCTTAAGGACTTATTTTCAAAAACTAAAACTATTTGGAGTCTGTCTAGAGTCATTTCTCAACCTTTCTCTTTAAAATGTTTACTAACTCATCTCCTTCTCAAAATTTTAGATGGCTAAGAGACTGGACGCTACTTCCCACGGAGCCTTTGTTGGATACTGGGCCGAGATACTTTGGGAAATGATGCAGCACCTGGGTTACCGGAAGAGGCCAACTTTTCAAGGATTCAGGTACCAGGTGGGAGAACAACAGCTGTGGAGAGTAGAGGTGCTCATCTACTCCAATCTTGCGCCGGACACCGTCTTCCACATCTTTGACGCTCCGATTCGGCGCGATACCTTTGATGATGGCATTCAGGATGTGGCAAGAGAGGCAGTCCGCCATCTTCGCTACACCTACGATCATCGCCTTCATGGCACCAGGTTTGATTATCACCCAATGCACATTCCGACCCGGCTCGACAGTACTTTCAACTCCGCTAGAGACGAAGATTCCCCCGAGCTGACGCACCATGTGGATCTAGCTAAGGCTTTGGACTACGCCTACGGGAACACCTTGAATGACTTGCTCACCGCTGTAATGCAGTACTCACAGGAGGCGAGGAGAAGTCAAGACCAGAATCATGAGCTAGCTAGCTACAAGGCTGGCGAGGCTAGCCCCAATGAGTCAGATTACACCCCTAGCACCCCATAGTTATTTTCCCTAGTTCGTTCATTAGTTGCGAATTATGAGCTACTATTTCATTTATGGTAGCCATAATCTTTGAATAAAATAAATTAATAAAGGAACTTCTTGAAAAAAAAATCTGCTCTTTGTCTTATGTGCTCTTTGTGTTCTTGGGCTATCAGAATTTGCCCCCTTTAGAACTTCCTATCTGTCTATCTTTTCTAAATCTTTGGGGTTCCAGCAGATGGTGACCACCCGCATCGGCAAAGATGGCAAAGTGTCCGAGGTCGGGGCAACAAAAATGCGGATTACCAGGAGGATCCCGTGCAGCAACCACCACCGCCACCAGTTGAAGGACCGGATTACGCCGATGATGGAAAACCGTAATCATCTCGATTAACCTCCTAGCTCGATCCCTCGGCGTGCAAAATGTGCAGCAAGCGGCTCGATCGCACCACCACCTCCACCTACGCAGAGATTGACCATTGCAGATTTCATGCGCATGCGCCCACCGACATTCTCCAGCAGCACGAAGCCGATGACTGGATCCGTGCTATCGGAAAGAAGTTGGATATTGCACAGTGTACCGATCGTGAGAGAGTCCTGTTTGCCTCTCACCAGCTCACCAGTCCCGCATTGGAATGGTGGGATAACTTCACCATCTCCCATGCTGATGCGCAGACTATCACTTGGGAGGAGTTTGTGCGGGCTTTCTGCCATGCACATATCCCCGCGAGGATAATGTCCTTAAAGAAGAAAGAGTTCCGCGCACTCTGACAAGGCAACCGCCAAATGGGGAGTACTGCGCAGAGGTTCAACCAGTTTGCTCGCTATGCCCTAGCAGACGTGGCTAGAGATGAAGATAGGCAGGAAAGGTTTATGGAAGGTCTGAATGATGAGATCTCCGCCCGGTGATCTCCCAAGATTACATCGACTTCGGTATACCGGTGAACAAAGCTCGCCGAGGCCAAGCGGCAGAGATGGAGAACATAGCGGAGGATGGCCGCTCAGAAGTTCAATTCTGGAGACAACCCAAGCCTCACTTTGCTCTGCCTCAGCCACCCCAGCGTGGAAGATTCTAGTCTTCTACACCCAGAGCTCCAGCACCGACACAACGCCCCAGTTCTTCCGGCTTCCACAGCAATGCACCGGCAGGCCAGTTTCAGCAAAAGAACCCAACTCCATCAGCAATATGCGTGACATGCTTCCATTGCAACGAGAGTGGGCATTATGCCAACAAATGCCCGAAGAAACAGCAGTCTGCGACACCAGCCAGGCTAGCATCAGGAGTACCAGCCACCGGTGGCACCCTAAAGCCGGCGGTCAAGTTCATGAAGAGACGTGTGAACCACGTCACAGCAGAGGAAGCTTCAGGGCGACACCAGATGTTGTCCTTGGTACGCTTCTCGTTAATTCGATAAAGATCGATTACATTTGATTCGAGCTTCGCATTCTTTTGTATCCAATAAGTTTGTGGGCAAAATGGGTTACCTATTTCTCCATTAAATAACCCTATGATAATCCATTCCTGGCTCAAAATGAGAACCAGATTCTCTATGCCCGAATCTTACCACCGAGATATCAGGAGTTTCCTTCATGGCGAGATTTGATAGTTCTACATTCTCAAGGTCTAGATGTAATACTTGGAATGGAGTGGCTAGCCAAGAATCAAGGACGGATAGATCGTGCTAATAGGTCTATCACTCTCACCAATGAGGAAGGAGTCACGGTTGAATTCAAGCCCAAGAGACTGCATCGAGGAAGTTCCATACTGACCAGCTTGAAGGAGTTAAAGCTTGAAGATATACCAGTGGTGCAAGAATTCCCGCATGTTTTTCCTGATGATTTACCCGGCATACCACCGGATAGGGACGCAATGTTCTTAATTGACTTAGTCCCAGGGACCGCTCCAATCTCCAAGCGACCCTACAGAATGCCGGCTAATGAATTGGCAGAGATGAAGAAACAGATTGAAGAGTTGCAGAGCAAGGGATATATTCAGCCAAGTTCATCACCTTGGGGGGCACCGGTATTATTTGTCAAAAAGAAAGACAACAGTATGAGAATGTGTGTGGATTATAGATCACTCAATGAGGTGACAATCAAGAACAAGTACCCGCTACCTAGGATTGATGATCTATTCGATCAACTGAAAGGAGCAAGTGTATTTTCGAAGATTGATTTGAGATCCGGCTATCACCAATCAAGATCGAGACGGAAGATATTCAAGACCGCTTTCACCACTAGATATGGGTTATAATGAAGTTCTGAGAATGTCTTTCGGTTTGACTTAACGCCTCGCTTATTTCATGAATATGATGAACAAAGTGTTCATGGAATTCTTGGATAAGTTTGTGGTTGTTTTCATCGATGACATCCTTATCTATTCAAAGGATGAAGAGGAACATGAGAACCACCTCGGACTAATTTTGGGAAAACTCGGGGAGAACCGAATTTTATGCCAAATTCACAAGTGCGAGTTTTGGCTAAGTCGTGGCATTCCTTGGACATATTGTGTCGGCGGGAGGAGTTGCGATAGATCCACCAAAGTCTCAGAATGGATTGGAAACAACCCAAGTCATCACATGAGGTGAGAAGTTTCCTTGGATTGGTAGGGTATTACAGATTCATTGAAGGTTTCTCCAAGATAGCAAGACCAATGACTCAACTTCTGAAGACAGAGAAGAAATTTGAATGGACAAATACTTGTGAGGAAAGTTTCTAGGAGCTGAAGATGAGATTAGTTTCAGCACCTGTATTAGTCCTACCAAACATCCACAAGGATTTTGTGATTTTCTGCGACGCATCCCATCAAGGACTCGGCTGTGTACTGATGCAAGAGGACAAAGTTGTCGCTTACGTATCTCATCAGTTGAGGCCACATGAAGGGAATTATCCCACTCACAACCTTGAGTTAGCAGCGATTGTACATGCATTGAAGATCTGGTGGCATTATCTCATCGGTAATCGCTGTGAGGTTTTCACGGATCATAAGAGTCAAGTACATCTTCACCCACCGATCTTAACCTCCGACAGAGAAGATGGCTGGAATTAATAAAGAATTATGACCTTGGAATTCATTATCATCCGGGCAAGGCAAATGTGGTTGCAGATGTCCTGAGCAGAAAGGCGTATTGCAATACCATCTTGGTTCAGAAGAATCTACCAGAATTGTACGAAGAATTGAAGCATCTGAACTTGGAGATTGTTGATCAAGGATGTGTGAACGCTTTGGAAGTTCAATCAACACTTCAGAGTCGGATCGAGAAAAAGGATAGAAGATGAAGACATCAAGGAGATCAAGAAGAATATGAGAAGAGGCAAAGCCCGAGATTCGCGGAAGATGAGCAAGGAACAGTGTGGTTGGAAACCGTGATCTCGTATCGGATCGAGGATCTAAAGCGATCGATTACGAGGGAAGCTCATGAGTCGTTTATTCCATTCATCTTGGCAGTACCAAGATGTACCAGGATCTAAAGGAAAGATATTGGTGGGTCAGCATGAAGCGAGAAATTGCTGAGTTTGTAGCCCGTTGTGATGTTTGTCAGCGAGTCAAGGCAGAGCATTAGAGACCTACTGGTTTGCTGTAACCATTGCCGATTCCCGAGTGGAAGTGGGAAGAAATTGGTATGGACTTCATCACTGGACTTCCTAGGACCCAATCAGGATGTGATTCCATTTGGGTAATAATTGATCGGTTGACGAAAGCAGCTCACTTTATTCCAATCAAGACCACCTACAGATGCAGCAAGTTAGCAGAACTGTATATGGCCAAGATCGTCTGTCTACACGGAGTACCCAAGAAGATCGTGTCCGACAGAGGATCACAGTTTACGTCAAGATTTTGGCAGAGTCTGCATGAAGCTTTGGGAACCAGACTCAATTTCAGCACTGCATATCATCCGCAGACGGATGGCCAGACCGAGCGAGTCAACCAGATTCTTGAAGACATGCTTCGAGCCTACGCCTTAGAGTACGGAAAAAGTTGGGACAAGAATTTGCCCTATGCAGAATTCTCGTACAACAATAGCTATCAAGCCAGTCTTTAGATGTCCCCATTTGAAGCTTTGTATGGCAGAAAATGCAGAACTCCGCTCCTTTGGGATGAAGTAGGAGAGCATCAGTTCTTTGGACCGGAGTTGATCAAAGAAGCTGAAAGCAAGGTTAAAGCAAGAAGAGAACGTCTGAAAGTAGCTCAAGCCCGACAGAAAAGTTATGCTGATAATCGTCGGAGAGAGTTGACCTTTGCGAAGGAGATTTTGTCTATCTCCGAGTTACTCCACTCAGGAGTAAGAAGGTTCGGACCAAAGGAAAACTCGCACCTGTGATTTGTTGGACCTTACAAGATTTTGGCAAAAAGAGGTGAAGTTGCATATCAGCTCGAGCTACCAGCATCTTTATCCGCCATCCACAATGTCTTCCATGTCTCTCAACTGAAGAAGTGCCTCAGAGTGCCAATCGAAGAAACACCGATTGAAAGCATCGATCTTCAGAAAGATCTCACCTATATAGAACAGCCGATCAAGATCCTCGATGTGGCAGAACAAATTACCCGAAGCAAAGTCATCCGTTCATGCAAGGTCCAATGGAGCAATCACTCTGAAGAAGAAGCCACCTGGGAGCGAGAAGAAGATTTGAAGGCCGAATATCCCCACCTTTTCGCTGACCAAGCCTGAATCTCGGGGACGAGATTCCCTTTAAGGGGGGGGGGGGGGGTAGGTTTGTAACAGCCCAAAATTTCCAAATTTGGTTAAAGTTTAAAACTTATTTGAATTTGTGTAGTTTCTTAAAATTCAAAAGCTTTTTCTTTAAATTGTTTAAAGCCAAAACAAATTTAAATTCAAAATCTATTACCAACTTTAAGTTAGAATTATTTTAATTAAGTCTAGAATAATGCTAGAGACTTCTGTGAATTTTTCTAGAATTTTTGGAGTTTATTTGCTATTTTCTAAAGCTTAAATGAATTAATCAGATTATTTAAACTCGGAAAACAATTTAAAACTTAATCTCACCTTTGGGCTCAAACTTTCTTGTTAAATGACCTTTTTTTCTTCCGGCCCAAACCAGCCCGCCCGCACAAGCCCCTCAACAAATCACGACCGTCGGTTGAAATCCGGCACCAAAGATCCCGCCCACTTTCTTCGCTTTCACCCACTCTACATCACGTGGGCCACACCCTTCATCCTCCTGTCATCGCCGTCTCGAGGCCGCCGCGATGCAACCGCCATGGGCGCTAACGCTGAAGCTTCGCGGCCGCCTCCTCAACCGCTCGATTTTCGCGCGCTGCGTGCACGCGGACGCTTCGCCTCGCCCACGATCCCCTCCTTTTCCCCTCTTCGCACGCCTTGCGCTTAAGCCGCAACTGCCGTGCATGACCCCCATGACCTCCACACCGCTCTGGAGCCCCCCTGTCCCTATAAAAGGACGCCCCGGGTGCGCAACATTCCCTGCAACACAACGCCGCCACCCATTGCCATCCTCGTCGTCTCTAACGCCCCAATTTGAAGTTTTCTCGCCGCCGGCCCCAAGAGCTTGGAGCTTCGATTGCGCCGCCGCCGTCGACGCCGCGCCCTCGACTCTGCCACCATCATCATCGCCGTGACGTCGCGAACACAGTGCTCGCCGCCGTCGAGCGCCGCCAGACTTCGTTATCGCCGCTGTCAGCGAACCTCACCGCCAAAGCTCGCCACCGACGCCCTTTTCGCCACACCCTCGCGCATCGTTGGTGAGCATCTAGTCCAGTGTCGCGTTCTCTTCATTTTGCGCACACCCGCACCCCTCGCCGTGGCGTAGAACGCCGGCGAGGCTCTCACCGGAGCACCGTCACTCTTCGGGCTTGCGTGGCATGGCCATGTCAGCACCACATCAGCGCCCGCATCCGTGTCAATGCCCACGTGGCGCCACATCACACCACCCCCCTATGCGCAAACCACGTGGACCGAGTCCATGTGGGCTGTGTCTATGACACATGGGGCCCACTTGTCAGAATTAATTTAAATTCCGAAAAACCTCGGTGAGGTCAAGCATTAACGTAATAATTAGATTTTCCTTTAGAATAATAATTAGGTAAATCCTTTTAATTTCTGATTTAGTTTAAAACTTGTAAAATTCATATCTTTTTCACCCCAACTCCAAATTGAGTGATTCCAAATTATAAAATCTTATAAAATTAATATCTAGCTAAATAAAATATAATTATTTAATTTGGAGAAAGTTTAAACTGTCTGTTTGAATTTGAAATGATTTAAACTACAAATTTAGGATTTGAACTTGTAAAATTCATATCTTTTGAACCCTAATTCCAAATATAGTGATTCAAATTGCTAACATCTTAGAAAATTATTATCTAGCTAAATAAAACAAAATTATTTCATTTGGACTTAGTTTAATCTGCCTTTTGAATTTATTTGAATTTATTTGAATTTCAATTGATTTGTCGTATTTTCACGTTTAGACTACGACGATTCCGGGGAATTTCATTCTTCCGAAGATTTAGAATTTCAAGACTTCAGCGGAGGCAAGTTACACTTTGACTATCTTGCACCTACTATTTTAAAGTTATTTAAATTCAGTTTTCAAATTATTAAATGCATGCATATTTCTGTTCAAGTATTTCAAATTCCTGTTTAAACAATTAGATATTCCAACTGTCATTGTATGGCCAATTTGGATATTGATATGTCATTCGTTTGTCACCACTAGATAAACTAGTATGGTAAAAACCCAGATGCTTAGCAAAAGCTTAGACCATGTTTACCAATTTTGGGGAATTTAGCCAAACCATTTCAAATGGATTTAAAAATCGGAATCTATGGTATTGTTTTACCATAAAGGCTTATTAAAGGTGGTTTTAGTAAATAAAATTAAAAATGGTTTGGACTTGGGCGAAACGGATGAATGGTGGGTGCAGGTTTATGCACGGGTTTAATCTGGTTAGGATTAAAGCCCCGGGTTTGCTTTGAAAGATGCCCAAGTCGATTAAGGACCGGTCTTGGAGCCGCATCTTGCTATGCCTTACCGTACCACCACACATCTTGTCTGGGCAAGACTTGGCTTAATAATTTGGGATACCTCGTAGTTATTCGTGCCATACTGTATGAGTGGGTGTTGGTTAGACAGTAGTCCCACCTGGCGCAAGAGGGGGCTCCCGGAGGATGGTTAGTCCAATGGGAGTGAAACCTTAGCGGGCACGAGTACTTTGAGGTAGATCATTGTAACGGCCTTGTGATAATTGCTTTGTCACACGCCTTAGGAAGCGTGGGTTGGCCGACTCAAAGAGGAAATTATCTCGTGTGGGTAAAGCTGTACAAACTCTACAAAGTAGAAAACTATTCGAATAGCTGCGTCTACGGTCATGGACCTGCTAGCAAAGCCACTTTGATTTAGACTTGTTTTTGGTTTTAAAATGATTTCAACAGATGTTTTCAGGATGGTTAGTCTTGTGGGAAAATTGGGCGGGTAGCCATTGTGGTAGGAGGATATCCATCACCTTTCTTGGAGGTTATCCACATTATACATTTGTCATTTAAAATTTTGATTTTAAATACCGTATGAAAATGGCCTTGCAATCTAATATGATTATTTAAACTAAAATTGCTGCTTTACGCAAAATAACCCTACCAATGTCCTTTGTTTACCATGCATTACAATTCCATATTGGGTGTAACTTGCGAGCACGGTAGTAGTGCTCATGCTTGCTGAATATCTTTATTCAGGTGAAGACTAATATCAGGACGGTGAAGACACCGACGCCTAGGCTACGCCCCCAAACAATTGCCTCTGGCGGATTGTTCTGGCCTACTACTACTGTTTTTACTTCCGCTGTGTTATTTAATCTTCTATTTGGCTTCATGCCCAATTGTATTAAACTCTGATTTACTATTAATGCAATGCGAGACGTAGTTATGTTATCATTTTTGTAACTGTGTGCACTGGAAATCCTGGACCGGTGTATGAACACAGAGGATTCGGGACCTTTCGTTCCCGGGTCCGACAAAAGTGGTATCAGAGCCATGTCGACTGTAGGTCGTGGCCTTAGAATTGCCTTAAGGACTTATTTTCAAAAACTAAAACTATTTTGAGTCTGTCCAGAGTCATTTCTCAACCTTTCTCTTTAAAATGTTTACTAACTCATCTCCTTCTCAAAATTTTAGATGGTTGAGAGACCGGACGCTACTTCCCACAGAGCCTTTGTTGGATACTGGGCCGAGATACTTTGGGAAATGATGCAGCACCTGGGTTACCGGAAGAGGCCAACTTTTCAAAGATTCAAGTACCAGGTGGGAGAACAACGGCTGTGGAGAGTAGAGGTGCTCATCTACTCCAATCTTGCGCTGAACACCGTCTTCCACATCTTTGACGCTCCGATCCGGCGCGATACCTTTGATGATGGCATTCAGGATGTGGCGAGAGAGGCAGTCTGCCATCTTCGCTACACCTACGATCATCGCCTTCATGGCACCGGGTTTCATTATCACCCAATGCACATTCCGACCCGGCTCGACAGTACTTTCAAGTCCGCTAGAGGCGAAGATTCCCCCGAGCTGACGCACCAGGTGGATCTGGCTAAGGCTTTGGACTACGCCACGGAACACCTTGAATGACTTGCTCACCACTCGTAAGCAGACTCTGGGAGGTAGAGGAGAAGTCAAGACCATAATCATGAGCTAGCTAGCTACAAGGTCAAGCGAGGCTAGCCCAAGTGAGCCGGATTACACCCCTTGCACCCCATAGTTATTTTCCCAAGTTCATTCATTAGTTGCTAATTATGAGCTACTATTTCATTTGTGGTAGCCATAATCTTTGAATAAAATAAATTAATAAAGGAACTTCTTGAAAAAAAAAATCTGCTCTTTGTCTTGTGTGCTCTTTGTGTTCTTGGGCTATTAGAATTTACCCCCTTTAGAGCTTCCTATCTGTCTATCTTTTCTAAATCTTTGGGGTTCCAGCAGATGGTGACCATTGCGTCAGCAAGTGATAGTGTCCGAGGTCGGGGCAACGAAAACGCGGATTACCAGGAGGATCCCGTGCAGCAACCACCACCGCCACTAGTTGAAGGACCGGATTGGCGCCAGATGATGGAAAACTAGAATCATCTGATTAACCTCCTAGCTCAGTCCCTCATTAGCATGCAAAATGTGCAGGCAACAGCTCGGACTGCACCACCACCTCCACCTACGCAGAGATTGACCATGGCAGATTTCATGCGCATGCGCCCACCGACATTCTCCAAAGAAAGACGGAGCCGATGGATGCCGATGATCGATCCGTGCTATCGGAAAGAAGTTGGATATTGCACAGTGTACCGATCGTGAGAGAGTCCTGCTTGCCTCTCACCACCACCGGTCCCGTGATCTAATGGTAGGATAACTTCACCATCTCCCATGCTGATGCGCAGACTATCACTTGGGAGGAGTTTGTGCGGGCTTTCCGCCATGCACATATCCCCACGGGGATAATGTCCTTAAAGAAGAAAGAGTTCCACGCACTCCGACAAGGCAACCGCTCAGTGGGGGAGTACCTGCATAGGTTCAACCAGCTTGCTCGCTACGCCCCAGCAGACGTGGCTAGAGATGAAGATAGGCAGGAAAGGTTTATGGAAGGTCTGAATGATGAGATCTCCGTCCAGCTGATCTCCTAGGACTACACTGACTTCCAGCAGCTGGTGAACAAAGCTTTTCGCCTGGAGGCCAAGCAGCAGGAGATGGAGAACCGCAAGCGGAGGATGGCCGCTCAGAAGTTCAATTCTGGAGACAACCGAAGCCTCGCTTTGCTCAGCCTCAGCCACCCCAGCGTGGAAGATTCCAGTCTTCTACACCCAGAGCTCCAAAGATCGCACGGCCAGCTTCTTCCGACTTCAGACAATGCACCCACAGGCGGCCACCAAAGAACCTAACTCCATCAAGAATAAAGCGTGACATGCTTCCATTGCAATGAGATCGGCATTATGCCAACAAATGCCCGAAAAGAAATCGCAGATCTACACACCACCAAAGCAAGATCGAGTACCAGAGTAATGCGGCACCCCAAAGCCGGCGGTCAAGTTCACGAAGGGCGTGTGAACCACGTCCACAAACAGAGGAAGCTCAAAAGACTAGATGTCGCCCTTGGTGCGTTCTCGTTAATTCAATACCAGCATCAGTTCTATTTGATTCCAGAAGCCATGAACAGTTAGCATGAAATCATATTGGCTCCCAAGATCAGCGACCAATGTGCTCATACTCTCATGCAACGTTGATCACATCCATACAACACTCATACATTAATAGTTCAAAAGACATACATCATAAGAGTTTAAGTCTACAACTTTTACAGGTGACCAACCGGCCAAATTCAAATAAGAGTATAAAGTAGTAGCGTAGCAAGTAAATAAACCAAAATTCCAGCAATGGTATGCCCCATAACCCATCTGCAACCGACTGGGAGTTAAATAATAGCACTACTCATCAGTGTCGCCTAAATCAACACTAACGAGCTCATCGGGCTCACAGACTTCCTCACCTGAAATTGCAGCAACCGGATTGAGTACAAAGTTGTACTCGTAAGTCTTACACAAATAAAAATTAGTTATGCATAGAGGTTGTTCCTAAGGATGGCTCATATTGGCTTAGTTTTGTGAAAAGACGCAACAATTTAACAATCTACACATACTAGTTTTTCAATTGCCATTTTATAAACAGATTTGAAGTAGAAGTAAAGCATGTGAATAAGTGATAACTTGAATAACAATTGAAGCAAACAACAGCAAAGTGGCTGTCCACTTTGATACAACTAAAATGCATGAACATCCCATTCATGTCGAGCCAAAGGTATCCACAATATAAATATATAGTCTAACAATAGTAACTCCCGAACTCAAGCGGTTGTCCATAACCGTGGACATGGCTATTCGAATAGATTTATCTCTACAGAGGTGTACTACTTTACCCACATGACTCGATTAGCCTGTAAGCCTCCAGATGCCTCCGAAAATAGCACACTTCCTTTGGTATGCCAACCGGGGAGAATCGAGATACGGTTGTTTTTAGCAAGAAGATCCTATTGAGCTAAGTCCCCCTTATGAGTGGCTCCCATACCCAGTTCAAGCTTATATAGCGCTTGCTGCGAGCTCACAAGTTGTATTGGAAATACCGATGCAAGGAAAATGATAATTGGTGCTAGCTTGCACACTATAGAAAATTGCATCGGCTCCTAAGAACAAATGATCAACACAAATGCCCTTACACCACCATGAGACTTAACGCAATAAAATGTTCCCCCTACTTAACCGTACATCACCCATATACCGCGCGTGATAGCATGAATGTACTTGAATCAATGACGTTACCAAAGCTCTGTCCTTAATGGTCCAGACAAGACATCCAAATACCCAAATCATGCACGAAGGCACCCTCACTCACCAACACTTGTCCAGACCCTAAAACTCAGTTAAAATGACAAAGTTTAACTCATAAAATAGATACGGAGATCTGAAATGAAAAGAATATAAGAAAGTATATGTTTCCCAAAATTGTCAGGTTAATCCCAACAATCAAACTACTGTTCTAGACTTCCATGGCTAAGCAAACTCGAATAATATAATTCACACATCCTAACTTAAGCATGTGGTGCTGGAATAATTCAAGGATAACCTCATAGAATAGGATATAACTATTCTACACATCACAAAAATAGCGACATAGTAAAAATAAGCATGCAAGCAATTATCATTGCACTAACTTAACAAAAATAGGATCAAATATGATGCAAAAGAAAGTTAAAATGATGCTTGCCTTGCTGGTAGTATAATTGCTCTCCCTCAGTAGCGTACAAGTCAATATCGATACGCTCGGAATCTATACAAGTACAACACCGAATAAACATCGAGAAATACCTCAAAATTCAAAATGCTCAAAAATGCATTATTTTTCTACAGTAGCTAAGTCATGATTTTAGATGAATTTAGGTGAAAGAATTATTCCATTTGGATTTAGTATGTGAAAGTTATAGCAGTTTGAATCTCAGGTTTCTGGAAAATCCAATTTAATTAGAATCGGTTATTGTTCATCCTAATCTAATTATTAGGCGAAAATTTGTAGAGCAGTAGTGGGGAAAAGGATTACATAGATAAATAGAGAATAATTTTATAATACCAAAATTACTGAGTTTATCTCATTTGGAGTTTTTAAAATTTAGCTATGAATTTTCAAAGTTAAAAGTATTTTCTAGTTCAAAAATAACTCTGTTTTGGATCACTCTCCACAAAATATATTTTTTGTGATAGTGAGTAGTTTGAAACCTATTTTAAAATAAATTTCACTTAAATTGAAAATTATCAAAATTGGTTTCACTGTTTTTAGAGTTAAAATTAATTAGTTATGCATTTTAAAAGTTAAATGTATTTTTAGTGTACATATAATTCGTTTCGGATTTTCTAACCGAATTAAATACCTTTTTCACTCACCTACAGCTAGCCATAGAGGATGATGAGTGGGACCGAGATCAATATTGACTTGGTTAGCGCCGAGGGTTGGGTTGAACTGTGACATTGAAGACGTATTTCAAGGACTACGCCTTCTAAAACCGAAAACGTAACCGACAAATATCTTGACTTTAAATGGTCTACAGGCCCGCAATTCATTCACTTAGCCTAACCTGATTTTTAAACCTCAGGTTTCCTATTCATGAGGGCCCACGTGTAAATGAGACAACATTCATTTCATTCCATGTTAATTAAACCTAATCATTATTTTACCTAAACCAACCAAGATTAACCTAATTAACTACGATGCTACGATTGTGTTTCGGTTTCCGGCCACGAGACGCCACGTAACCGTCGTCGTCTAGCCCACCAGTGGTGGGTAGCGGTGCACTGGGCCAGGCCGAAGTAAGCTAAAATGGAAAGCTGAGGCTCAGAACTACCTGCCGAAGGTGTCGTCGCCGGCGAAGGGGCATGGTGGCGGGCCGGCGGCGGAGTTAAGTGGAGGAGGTTGCTCGGGCGTCGTCGTCGTAGGCGCGCGAAGTTAGTTCAACTCAGGGGAGTGCCTGGATCTGAGCTCCTGGGGTTCTGCGACACAGTAGAGGCCGGGCACGAGGCCGATGGTCACTAGTGCCGCTCCGGCGACCACGGAGCGCAGCGGTGGGTCTTCTACCACGCCGGCAAAACAGAAAGGATGGTGAGGTGTTGGAAGGTGTGAGACAACGAGTTTTGGTGAAAGCATGGAAGCTCACCAAGCTATCGGACTCGATAGAGAAGCTTCATAGCGGCAGGGCGGAGCTCGCAGAAACACGACGGCAGTGTATGGCCGGGGTTGGGGAAGAACACGTCGCCCTCCTACGATTCTGAACAAAAGCCCAAATGAGCACACCGGAATGCTCAGCACAATGCAGCAAACAGGAATGACAAGGTCATGCCTACTAAGCTCACTCCTGGCGCGTAGGGGCACAACGACGCACGGTGGTCGTGCCCGCCGTAGGGGAAGGTGACGCCCGCATTCCCTCCGGCTCAGTAGACGGCGAGACCCTGGTCCGGTGAAAGTGAAGATAGCAATGAGTGAGGAGCACGAAGGAGGTGTCCTTGGCCAGAGAGGAGTGACGGTGGGGTTCTTTCCTCTCCTCCGTCTTCTTGGTGGAGACAAAGAGGAAAAAATGGGGTGATGTGAGGGGAAGGAGAGTGACAGAGGGTGGTCAGCGGAGGTAAAGTAGGGTCAGGCAGTCCTAGTGGCACAAAGGCAGTGGCCGTGGTGGGCGGTGGAGTCAGGAGCTCGATCGAGCGGCTGCATGCGCTTGCACAGTGAGGAACGATGAGATTGAGTGAGGGAAGGAGGGTGATGACATGTGGGGTCGGTCGTCAGTGGTAGAGAGGGAGTGGGTGCAGTCCGAGCTGGTTGGGTTGAGCCGCATTGGCTCAGGTCCGGGTCAGACACGAGTCAAGGGTCTGAGTCGGAGCAACAGTGCCAGAATTTGAGTTTTGAATTCAGATTTGACCAAAGAAACGAAAGGGTTTGACCAAGGCTTTAAAAATAGGAATAAAATTCCTAAAATTCTGAAATAATTCAGAGGTGTTCCTAGGACATCCTAGTACTCAAATAAAATCTTAACTTCACTATTCAAGATTTAATTTGAATAATTTAAATTCAAACTTAGAATAGGTCTTTGATTTGAGTTTGAATTTTCTGAGGGTCAAATTGAGTTCCAAAAATTTGGTAAAAATTATATTTATTCATCATAATTATTACAGTACTTGGATAAATTATTTCCAGAAGATGAACAAGAGTTTTTGTTCTTGTTTTCTTTTGGAGTTTATAATTGAGTTGTAGGTTTAACTTTGTTTGAGATTTTCCAAGTGCAATAAAATATGAAAAAGTTTCAAAATCATGATGCATGCTCATGAGATGCATAGTAATCCTCTTTATTAATTTGGGGATGTGACAAAAGGTAAGCGCCTTGAGCGGAAGAACGACAAGCCTAGGTGGTGCCTTTCCATAAATAGGAAGGCCATGACCTTCACAACTACCGAGTTTTCCAATGAAAACTCAAGGACTACTACAATGGCAAAGGACCACTTCCTACCCTCGAAGAGGTAGGGCAAGCCAGTGGTCATATGCAGTCGGACGGCAATAAGGAGATGCCATTCCAAGATCCGAAGCACACCATCGAGCATATCTATGGGGGATCATCGACATACGAGTCAAAACGACAGCTTAAGGCTATTGAACACGAGGTAAACTCCATTGACCCTCCTCTTGTCAATAAACTACTGAAGTGGTCGGAAGTCACCATCTCCTTCGAGAAAGGTGACTATCCGATCCCTTCCACTCGACCAGGTCGTTTTCTGATCGTGGTCAAGCCCACCATCAATAACTGTCGAGTAAATCGAGTGTTGATTGATGGTGGCAGCTCGTTAAACATCCTGTTTACGAGTACCCTGGATGAGATGCAAGTACCCAGGACCAAGGTAAGACTGGTACGATACATTTTAATGGTATTGTACCGGGGTCTTCAGCCAAACCTATTGGCCAAGTTTCTCTTCCTTTAACATTTGGTTCTCCAAGTAATTTCAGGACAGAGAAGATCTCCTTTGATGTGGTCAATTTCAATATGACATATAACGCCATACTCGGACGACCAACTTTGGCAAAATTCTTAATCGCTACTCATTATGGGTACTAATGTCTTAAGATGCTAGGTCCCAAAGGAGTGATCACAATTCATTGTGACAAAAATATGGCGCACACGTGTGACCATCGATCCCTCGAGATGGTTGGCCAGATATAGCTCGAGAAGAAAACAAAGGGAAGCCTTCGACCAAGCAGTCGAAGCCTAAAACTGCTCCTAAGCCGAACGACCAGGTCAGGGAGGTTCCTTTGAATTTAGAGGAGCCCTCGAAGACTATTCGCATCGGGGATACTTTCGACCCCAAATAGGAAGACACCCTTATCGCTTTCCCCTAGACAAATGTAGATGTCTTCGCGTGGTAAGCATCCGACAT
Source organism: Phyllostachys edulis (assembly GCA_036346405.1). Taxonomy (NCBI): domain Eukaryota; kingdom Viridiplantae; phylum Streptophyta; class Magnoliopsida; order Poales; family Poaceae; genus Phyllostachys; species Phyllostachys edulis. The sequence goes on from JAYEVD010000056.1 coordinate 70,155, forward strand.
GCCTGGAGTCCCCAAGGAAGTGATCGAGAACAGGCTAGCTCTATGGCCTGACAAAGTACCTGTAAAATAAAAATTACAGAGATTTGCCCCTGATCGATGAGATGCTATAAGGTCAGAATTGGATAAACTACTTAAAGTAAGCTTTATAAGAGAAGTCGACCACCCAGAGTGGTTGGCCAACCCTGTAATGGTTAGGAAGTCTAATGGTAAGTGGTGAATGTGTGTAGACTTCACTGATCTTAATAAAGCTCGTCCAAAAGATGATTTCCCTTTAACTCGTATCGATCAGTTGGTTGGTTCTACTGCTGGTTGCGAAATATTAAGTTTTCTAGACGCATATTCTGGCTACCATCAGATTAATATGCATCTAGAAGATGAATAAAATACCGCATTTATTACTCTATTTGGAACATTTTGTTATGTCAAAATGCCATTTGGTCTAAAAATACTAGTGCTTCTTTTCAACGCTTGATGCAATCGACTTTTTCACCTCAACTAGGCCAAAATTTGGAAGCCTATCTTGACGATCTAGTCGTAAAAAGCATCAAGCGAATTAATCTTGTTTCAGACTTGCAGGAGACATTCAACAACCTCAGAAAACACCGCCTGAAACTCAATCCTGAGAAGTTTGTGTTTGGAGACTCTTTGGGAAAATTGCTTAGATTCCTGGTCTCTGTACAAGGGATCGAAGCAAATCCCGAAAAGATAAAGGCCATCGTGCAAATGCGCCCTCCAACTACGAAGAAAAAAGTCTAGAAACTCACAGGATGAATGGTGGCTTTAAGTCGTTTCACCGCATGACTGGGAGAAAAAGAACTACCTTTCTTCAAACTTCTAAGGAAGCACGAGGGTTTTGAGTGGTCAGAAAAGGCAAACGCTGCCTTTGAGGTTGTCAAGAGATATCTTACGAGTGCTCCTGTTTTGGTTTCTCCAAAACCAGAAGAGACGCTCTTAATTTATCTAGTTGCCATGCCACAGGCAGTGAGCGCAGTATTGGTCGTAGAGCGTGAAAATGTCCAACGACCAGTTTACTACGTAAGTGAAGTTTTGCATTGTCTAAGGAGCGTTACCCTCAGGTCCAAAAACTTCTCTATGCCCTCCTCATGTCTTCGAGGAAACTGCGGCATTATTTTCAGGCGCACAAGATAATTGTGCCGTCTAAGTTTTCCTTAGGAATGATCCTCCAGAACAGGGAAGCAACGGGACGCATGTCAAAATGGTCAGTACAACTTGGGGAGTTCGACCTCCATTTCATGTCCAGAACGGCCATTAAATCCCAAATCTTAGCAGACTTTGTCGCCGAATGGACAAATCCTAAACCTGATCAGGATCCCCAGTACGATACCCATGACCAGTGGACGATGTACTTTGATGGGTCACTTACTTTAAGTGGCTCAGGGGCTAGGGTGATCCTGGAATCTCCTAACGGAGAGACCTTAAAGTATGTCATTCAATTAAACTTTCAGACCACTAACAACGTGGCAGAATACGAAGGTTTACTGGCTGGCATACGAGCTGCGAAAGCGCTCACGATTCGACAACTACTCATGAGAGGAGACTCTCAACTAGTCGTGAATCAAGTCAAAAAAGAGTACCAGTGCTCTAATCCGATAATGTCTCGGTACTTATCGGAGGTTCGAAAGCTTGAAAATCATTTTTTTGGTTTTGAGGTACAATTCATCCCTCGAAAGGATAATTTTGTCACAGACCAGCTTGCTCGAATAGCTTCTTCCCGATCACAAGTACCCAAAGGAGTCTTCTTGGAATAGCTCTAGAAGCCGTCCCTGGTTGACACACCAGAGACAACTCCTACTGAGACAGCCTCTCTAGAATACGAGGATAACTGGATGAATCCCATCTATGAGTATTTTCAAATGAGTACCATACCCGATGATGATCTCGAGGCGGATCGCTTATCCCGAAAGGCCAAAATATATACTTTGGTTGAAGGAGTCCTCTATAAACGAGGAACTCAAGGGGTACTCATGTAATGCATATTGCAGAGAGGAGGACTAAACCTCCTTCATGACATACACGGGGGCATTTGTGGAACTCATGCTTTCTACAGAACGCTGGTCAGAAAAGCCTTTCGACAAGGATTTTACTGGCCAACGACTCTCTACGATGCCAAAGAGTTGGTTAAGAAATGTGTACAATGCCAGTTTTATAGCAGGCAAATATACCAACCGGCTTAGGCATTGCAAACAATTCCTCTATCTTGGCCTTTTGCGACCTGGGTTTCGATATCCTACGACCGTTCCCAAAAGCTCCAGGAGGTTTCGAGTTCCTTTTTGTGGCTATTGATACATTCACAAAATGGATCAAAGCCGAACCTGTGACTAGGATAACAACAGAAGTGGCAAAATGGTTCATGATGAGAAGCACGATCACTCGGTTTGGGGTCCCAAGTCGAATAATCACAGATAATGGTAAACAATTTTCGAGCGCAAAATTCCAAGAATTTTACGACGAGTTGGATACTAAGTTATGTTACGCCTTTGTTGCTCATCCCTAAAGCAATGGGGCAGTCAAAACAGCGAATGGCCAAATAATGCAAGGAATTAAAAGTCGAGTCTTCGACCAGCTTGTCAAGTGCTAGGGGGCTTCGGTACAAGAACTACCCTCAATATTATGGGCAGTTCATACGACTGTTAGTCAAGCAACAGGTGAAACACATTTTTCCTAGTTTTCGGTGCTGAAGCCATGCTTCCACCGGAACTAAAGATCAGGTCAACAAGGGTCGAAACTTTGAAAAAGTCAACCCAAGAACAACTTCGAGCGAATGACATTAACCTGCTCGAAGAGAAGAGATATCAAGCCTTAATTTGTTCAGCAGTCTGCCAGCAAGCCCTGCACAAATACTATGATCGTAAGGTCCAACTTCACAACCTTGCTTTAGGTGACTTGGTATTGAGGAAAATTCAATCCCAGTTTAATCGGAACAAGCTTTCCCTTGAGTGGGAAGGTCCTTACACAGTGGTCGAAGTTATGCGACCAAGATCGGTATGACTAGCAATGGAAGATGGCAGAATTTTCTTCAATTCATGGAACATCGACCAGTTACGCAAATTTTATGTGTAAACTGACCAACCCTACAATAAAGTATCAGGTTATTTCTATCTTTATTGTCTTACTTTGAGTAGCGTATTGATAATTTTTCGATCATTACCTGGTCGTAAGATCTTCTATGACCAGTACCCAAACTTTCTTTACACTAGTCGAAAGGATGGTAACATCACGCAGTCAAAGCCTTTCCTTTCTGCATGTGGTTCTGCCTACTAGAAGGAACTTCCTAGTGTCGACTCGTTCCTCCTTTTTGCTGCCAATACAAAGAACTTGGGTTCAACTCACAGGGTCGAAATATTTTCAAGCCAACTCTTAGTATCTTATATTATTTTTTCGTTCATTTTTAAAAAATAAACTAAGCATTGTACACCTTTCCAATTTGCTCGACTACTTTCGGTAAACTCGTTTTGTTTCAACTGGTCGGAGGAAGAGACAACACCTAGTCGAAGACTTTTCTCTCTGCACGTGGTCACGCCTTACTAGAAGGAACTTCCTAGCGTCGTCTGTTTCTAACTCTTGCTACCAGAGCTAACCTACCGGCGACTTTGGAATAAGTTGAACAATTTTTAAGGTACTCAGACGCTTGTCTAACTCAAGTTGACTGTTCTTGGTTTGATTAAACTGGTCGAAGAAGGCAACATCACCTAGTCGAAGCCTTTCCTTTCTGCACATGATCGTGCCCACTAGAAGGAACTTCCTAGTGTCGACTCGTTCCTACACTTTCGACCAGTGCGAGACAATCAAGATCAGAAAACTACAAGTTAGATAAACCTCTTTTTTTCAGAAAACCCATTTTACACTATTTACTTGGTTTATCTAAATAAACCAAGCAAATAGTCGGAGGCTAGGATAAAGTTATTAATATGACTTCAATTCTTAGTCTTAATCTCTTTTTCCATTCATTATCTTATGAGTTACTAACAACTCGACTGCATTTTCTTCATCAACTGCTTCGCTTCTACTTCAGAGCACTCGAAGTCATCTTTGATAGGTTGCAGATTAAGGTTGGGGCCATGAGCTTTAAGTTTTGCTAAAACAAAACTTATTCCCTCTTTGACTGCCTCCTTTATTGAATCAGCTTGGTTCGTCTTCAGAGTGGCCACCAACTCTTGGAAAGTTCCGACTTGATCACCAATGGCACTCGAGTGAGCAATCATCATGTCTTCACGAGGAGTGATCCCCTCAGCATGAAGCCCACCGAATACATTGCTCAGAAGAAAAATGATGTCTTGGAGGTTGACCTTTAAGAACTTCATCTCCTCCGGATTACGAGTCGAAGCCTCACGAAGTCATTTTATTTCGACTGCTTGCTTTGAAAAGAATAAGACCAGTCAGATAAAATGACCTCGAAATGAAAACAATACCAATCACAGGTAAAGACTTGCTTACCTGCTAGTCGAGAATCTAACTTCTTGACTTCATCGTCATGAGAGGCAGTGCTCTTTATATAGCGCTCCTCCCACGATTGGACCTCACGGTCTTTTTCTTTGGCGACGCAGGTAATCTCGTGAAGAACCAAGGTCTTTTCTTTGACCTCGGTTTTGAGCTTCCCCACTTCGACCTCCTTTTTTGAAAAAGAATAAGAGTTAGAAAAAGAAAGGAAGGTCGTAAGCGGTTTTAAGTTTAGCACTTACCATTTATTTGTCACTGCAACCTTTGGATTGCAGAGTTTGCCTCCTGAAGCTTATTCAGGAGGTCTTCATTCTTCTTGCTTAGCTTTTTCGTCTCGGCTTTCTCAAAGTCGAGCGAATCAGCTAAGGTCTTCTTGTCGCTCTTGAACTTACAGAGGAAAAGAGTAGATATCAGCATAAAATAAGTGGTCGTAAGTTCTCATACGACCGGAGCCTAGTTGTAAGTTTTTCTACGACAATACCTTGGTTGTAAGTCCTCCTACGATCAGAACTTAGTCGTAAGTTTTTCTACGACAATACCTAGTCGTAAGATCTTCTACGATAATCCCCGTAAGTACTGTATAAGTGGTCAAAACTTAAAATGACTACGAATACCAATTACTTACCATCTCTCTATCTACTCGTAGGGTTCCGCCTTCTCCTGCCACAACTGAACAAGTTGCCTATTTTACTCAACAACAGTGACAATTTACTCCAAAGCTTTCTACATGAAGAAAGATAGTAAGAAGCGAGAAAAGACATGTATGTGAATACCGAACAACAGATATTTACATTCATGGTTGTTCGAGCAAACGAAGATAATACCCTCGTAGGGTTCTTCAGTTCGTCGATCTCTTGAACTTGGTCCCACCACACCTTTTCGAGACATTCGTCATCGAAAACATCCCTCCTGTTGGGAATGTCCTTAGGATGAGGAACGCGAGCACGATATCTGAACGCACGAGATCCTACGACGGTAGCAGGAATGAAGAACTCGAAGGAATGGTTGAAGAAATTGGACCCTTCCTCTTCTTCGGTGGTAGCGGTATTAGAAGCTTGACCCTAGGGGCTGGGAGGATCATCCACAACGATTTCCTTCCCAGCGCGATGGTCGAGTGCTTCACCCCCGTGGCTGGATACCTCAGCTGCTACCTCTGCCATCTTCGCTTTTGGCTCTACGACCACCATAGTGGTCGTAGCTGCTTCAGCAAAAACGGCATCCACCACTCGGACGGTGGACGACCCTTCGACCACCCCCACCGTCATTTCTTCGATTGCCGGAGAGATGGCAGTGGGTTCCTCAACAGGAACGTCCTTGATGGTTAAAGGAGTCGAGCTAAGATCATAAAAAAGGAAACACGTCAAATGGTAAAAAGCAAAAGGTAAATGATGTCCTTACACTTTTGTCTTTCTACATACATTCGTGTGCCAGCCTTGATCTTGAATTTGGAAGAAACCTTCCCTAAAGAAGATTTCTTTGACTTCTTCTCAACCACATCTGGTCGAGACTCGAGTTGAGGAATGGGAACGGGCACGACCATGTCTGGTCGTGGGTCTTGAACGAGCACCACTGCTCCTTGAGCCTCCTGGCTCTCCAGATGGTCGAGACCTGTCTCGACCACCTCAAGGGTAGACTACCCTCAACCACAAGCACTGCTGATGCAGCAGTTACCTTCACAAAAGACATAAAACTCTTCCAGTTCCCCTTTTCTAGTCGCTTGACAAAGCCACGGGAGGTAGAAACTGCGAAAGTCTTATTGTCATAATAGAAGGGTACCTTAATCTTGGGGACTCTAGGCTTGAGAGCATTGATGTTTGCTTTGATTGCCCTTGCCTCTTCTGCAGAGGCCATGTTCGCAGCAAATTTCGCAAAGGGCACGGTCGAAGTAGCAGTGCTCGAGTTTGCGCATCCCTTGTCGGCGACTTGCACGAGCCGACACTTTTTGGTCGGAGGGGTATCAACTTGCTCCGCTGCCGCGCCAACAACCATCAGTACGACTTCTTCGTCGTCCCGACGGTTTTCCATGCCTACTTTCTGCAGAAACCAGAAAGAGAGATATTACAAAGCAGTCATAAGTCTTTCTACGACCATCATCTTATCGTAGGTTTTTCTACGACGACCACCTGTTCGTAAGCTTTTCTACGACCAATACCTAGTCATAAGTTGTGAGAACCCGGGGTATATAGCTTGTAATGCTTAACCATCCACTTGACCCTAGCATCACAAACCAAATATCCCATGCCTCGGCGTACATGTACCTCCCAGAATTATAGTACACATACCCCATACAAAAATTATGCATCCATTCCATACACATGCCAAAATATTACTGGTAGTGGCAAAGTTACAATATCCAAAAGACAACAAGTTTAGAGAACAACAAAAGGGCCGACCGGCCAAATGACACGATAATTAAACAAAGTAGCAGCGGAAACAAAAGCCATAAGATGGCGATAAACAAAAGCCAACCGGTTTGCCATTTCCCACAAGGCAACCTACCGGGCCGCCAAGCTAGTCGTCCTGCATGAAGTCGATCTCACAATAGTCGATCCCTTGGGGATCAACCTCCTCTACAACAATTAAACCATGCAGCTGAGTACAAAGTTATACTCGCAAGACTTACAAGCAAAGAAATATATAGATGCATTCATGAATCAAAGGAAGGCTACTACACTAAGCAGTTTTCAGCATAAAGCAATTTTTCTTTTGCAATAGAGTAATAGATTGTAAAGCAATTTTAAACAATCTGTTTTTTATTTGTTCAAATAACAATGAGACAACAATTATATAGACATAATTAACATCTTAGAGGTGACTTCCCAACAGCCACCACAACATAGCACGAATTACCCATTCGTACCACCCGAATTCAAGTTTTATTGAAAATGTTGAAGTCTAATTCTCACGGGGCGTATCTGAGCATGTCCATAACCTAGGACAAGGCTTCTCTTTTGCCACTAGATTATGCACACTTCCGAAGGTATGCCGGCAAGGCTAAGTCCTACGAGACGTTTTTTAATATTGTGTATTAACTACAGGCCGCCCGTATGATGGAAACCATACGTTGTCTCGAAGTCATCGGCCTTAGAAAAGTACCGATGCTCCTCGGGGTAGGGAACTTACATCCAGAACCCATCCCGTCACGCCCAATACACACATGGATTAATTCCTTTTTCAACACAACACACACAACTTTCTGCGACTCGAAGCTAACACACGCCAAAGTACTCAGTCAAAAGAGGTCCCATATCCCTCTCATGTGGTTAGCACGCAAAAAAGCTCAGTACGGTGGTGCAAGTAATTCGGTCCTTGTTGACTCGGGCACTAAGCACACACCCGACAATCACACCATCCAACCAATGTGCCCAAGTCCAAAACATTTTTTTTTCAGTTTTAGTTTCTCAAATACAATACATACATGGGTACCCTAACCCAAGTAATTTAAAGTGATGATGTAATGATCATCACCGAGGCAATGATCCCAATTCTACCATTCTAAGCATTGCTAAGCTTGACATCGCATAAACATAATTAGACCATATAACATCCACCGGGCTCTAATTCACCAGCGGAATTATTAACCTAAGTTCAGTGGCAAGGGATAACATTTACCTACAGCTTATGCAACTACTTGGATTAACTACCTCTAAACGAGAAATTAATCAAAGTAGAACATGCATACATACAGTTGTATAACAAAATATTGTACTGAAAGTAATAGGATCAATATGATCAAAAGGGGGACTTCTTGCCTTGTTGGAGATAATCTTGCTGCAGATGATCACTCTCGTACTCAGTGAATTCGTCGGAACCTATCGAAAAATTCGAGAAGACCAATAAGAACGAATAACACCGAGAATACTCAAAAATTCAAACTCATCCAAAAATCATGAAAAATTCACAGAAGGTATAGCATGATTTTAAATGAAATTATCAACAAAAACCAATTGATTTGGAGTTTGCATGCAAAAGTTATGACAATTTGAAAATCAGATTTCATGGAAAATAGCAATCTGTCACTATTCAACCGAAATTAAATTTTTGGTGAAAATTTCTAGAGAGGTGGTGAACTTGAACTTTTTATGGTAGATAGAGCACCTTATGAGATGAACAATGGAATTTGATTCACCTCTTTTGGAGCTAAAATGAATTTCTTATGATTTTTCAAAGTTATGAAAGTAGTGCACAAAACATATGTAAAACAAGTTTTTTTAGAGGAAGTAACATGCTCACAACCTATTCCACAATAAAGTACACTAATAGAGGATCCCAACAAAATTGAGTTTGCTCAAAAAGTAGTTACAGATAAATACATATGCATTTTTGAAGTTTAACAAATTAACAGAACAGAAATAAAGCATTACAAAATATATATAAGCAGTAAATACTTTTTATACCCACACTGAGCTAGCCATAGTGCATGACCGGTGGGTCCTACGTGTGACCGATGCCTAGCTAACCTGACTCTCGGGCCCACACGTCAGCGAGCGAGGTGAAAGGCACTGGATCCTTTTAACGAGCAGAACAATCTTGACCGTTAAATCAAGATCGAACGGTCCAAACGAGTGGGACGTTTGGATGGTCCGAACAGCCCAATTGATCCCAGTGGTTGAATTGAAATTAGACGGTCCAAAAGGAATCGGACATTCGGATGGTCCGAACGGCCCAATAGATCTGGAGCGCTGAATCAAGATTGGGCGGTCTAAATAGAATGGGGCGTTCGGATGGTCCAAACGGGCCTATAGATCTAGGCCGTTGAAATCAAATCGTAGGGTCCAAACGAAATGCAGGTTCAGGCCCTAGCATAAGCGAACTGACAAGGGGGTCTAACACGTCAATGACTTAACAACTCTTTTTAAGACATCCATTAATTAACTGACCAATCATTAGCTATTAAATGACTGATATTTGCCATAATGACCTGCTACAGTGGCTGTTCGAAAGCGCCACATAGAGGAGCTCGCGCTCGAGGTTTTGCCCGGCGGCTCACCGGCACTACGCACCATGGCGGTGCCGACCAAGGCCAAAAATGGAAACCTCGTGCTCCTGCGAAGCTAAAGGTACTGGTGGTAGGCTTCACGGCGGCCTGTAGCAGCAGCGCACCAGAGAGAGGCGGCGGTGAGCTATGGCTACGGTGCATGCAGCAACCCGGTGGCTAAAAAAGCTAGCTAGTGTGCGCAAAAGTATAGGGAAGGTCCAGTGAACCTACCTGAGGGCTTAGGAGAGGACTAGCTGGTCAGAGGCTCGCTGGCATCGAGGACAATGACGGCAACTTGGAGCTTCACCGTGGAGAGATTGTCCTAAGCAAAAGAAAGAGACATGAAATGTTGGGGAGGCTCAAGGGGGCTAAGAAGATGGTGATATTGCGAGCAATTGAAGAATGCCTCACCGGAATGTCACTAGAGAAGAAAGGGGTGCTGGTGGCCGAAAAATGGGAAAGCTCAAAATCCACGGGCTCCTGTGATCCAATGGACAATTAAGTTGAGGGGTTATCTTAATTATGTCGAAAGACATGATATGACGCGCAAGGTTGAGTTAGAAACTCACCGGAGACACAAATGACACGGTGAAGTGGTCGTGGGCGTGCTTTGGAGCTGAGAAATGGCACGACAATGGACCAAGAGCTACAAGCCAAGACAAAGACTCGGGTTAGCTCAAATGGGCATGGTTAAGAACGTAGAGGACGAAGGACCAAGAGAGAGGAATCTCACCCAATAGCTCAGCGCAAACGAGTGCCTTCCTCCTCAGCCACCGAGAGGAGGAATGAGCTCTACCAGGCGAAAGAGGGGGTAATATCCTCAGGTTGAAGATGGAGAAGAGGCAGCGTGAACTGGTGAAGCGCTAGGAGTGGTTGGAGTGGGCGGTGCATCCACGGCGTGACCGTTGCAAGGACGGATGCGCGGATGCCATGTGGAGCTTAGCTCCTGAGCTCGCTAGCACGCTGGAGAAAAAGGTCTGCGCCGTAGGGCCCGCTTGCCAGCGATACAACGAAAGTGACTCGGGTCAGTCTAAACGAGTGGGTTGATTTTCAACCGTTGGATTGAAAATGGACGGCCCCGATTGAGTGTCTCGTTCAGATGGTCCGAACGGCCCACTCAATGCAGACAATTAGATCGAGAATGGACGGCTCTGATTGAATTGGCCGTTCAAACAATCCGAACGGCCCAATCAATCTGGTCCGTTGAAAACGAATCGGACGGCTCACGCGAAAGTTATCTTGAGTTGAGCGAGCCGGTGCATTTAGGCGGTTCAACCAAATCAAGTGTCTTGAGCCAGGCATGGGTCTAAGCCCAAGGAACAGTGAAAACTGATTTTTGGAAAGCTAATGCTGAGATGGTTTGGGAATTTTTAGAGAGAGTTTCATAGCTCCAAAAATTTTGAAATGTTTACTGGAGGTTCCTGACTCCAAGATTAACCTAGCATAAAATGTCTAGAGGTTTTTATGCAATGCATTTTTCTCCAGAAATTTCTTTAAGGTTCTGTCTTAGTGTTTGACTAAGGACCCAAAAGGTTTGACTGGGCTCTGAAAAATAGCAAAATAATTCTAGAAATTTTGAAACTTTTCAGAGGAGTCACTGGGATGATCCAGAAGCTAGGAAAAATATTTCTAGAGGATGATCACAAGGTTTGATTAAGGATTTTTCAAGGACTACGCTTCCATCAAATGAGGCATTGATCTTTGAAAATAGGAAACCCTTGGGAAAAATTTCCAGAAAATTTCAAATGACAACATGAGGCATCAAAAGTTTTAATTTCTTCTCATTTTTATAGATTTGAAACACAAACCATTGTTTGGGATGTTACAAAACCTCCCCCCCCCCCTTACAAGAATCTCGCCCCGAGATTACGCTCACTTTAAAAGAAGTATGGGTAGTCCGCACGCAGGAGATCCTCCCATTCCCAAGTTGCTTCATCCTCGGTATGATTTTTCCACCGAACTTTAAGGAATTTGATGGTACGATTCATTGTTCTTCGTTCAGCTTCTCCAAGGATGCGAAGAGGATGCTCACGGTATGTCAAGTCTTCTTGCACATCGAAACTTTCCAATGGAGCTTCCTCGTTTGGAACACGAAGGCACTTCTTCAATTGGGACACGTGGAAGACATCGTGTACCCCTTCAAGTGCAGCGGGCAATTCCAACTTGTAGGCAACAGCTCCTTTCTTCTCGATGATGCGGTAAGGTCCAACATATCGAGGAGCTAGTTTGCCATTGACGCCAAATCGCTGGGGCCCTTCAGAGGAGAGACTTTGAGATAAACAAAGTCATTAGGCTCAAAGCTCAACTCGCGATGACGATGATCCACATAGCTCTTTTGCCTTGATTGAGCCATGTAACATCCCAAAGTGCTGTTACCAAAATAAAATTAATAAAGTTATTATTTTGTTGGATTTCATGAATTTGAATGAGTTTTATGGCTTTATTTGAATTTCTTAATTTTTAAAAGTCAAAAGTAAAATTTATTGAAACTTTTAAAGTTTTATTTGAGTTAAAGTTGAAAAATAAAAATTAAATTAATTTCTGGAATTTTCTAAGATTTTTAAATCTTTTACCTAATTATTTTAAAGCCAAAATAATTTATTTGCAAAATTAAAAGCCAACTTTAAGTTGGAAATAATTTTATTAAGTTCAAAATAACTCTAGAGATTTCAGTGAATTTTTCTAGAATTTTTGGATTTTATTTGTTATTTTCTAAACCCTTTTTGAATTACTTGGATTATTTAAAATGTTAAATCAATTCAAAATCCTCTCCCCTATTATGGGCCAAATCGTCCTTGGCCCACCTCCTGTTCCTCCTCACCCTGGCCCACTCGCACTAGCCAACGGCCCGCTTTCCCTCCCCATCTCCACACGCGAATCTTGGCCAAGATCCGACGGCTCGCCTGCGCCCCTATCTCACCCGCCACCGCCATGTGGGCCCGCCCACTCTTTCTTCCTCCCTCGCCTCCTTCTTTGTCGCATGGAACCGAGCCAGTCCACCATGGCAGCGCCTTGAAGCGCCAAATTGGCTACATTTTCTTCCCCCTTAACTCGCGCATTCAAGCGCATTCAATCCCCTTAACTTCATCGCCTCCCCCTCGGCCGTTTTCCCTTCTTATTGTGCGCGTTTTCACCGGTTTTTGAGTAACGGCCACCACTGCCCCTGCACCATGATCTCCTTCCCCGGTGCCCCTCGGCCCCTATAAAAGGGAGCACTGAGTACGCCCCTTCCTCCTCAACCCATCCCCCTAATTCACCCCTCCTCACCTCGCTCTCTTTTCGTCGGATTTCACCGTCGAAGATTCCCAGCCGAAACTCCGTTTTTCGTCTCTTCCGGCGCCGTCACCGCCGCCCCACCGTCGCCGTTGACACCATCGGCACCGCCGCCTCTTCGCCTACCCGATGCTCGCACCGCCTTCACCGGAGCGCCGCTAGATCTCGTCGCCGCCATCGAGCCAGCATGCGCCGCCGCCAAAGTCCTCGCCACCGACAATTTCTCCATGCCCGAGCGCCGCCATGACAAGCATCACGACCCTCACAATCTACTCTACCCATTGATGCCCTCACCGGCCGTCGTCGTGCCACCATTCGCCGGCGAGCTCACGGCCGAACGCCACCGGCTTTGTGCCTGCGTGGCATGCTGACGTGCTTGCCACCTCGGAGCCACGTCATCGCCACCTAAGCCCTACATGCCCCGTTAGTAGCCATGTGGAACTCCCATTGAAACCCCGTTCTAAAACCTCGTAGACCAGATCCACCGTGCACCACCCAGTGCAACACTCCAGGACCAAGCACATTGACATTCGATACCATTTCCTTAGAGACCATGTTGAGAAGGGAGATGTTGTGCTTCACTTTGTAGATTCCGAGCAGCAGGTTGCGGATATTTTCACTAAAGCTCTTGATTCTTCTCGTTTTGCTTTTCTACGGGGAGAGTTGGGGGTTATTAGTCCTCTTGGCCTGTTTTGAGGGGGAGTTTACTCTTTTTGCATTCATTTGTATCATAATGCATTTTTAATTCAACAACTTGCATTGTAATATAAACTTGTGGAGCTTTAATTATTATCCTTGTATGACTTGATTTCATGCTTTATACCCTGCCATGTCTTGTGCTAGTTTGTTAGACTTCTTTTATGCCTTTTTATGTATAACTTAGCTTTTGCCATGCTAGCTTTATTATCTGTGAGCAAACTGAATCAAAATATGACTTGTTGGATCTTGTGACTAGTTTTGCTATAGTGATCCTTTCATGATTCATGCCATGTCATATAGGCTTAATTGAGTCTTGACCTTATTCTGAGTTTTAAATTGAGCTATGATAATTCTTAAGTCAAGCAAATGAAAAATGAGCTTTTCTGTGCGAAAAAACTGATCTCACCAATTCTTTCTCATGAGACGGCTTACCATTGCACTAGGCATGAACTCAGGGGGAGTTTTGGATGACCTAGACCACTCTCTTAAGATTTTGTTGCTTGGGATGGTCATAGTGAGGCCTGAGATCTAGCACAATGCTAAGAAAACAAATTGGCAATTGGTTGAAGCTTAGGAGGCAGTTATGGATGGCTCCGAGTCCAGGACTTGCTTTACTAAGATAAAACAAATCATTTTCAACAAAAGTGCTCAAAGTGCTAAATTCCAAATGCTTGAACAAATTGATTCATAATTGAACTCAAATGCTCAAAATCGACTCATTTTTAGTTTCTGGGCTCCATTTTGCTTATAGACATGACCTGATTCATTTTTGGATACCTTTAGTTAAACTATGATCTTGAGCACCATGTTATGCTACCAATTCATTTAATCTCAAATTATTGCTATTTTGTTCTTAGCTTTGCTGTACGTGTTTTGTCATAATTGAATATAGCTTCTTCACATAATATGGCTTGGTGTAATACTTGTTCAGTCCTCATGGATAATCTTCATGGCTCCTTTTTACTCAAAATTTTAAAAATAGAAAACTTGAAAACTTAAAAACATTGCAGCCATTCCATGTTATTCTGCTCTTTTCTCCTTCTTGCACCTTGCTGACTCCATTGTCAAAGGGGGAGAAAAATGGGACAAAAATGCTATTTTGGATGCTCTCTGTGCATTTTCTAAAGGTCAAATAGAACACTTAATCTTTCTTTTGGACCTTGAGTGAGATTTTCTGGAATTGGAAGCTCTCTTTGCTTCCTCCGCCTTATCTCACTTGCTGAAGTCTTTTTGAAGCCAACTTGGTCATTTCCTTGCATTCACTTGCTTTTAGGACCAAGTTGTGCCTTGTGCGAAAAACTGATTTCTTTTTCTTTCAAACCTCAAAACATTCATTTTTGGGAAATTGCCAATGTGTTCATCAAGGGGGAGATTGTGAACATCATGAGGATATGCTCATGATCCTAGGTGATGTTACAATTGGCAATTTGGTTGAAGGTTTGTTGGAATTCCTGTTTTTTCAGAAAGTTTCAGCAAAGTGTCAGGATAATCGGTAGAACTGGCATTTAAAGGGCGGTACGACCGTAGAACAGTACGACCCCAAGTTGTGTGGCGGTAGTACCGGATCGCGGTTATACCGATTGGTAGATGGCGGTAGCTTAATTCCAGAGAAGATGTTCTGGGAGTTCTGGTCTTCATTGGAAAATGGAACGACCGTAGTTCTTGGAGCGGTACGACTGAAGATCGGTAGTACCACTAGTAACATGGCGGTTATACCGATTGTGTTGCGATTGTCGGCCATTTTGGAGTTTTGGTTTTGGGATAGGTCATATCCATGTTTATCTTTGTATATGTGTTGCATATTGTATGTTTTGAGCTAACGTGGGTCAAGTTGTGAAGAACTTGTTCCCGGAGACGATTTCTTGGTCTATTGCTGTGTTGGTGGCTTGTAGGTCAACGACGGTCAACGGCGAGGAGGATCGGGACTAAGCTTGGAGAGCTGAGGTCCAAAACGATCATGGATGCCGGGTGAGGTCAGCTGACTCAAGCATGGCGCAGAATGGATGAGGTTGATCGAAGCAGGCGATTCGATCTGTTGGTTGGATCAAGCGGCTAAGTCGGTGCAAGTGCCATGGAGGTTCCGGTGGGATCCGGACGGGAGAGACTTGCTGACATGATGAGAGCCGTTGATCAACCTACACGTGGCGAAGCAGGCGATTGCTTCGACAGGATTGGACTTGGTCCACGGAGAAGGATTGAGAAGGGGTATTTTGGTAATTTCACCAAATACCGCCTTTGTGACTCTTGGCTAAACTGCGGCGCGGGTCGGCGCATGGTGAAGTAGTTTAGGTCAAGTGGAAGTGAAAATGGCACTTTAAAATGCGTGCGTGTGTGACTCATTTGTATTGGGCCTTAACGGGAGCCCATTAGGGTTAGCTCTTCTAGAAGCTCTAGGCCTCATATAAATAGAAGGGGGTGCTGTTAGGCAGCCACCCAAGCACTTCTTTTAGGAGAAACCCTAGTTTGTCTTAGGGATTAGAGAGAAGAGGAGAGGCTTAGGCTCTAGGGAGATGAGTTGTGTGTGTGCTCATGGATTGAGTTCTTGTCCTCCTTGAGGGAGTGGCTGTAACCAGCAACCAATCTTGAATCAATCTATGGATGATTATTCAAAGATGAGTCTTCTTGTGTTCTTCCTTCTCTTTTGATGATTTTGAGTGCTTCCTTGATCCTGTGGTTTTTGGTTGGTTTCTTGCCCTCATTTACCTTGCTGTGATGTGTGGGAATACATCTAGGATCATTTAGATCATCAATCTCCCATGAGAAAGTTTTGGATCAAGTTTTTCGTTTTGCTCGGTTTTGAAACCTTCTTCATTCATATCGAAAAAGGTAGGAACTTTGACATGGATCTTGTAAATCTTTGCTTGGAATAGGTTCATAACCTCCATAGGAAGGTGTGTTTCAAATCTCGTAGAGTTTGGCCAAGTGGTTCAAAAGTTGTGCCGATTTTACTTTTCGTCGTCGGGTTGTTCCAGGGAAATTGGTACGACCGCCGCTTGTCTGTGCAGTTGTCAACATTGGTACGACCGCTTGCTTACTCATTGGTTGTACCGATTTCTGATTCTTTAGCACATCGTTGAGTTTGTCGATTGCTATACTTGGGGGTTTGGAGTGGATTCAACATAAGTCTACCATTGTGCTTATCTATTGATCTTCATAGCTCTCATAGCTATTGGAGTGAAATATTTGTTGAATCAAATCTAAAAAGGAAAATTGATTGTGCTCCAATTCACCCCCCCCCCTCTAGTCGCCTTTCCGGTCCTACATTCTCCTTCATACGAACTCCGATTTCGTCGATTCAAATTTCTAAATTCATATAAATTCAAGATCTAGCTAACAAAACTAAAATTATTTAATTTGGAGTTCATTTGAATTTTTTTTGAATTTGACTTATTTTCGCGTATAGATTTTGATGACTTCGGAGAGTCAGATTTCGACGCTGTTTGAAAGCAACTAATCTAGCAAGGCAAGTTATACCTTTGATCATATTTGAGCCCAGTATATAAATTTTTTAAATTCTGTTTTAAAGTATTATTGCATGCGTATTTATATACAAGTAATTTAAATTCCTGTTTTAAAGTTATAGTTATTCCCAATTCCAATATATAGCCCTTTATTGTCAAGATAGACAAGATGAAAAATCTTTTCGATTGTGATGTATTTAGGAGTTAGAAATTGAAAAGACTAGATTATTAGAATATATAATTGTTGGAGTCGGATTATAGAAAATATGATTGTTGATATTGGATTACCGAAGATTTGATTGTAGAAGTAATTGTTGGATGTTAAATTATAGGATTATATAATTGTTGATTGGATTCTAGGATTACATAATTATTGTGGTTGGATTATAGAAATGAGTCTTTGTTGGATTATAGAAATAATCTTGGATGGATATGATTGAATAAAGAAGTTGATTTAGAATAAATCCTTATTGGATTATAGAAGTATATATTTCTTTGGATTACTAGAATATATCATTTTGGATTTATAGATGGCTAATTATTAGAAATAGATTATTATTGAAGAATGGATTATCGAAGATCGGATTATAGAAATAAATAATTATTGGATATTGGATTTTAGAAGTAGATATTTGTTGATGTTGGATTATTAAAGATTGGATGATAGATAGATACTATAGTCAAATCTTGAATTGTCGATGTTGGATTCTAGAAATAGATTGTTGTTGGATATCGATTATCGAAAATTTGATTATAGAATTACATAGTCATTGGATTGATGTTCAATTAGTAGAAATAGTTTATTAAGGAATAATGGATTGATGGATATCGGATTATAGAATTAAAGTATAGTTAAATGTTGGATCAATTGAAGTTGGATCATAGAAATAGACTTATATGGTGTAGATTAGACAAATTGATATTGGAGTATAGGATTTTATAATTGCTGGAGATTGGATTATCACAATATTGATGGTTTACATACTGATCTCATACTTGACAAGTCTTGGACATTAATCCCTCATACCTTGTCACCCTAGATAAAAATCTAGTTTATGCGATAGTATTGTAACATCCCAGACAAGGGTGTGTGTTTCAAATGTAATAAAATGAGGATAAATTAAAACTTTTGATGCCTCATGATGTCATTTGGAATTTTCTAGAATTTCCCCTAGTAATTCCTTTTGTCAAAGACCAATGTTTCTATTGATGGAAGTTGTTGTCCTTAAAAACTCCATGTTCCAATCTTGTGATAATCCTCTAGAAATATTTTTCCTATCCTCTGGATCATCCTAGTAACCTCTCTGAAAAATCTCATAAATTTTAGATTTTATTTGCTATTTCAAAAGAGCAAGTCAAACCAGTTTAAATTCTGGTCAAACCCCTAGCCCAGCAGCTTGTGAATTTTCTGGAGAACAATTCACTGTACAAAAATTTCTGTAAAAATTACACAGGGTTGTTCTCTGTTCTAGAAAGCTTCCATAAAAATTTCAGAATTTTTGGAGCTTCAGAGCTACTTCCAAAAATTCCCTAATCTTCTCAGCCTTTTAAAACAAAATCTGAATTCACTGTTCATCGGGCTCGGACCATACTCCGACTCAGGCTCCGACCCGAGCCGACTTGGCTCAGCCCAACCATCTAAACCGCGCATCGCATATAGCTGTTGGATGTAACATCAACGCTCACGATCGCGTACCTCTTCGGCCTGTGTTATAATCTCCCGCACGTTATCGATCGTTCGATCGCGATCCAACGGCTCGCGTCGACACCTCTCGCTTGTCCGCTTGCGCGTCGCTGTGTCTCTGCGCCGTGGGCCCAGGCTGTCAGTCGCTCGCCCTCCTCTGGCTGGCACTCTCGTAGGACCTGCCACACGTCATGGCGCAGCTCTGCCGCCTCGTCGGCCAGACCCAGCGTCAATCCACCGCCTCGAGACCCAATGGTTGGCGTCTCCTCTCACGCCTCCGTCTCCGTCAATGCCCGAGCTTAATACTCCTCTCACCCCTCTCTTTTCGCCATTCTCCCTCTCGGTGACCGAGGGAGAAGACGCTCGTTCTTGCTCTCTACTCGGGTGAGCTCCACTCCTCTGCGCTCCCCCTCCTTCTCCGTCCCTCACCGCCCCTTTGTGCTCTGGTTTGAGCTCTCGCCTTCATGTGTAGGGCCTGGAGCGCGAGGGGCATCACCATCTTCTCCGGAGCGCGTCCCGAAGCTGCTCCGCCGTGTCAACTTGGGATCCGGTGAGCCATTCTATCATCTTTCCGCGTCATATTGTGTCGCTCAGCTTGAGGAAGGTTTCCCCTCAACTAATTTCATCAATCGTTCACAGTTGTGAATTTGGTTTTTCCCCCTTTCTCGGCCATGAGCACCCTCTTCTTCTCCGGCGACGGCTCGGTAAGCCATCCTTCAATTCCTCGCTCGTGCACCATCTTGAGGCACCTATGATGCATCCTCCATCAACCATTCCTTACCTCTGTTCTCAGGTGGAGCTCTCCTCAGTGAGGTGCCGCCGCCTCGGGTTCTCGTCGCCGGCTCGACTCCGGCAACCCCTCCACCTCCGGGTCATCCCTGTGAGTTCACTGAACCTCCTTGTTACTCTTGCGCGCGCTAGTTTGCCGCGGGTGTCATCGCTTCGTGTGTTGCCATGTTCCGTAGCACCGCCGCCGCTTTAGCACGCCGTGCTTGCGCTGCCGGCCACCATCGTCTCGCCGCTTGGTTGCGTCGGTGCGCAGGTCGCGAGCTTGCGTTTGGCCACTCACCAAGACCGCCGAGCTTCGCCACGGCGAGCCACCAGGAACTCGCGGTCACAAGGTCTGAAAAGCGTGGCACGCTTGGGCGTAATCAGAGCGGCGATGATTAGCATTTAATGTCATTGATTAGCAGTTAATTCTAAATCTTTGTCGGAAAAGCTTGTTTAGCCGCGTTAATGATAGCTAGCGGTGACTGGCAGTGGGCCCTTGTATTCTGGTTAGGGATTGTGTAGTTGTAGATTACGCTTTCTCTTAAAGCAAAACATATTTCTTTAGCGCTTAAATCAGAAATCCGTTTTTAGACTTGGAAGGCGTAGTTCACGAAATACGCTTTCGGTGTCATCTCCCTCGGGGCTGGGTCAAAGTTGACCAGGTCAAGTTTGACTGTGGCCCCACTGATCAGTGAGTAGGGCTATGCTAGTCTGGGTATAAAAAGTAGTGTATGTTTATATAATTTCCGAAATGTTTTATCTATGAACTAAAAATTGGTTAAACTTCAAAATTGCATAAGTAATTCATATTAGCTCCAAAATTGATGATTCAAATTTTGTTAGTTTCATTTTTAAATGTAATTTAATATAAAAATGGTTTGAATCGTTACTATTATAGAAAACAATTTTGGCACAATTACTTTATGTTTAGTATTATTGTTGCACTAAAAATTGCTTTAACTTTAAAAATGCATAAGTATTTCTCTGTAACTCCAAAAAGGGTAAACTCAAATTTGTTAGAATCCTCTGTTAGTGTATTTTATTTTAAAATAGGTTGTGAGCATGTTACTGTTACTGAAAATTTTATTTTGCATGTAACTTGTGTACTACTTTCATAACTTTGAAAAATCATAGGAAATTCATCTTAGCTCCAAATGAGGTGAATCAAATTCCATTGTTCATCTCATGTGGTGCTCTTCCTACCATAAAAATTTCAAGTGCACCACTGTTCTGGAAATTTTCAGCAAAATAATTAATTAGGATGAACAGTAACCGGTGGCAATTAAAATTGGATTTTCTGGAAAGCTAACATTCAAACTGTTATAACTTTTGCATAGAACATCCAAATGAATTGATTCTTGTTGCTTAATTCATATAAAATCATGTTCCACCTTCTGTGAATTTTTCATAATTTTGAGCTGAACTTGAATTTTTGGATCTTTTTGGTATTATTCGTTCTTATTGTGCTTTCGACTTCTTTCGCTAGGATCTAACGAAATTATTGAGAGCGCGAGTGACCCTCTACAGCAAGATAATCATCCTTAGCAAGGCAAGCTGTTTGATCATAAATGTCCTATTATTTTCAAGTCTAATACTTTGCTTTCCAATTGTATGTATGCATGCTTTTGTGTCAAAGTAATTTTCCCGATTAGAGGTAGCTATTCCTATTGCATGGTTGCCCTTAAATTGTTATCCCCTACCACAAAACATAAGTTGTTAACATTGCTGGTGAATTAGAGCCCGGTGATTTAATTATGCTTTTTTATTGTTTTTGCGGTGTCATGCTTAGAAATGCTTAGCTATCGGTAGAATTGGGCGGCTATCGATTTAGTCGATAGCCTTGATCACACAAAAATTATTATTATTATGCTCAGCACCTTGTGCTTTGTTACTTTATAAAGTCAAAAACTGAAAAATAAAAATGAAATGTTTTAGACTTGGGCCCAATGGTTGTTGGTGTGAATTTATGGTGTGACTGGAATGGTGCCCGGGTCAACAAGGACCGAACATCTTGGACACTAAGCCAAGCGCTTATTGCATGCTAACCACATGAGAGGGACATGGAACCTCTCTTGACTTAGTACTTTGGCGTGTGTTAGCTCCGAGTTGCATGGTGGGTTATGGGGTGAGTAGTAGTGGAGGGTATCCACTGCAAGGAGCATCGTCCTTTATAAGGAGATGAGCATCTTTGATGACTCTGCATCAACTTATGGGGCTTCCTCCCATATGGGCGCATCGTAGTTAATACACAATATTGGAAAGGTCTCAGATGACTTAGCCTTGCAAGCATACCAAAGGAAGTGTGCTAAATCTAGTGGCATAAGAGGCGGTCGGCGTGTGGGTACATTGGTACACCCTGCAGGTTCAAACTATTCGAATAGCCTCGTCCTAGGTTATGGACATGCTTGGTAAGGTCTCTACAAGAGTTAGACTACAATATTTAATTAAAACTCGATGTGGGTGGTATGAATGGGGAATTCATGCTATTGTTGTGGTGGCTATTGGGTTAGCCACTTCCAGGATGTTCTTGTTAATATTGTTACTTATATATCGCTGTTTTTATCAAATAAAATCAGATTGTAAAATTGCTTTCAATCTATTACATTATTGCAAATGAAAACTTGCTTTATGCTGAAAATGAGTCTAGAGCCTGCTCCACTTAAATAAGCTTGCATGTAGCTAAATATCTGGTCTGTTACTCTACATCGTCGATCTTATGAGTACATTTTTGTACTCATTTGCTTTGCTTAATAAATTGTTGCAGAGGACGAAGTTGAACCCCAAGGGTTATACTTCTACGAGATGTGCGGTGGTTTCGAGGACTAGGTTGGTGGCCCGATTAGTTGCCTTGTGGGTTAAAGGCACATTGATTGGCTCTTTTGTTATCGCCATCTTATGGCATTTGCTTCCGCTACTTAATTAACTCTTTAGTTATATTTGGCCAGTCGGCCCCTTTTGTAATAACTCTATATTGTATGTCTTTAATTTGCTTAGTTGGACTTTGGATTCTATGTGTTGAATGGAATTGATGCATAATTTTTGTATGGGGTATATGTATTGCACTTCTGGGAAGTACATATACGCCGAGAGTCGTGATATTTGATTTGTAATGCTTAAATCATCTTAATGGTTAAGTATTACAAGTTAAATACCCCGGGTTCTCACAAAAGTTGGTATCAGAGCCATACTAACCGTGGAAACCACTAGCTTGGTCGTCCTTAGGATATTTTGAAAAACTTAGTTTCAAAATGTCAAATGGTTTATGAAAACTTAAGTAAGTTCTCAGATTTTACTCTTTACCTATCTTAGGTTGCTCATCTCACCTTGTTCTTGTTTAAGTTTTGAAAAGTTGTTTCCTCTTATCTTTATTTCAAAAGATAGTGTTACCGTTTAAATCCGGTTTTGGGATTCAATGAGTGTTGAGAATATGAGGTGTTGGCTGTCTTTTAGTGGAGATTAGAAGTAATTGAAGTTGGAAATTTCAGCTTGGAGCTTAGATATAAAATCTGGACAGCGAGTACAAGTTTTGGACAGCAAGCACCTAGTTCTTCGATAGGGCTAAAAATGAGAGGATAATTCAACTAAAACTTGTGGGGAACAAAAGGGTAAGATGTGATATTAGATAGCTAGTGTCTAACACACCCTAGATGGTTTTTACCATGATCCTTATATGCAATAAGACTTGAGTTGTGTTCTGAAATTTTCTTCTCAAAACGATTGCTTGTTCATTCAATACAATAGTCGTACCGAGAAGTTGAATCTTGTGCCTTATGAGTTTTGCATTGGATCTTATGCCTTTTTGCAAATATTTGGAGTTCATTTCCTTGCTGGTTATATGGTTGTAATTGGGTTAGGGTGACATCTCATTTCCCTAGTTGATAGCTTTTCTACTGCTACCTTTCGCCTCTAGTTTTCGGGTTTTTGTTGCTAACCCGCTTTGATGAAACAGGATGGCAGGAAGAACTCGTAGCAGCCAGGGTCAGCCAGCTGATCAGTCGTGTCATATGGGTAAAGCTGTACAACCTCTGCAGAGTGTTAAGAACTATTTGAATAGCCGTGTCCACAGCCATGGACATGCTTGGTAATACCAATCAAAGTTAGACTTTGCTTTTGATTTCAAAATGATTTGACACAAATGATTTCTATCCAAATAGGAATTGGGCGGGAAGCCATGTGATAGGAGGGTATCCTTCACCATTTGTTGATGAATGATTATCCAACTATAAAACTGTTTTGGAAAATGAATTTTAGTTATTGTATAACCGCTTTGGAACTTAGTACAAGTATTTAAAGAAAACATTGCTTTATACAAAATTAACCAATAAGCCTTCCTTTGAGATACCCTTGTATGCATGCATTCAATCTGATACTTGACAGGTGTAACTTGCGAGCACGGTAGTTGTGCTCATACTTGCTTTATACAAACAAATTTCAGAGGAGAAGGACTTCACCATCGGTGTGGATCTCGACGACTAGATCGCTACCCCAATCGATTGCATCGTGGCGAATCAACCGACTCCACTACTTCTTCGCCTCTTCATTTGTGTTCTTTACTGTTGGCTTGTAATAAACTATGTTGATTATTAATAAAGTTATGTGATTTATGGATGTTACCATATTTGTTTAACTATGTGAACTAGCTACTGATCATAGGACTAGTTCATAAATGCATAGAGGATTTGGGACATTAATCCCGGTCCGACAAGCCGTCGTAATTGATCTCGAATCAAACGAACTTGACTTTCAGCCTCATTGATCGAGTTCGGGCCAAACAATGGTCTTTCGCCGGTTTTCGACCAATTTAACGGGGTTCTACATTTTCTCCCTTATAAGGCCTCAAATGGTGCCATGCCGAGACTAGCTTGAAAGCTATTGTTGTAAGAGAACTCCGCAAATGGCAAGCATTTCTCCCAATTCTTCCCGTAGGAGAGAACATAAGCACGCAGCATGTCTTCCAATACTTGATTTACTCTTTCAGTTTGGCCATCAGTCTGAGGATGATACGTGGTACTGAAAGAAAGACGAGTTCCCATAGCCTCTTGTAAGCTATGCCAAAACTGAGAGGTAAAAAGTGAACCACGATCAAAAACAATCGTCTTTGGCACACCATGCAAACTCACAATGCGGGATATATAGAGGTCTGCCAAGTGACCTACACAAATCTTAGCTCGCACTGGTGGAAAATGTGCTACTTTCGTCAATCGATCAATGATAACCCATATGACATCTTTCCCTTTTGAGGTACGGGGTAGACCGGTGATGAAATCCATGCCGATAGAATCCCACTTCCATTCAGGCACGGGCAAAGGTTGAAGCAAACCCGTTGGACATTGATGTTCATCCTTCACACAACGACATACGTCGCACTCGACAACGAACTTTGCGATTTCTCGCTTCATTCGGGTCCACCAGAATTTCTGACGGAGGTCTTGATACATCTTCGTGGCCCCGGGATGAATAGACATAGGGGAGTCATGGGCTTTGTGGAGGATTAAGTCCCACAATTCCACAACCTTTGGAACAACAAGACGTGATCTGAACCATACAATACCATGGTCATCTTCTGAGAAGCACTTGGCTGTCCCATTCTTGATATTCTGCTTGATTCAGTTTACTCCAACATCTATTTGTTATGCAACCTTGATTTGATCTTCCAAGGTTGGTTGCATAACCATGGTAGCAAGGAAACCTTGCTCAACCACTCCCAAGTTGAGCCGCTGAATTTCTTCATGAAGGGCGGGCTGCTGCTCCTTGAGCATCAATGTGTTGCAATAAACCTTGCGACTGAGTGCGTCGGCAACAACATTTGCCTTACCCGAATGATATTGGAGACCCATGTCGTAGTATTTGATCAACTCCAACCACCTCCTTTGCCTAAGGTCAATATCTGGTTGGGTGAACAAATACTTCAAACTTTTGTGGTCAGAATACACTTCGCAACGATTACCGATGAGGTAATGTCGCCAAATCTTCAGTGCATGGACCACTATAGCTAATTCCAAGTCATGGGTTGGATAATTGAGCTCATGAGGTCTCAATTGTCTTGATTCATAGGCCACAACTTTGTCTTCTTGCATAAGAACACAACCGAGTCCTTGACGAGAAGCATCACAATAGATATCGAAGCTTCGGTGGACATCAGGAAGAATTAGAATTAGAGCTGTGGTTAACCTTTCCTTGAGTTCTTGAAAGCTCTTCTCACAATTAGTGGACCACTCAAACTTCTTGTCCTTCTTAAGCAATTCCATCATCGGCTTCATGATCTTGGAGAAATTCTCGATGAAGCGACGATAGTATCCCGCTAAACCGAGAAAACTCCTCACGCCGGTCACCGACTTGGGCTGACCCCATGAAAGCACATCGCCGACCTTGCTAAGATCCACGGTTATGCCTCCCACTAAAATAACATGGCCCAAGAATGCCACTTCTTTCAACCAGAACTCGCAGTTACTGAACTTCGCATAAAGCTGGTGCTCACGCAGCTTCCCCAATACAAGCTTCAGATGTTCAGCATGCTCTTCATCATTCTTTGAGTAGATGAGGATATCATCAATGAAGACCACCACAAACTTGTCCAAATACTCCATGAATACCATATTCATAAGATTCATGAACAAGGCAGGAGCATTCGTCAAGCCAAAAGACATGACGGTATACTCGTACAGTCCGTAACAAGTAGGGAAAGCCGTCTTCGGAATATCTTCAGATCTAATTTAGACTTGGTGATAGCCTGACCTCAGATCAATCTTGGAGAATACCTGAGCTCTGGTCAATTGATCAAAAAGATCGTCAATCCGAGGCAACGGATACTTGTTCTTCACCGTCACTTCATTCAACGGACGGTAATCAACACACATTCACAGAGTCTTGTCCTTCTTCTTTACAAAGATTGCAGGACAGCCCCACGGTGATGAGCTTGGGTAGATGAAACCCTTCTCTTGAAGTTCACCAAGTTGCTTCTTCAACTCCTCCAATTCATTCAGAGGCATCTGATATGGCCTCTTCGAAATCGGGGCGGTACCGGGCAGCAACTCGATGACGAACTCGATGTCCCGGACTGGAGGCATCCCAGGCAATTCTTTGGGAAATACATCAGTGAAGTCGCACACTACTAGGACTTCATGAATCTCCAGAGTCGGCTTCGCTTGAAATGCACAAAGATGCGGTCCTTGACGCTTCGGTGAAATTCCAACTTGCTCGCCGGATGGACTTGTGAGGGAGATGAATTTATTGGCACAATCAATTTGTCCCAAGTTTTGGGATAACCAATCCATGCCAATTATCACATCCAAACTCACTGAATTGAGGAGAATAAGATTTGCCAAAAATCCCACTCCTCCAATTTCAATAGAGACATCCCGACATTCTTTTTCAGCTCTCATTTCCGACCCCGGAGAGTGAATAATCAAAGGAACATGCATAGAGACAATTTGAAGATCACTAAGTGCAGCAAAAGACTTTGATATAAAAGAATGAGAAGCTCCGGAATCGAACAAAACGGTAGCAGGCTGAGAATTGACAAGAAGTGTACCCAACACGACGTCGAGTTCCTCCTACGCTTCCTTGGCCGATATATGGTTGACCCGGCCGTTCCCAAAACTCTGGGTCTTCTGATTAGCCTTTTGGTCTGGAGCATGACCATTTCCTTGCCCGTGTCTTCCATTAGGACGAGGGGTCGCTCCGGTCTTCTTAGGGCAATGGTTCGCATAATGCCCCATGTTATGGCAGAAGAAACAAGTGACCTCGACAGCCGGATTGTGGAGGTTAGCTTGCTGCCCCATAAGTGCGCATGGTTGAGACACGGCCTGCGGTGGACACGGTGCAAACACCGGTGGCCTCGGTGGTGGTGGAGCCTGAGGATAGGGCACCGGTGCTTGCCTGACGTGAGGACGAGGAAGGTTGGCCCTTGTTGATTTTTGGGCCTCCCACTTGTTCTTGTGAGACTCGCCTAGCACTCTCCCCTTATGCTCAGCGACAATGGCCTTGTCGACCAAATTCTGGAAGTTGGGGAAGTCGACGATAGACAGCTTGTCCTGAAGCTCATCGGACAAGCCATCCATGAACTTCTCCTGCTTGGCATCATTGGTGGAGCGCCCTCGGGCGCATCGAGAAAGGTGGTTGAACTCATGCAAGTATTCAGTCACTGACTTGAGCCCTTGCTTGAGCGCCATTGAAAGCATCTAGGCCCCTAAAAAATGTTTTGGTAATTAATGATAATATGTGAATATGGGATTAATGTGTTTATTGAGTATTTACAAGGTTAAGTCCCATTGGTAAGTTTGATGACATAAAGATGCATGTTGAAGGACTACATGAAGATCAAGATGACTCAAGGTCAAGGTACAAATAGTCTAGGATCCTTTTGTATTTTACCGGTCTTAGGAGATTGGGTTGGAAGACCGAGTTATAGGTTAAATGTCGTACTATTAAGAGGGATCATGACTAGTAGCTTGATAGCATGTTCTGGTGCCTTATGGATCAATTTAGGATCACGCATGCATTTGAATTTGATTTTGGATTTGAATTGGAAAGTTTTCTAAAAATTGACAGCACAAGTGGTAGTACCGGAGGTTTAATGGCGGAACTATCACTGAGCGGTATGACCGCATATTAGTTGGCGGTACTACCGTGGGCTGACCGGACCATCCGAACATCACCTGGATCTAACGGTTTAAAAGGTGGTCCGAACGGCCCAATGAATCTGGGCCGTCCACGTGGCTAGTTCATTTCAGGGCGCTGTCTGAATTTTTTTTGTGTTGCGGTAGTACCACAAGTTAAAGCGGAAGTACCGCTCCATGGTAATTCCTTTTGTTTAAAGGCGGTACATAAAAACCAGTGAGACACATTTTTGGACTTGGCTGTTTTCCAGTGGTACCGGAATATCTGGCGTTTTAAGTGGAACTTCCGTTGAGTGGTAGTACCGCATTTACTTGGCGGTAATACCGTAATGCTCTGCACCGCCCTGATCATATAGTTGTGGTGGTCCGAACGGCCCAATTGATCCGAGCCGCCCACGTGTCTAGTTTGAATTTGCTAAGTTCTTCGTCTCATTGCAGAGCGGTAGTATCAAGAATATTGAACGGAACTACCGTTTCTGCTGTTATTCGATTGTTTTATATGTATGAAAACAACAGAGAAGCTCCATTTTGGCTAGATTTGCAAAACCACGAGAATGGTAGTACTGGCATTGTTTGAACAAGACTACCGCACACTACGGTTATTCCGATTTTTATGGAGCGGTATATGTTTTCCAGAGAAGTGTGTTTTTGAGCTGAGATTGAATTTACTTGGAACAATAGTACCGCACTTATGAGTGGTACGACCGGCGTGAGTGGTAGTACCACATGATAGTTGGTGGTAGTACCGCGCCACAATTTCAACGGCTACGTCAGAGCGTTTTAATGCCTCTGTTATAACCGTTACAGAGCTTTGATAAGGGTGCGGTAGTGCCGGCCCTTAGCCGGCGGTAGTACCGCAATTCGCTAAAATTTGGGGATTTCTGTCCCAACGGCTAGTATTTGTTGGTAGGGGTATAAATACCCCCTCACCTGCTCAAGGACGTGGTGCTAGTGTTCATTTAACATCCTTAGAGCCTTGAGCATTCACTCAACACTCAAAATTTCTCTTGTGCATTCATTGTGAGGTGGTTGAGTTCTTTCAAGTGTATTTACTCATTCTAGATTGATCCTATTGCACTTGAGCGCTATCAAGCGAAGGTCATCGATTTGTTACTCTTGGAGTTTTGCCAAACTCCTAGACAGCTTTGGCGGTGGAGCACGGTGATCTCTTCAAGAAGATTGTGAAGAGGCCCGGTGGAAGTTTGTGAGTGGCTTGGAGTTCGCCATCTCCGGAGCGGAGGAAGAACTACCATAGTGATCGAGGGAGGCTTAATTCATGGAGCCGGCTTGATTCATTCAAGCTTCCTCAACGTGGACTAGTGAAGTCGGGCAAGTCTTCGATACCATGGGAAAAAGTCCTTTGTCGTTGTGGTTATTTCTTGTCTTTACTTATTCTGCATTTACAATTCTAGCTTTTATCTTGTGTTGTTTACTTAGATATAATTGTATCTTATTTAGACAGAATTCTTAATTGGCCTAATTTGTTAAATTGTCAAAAAGTTTAAAAACCACCTATTCACCCCCCTCTAGTCGATTATCCTTGATCCTATAGCCAAGAACTCCTTCTTAAGCTTCATCAAGCTTAGAGGAACATGAGCCCCGCTGTAAGCAAGATGAAACTCCTCCCAAGCAATGGCTCGACCTACGGTCGCATGGCAGGAAGTTCTCCCACCATGAAAGTGCTGCCCCTTCCAATTGATGGGAGGTGAATAGTGCCTTTTTTTGGTCTTCACACTGAGCAACGTCGAGCTTCCACTCGAGTAGATGCAACCAATCGTCTACGTTGAGGGGATCTTCCGACCGGGAGAAGGTCGAGGGCTGAGTGTGAAGAAACTCCGAGAGTCCTCCTCTCGGATGATGACCACCTCCTTCCCCTGACCCAAAGGCACCGAAAAGAGTGGAGGTGTTTCGTGCAATAGCCTCTAGGATGCGCGTCTGGTCCGTACGATTTCGCTCGATCTGAGCGAGAACCTTAGCCATGGTCAGAGGAGGTGGGAGCTCCTCATCATGACTAGCTGGCTGACCTTGGCTGCTACGAGTTCTTCCAGCCATCCTGCTTTGTTGAAGTGGGTTAGCAACAGAAACCCGAAAACTAGATGTGAAAGGTAGCAGTAGAGAAGCTATCAACTAGGGAATTGAGATATTACCCTAACCCAAGTGCAAACATATAACAGCAAGAAATGAACTCCAAATGTTGAAAAGGCATAAGATCCAATGCAAAACCCATAAGTCATAAGATCAACTTCCTGTACGACTAGCTTGTATTGAATGAACGAGCAATCGATTGAGAAGAAAATTTCATAACACAACTCAAGTTCTATCGCATCTAAAGATCATGGTAAAAACCATCTAAGGTGCTTTAGGCACTAGCCAACTAATATCACATCTTACCCTTTTAATTTCCACAAGTTTTAGTTGAATTACCCTCTCATTTTCATCTCTAACGACGAACTCAGTGCTTGCTGTCCAAAACTTGTGCTTGCTGTCCAGATTTTGTACCGAGCTCCAAGCTGAGTTTTCCATCGCCAAATACTTCTAATCTTCTCCAAAGGACAGCCAAGACTTCATATTTACAACTCTCATTAGTTCCCCAAAACCGAATTTAATCGGTAACAACTATCTTTTGAAAGTAGATGAGAGGAAACAACTTTTCGAAGCTCAAACAAGAACAAGATAAGATGAGCAATCTAGGATAGGTAAGAAGTAAAATCTGAGAACTTACTTAAGTTTTCATAAACCATTTGATATCTTGAAAGTAAGTTTTTAAAACATCCTAAAGACGACCAAGCTAGGGGTTTCTACGGTCAGTATGGCTCTGATACCAACTTTTTTGTGAACCAGGGGTATATAGCTTGTAATGTTTAACCATCCACTTGACCCTAGCATCACAAACCAAATATCCCGTGCCTCGGCGTACATGTACCTCCCAGAATTGCAGTACACATACCCCATACAAAAATTATCCATCCATTCCATACACAGGCCAATACATTACTGGTAGCGGCAAAGTTACAATATCCAAAAGACAACAAGTTCAGAGAACAACAGAAGGGCCGAATGGCTAAATGACAAGATAATTAAACAAAGTAGCAGTGGAAACAAAAGCCATAAGATGGCGATAAACAAAAGCCAACCGGTTTGCCATTTCCCACAAGGCAACCGACCGGGCCGCCAAGCTAATAGTCCAGCACGAAGTCGGTCTCATAATAGTCGATCCCTTGGGGATCAACCTCCTCTGCAACAATTAAACCATGCAGCTGAGTACAAAGTTGTACTTGCAAGACTTACAAGCAAAGAAATATATAGGTGCATTCATGTATCAAAGGAAGGATACTACACTAAGCAGTTTTCAGCATAAAGCAATTTTTCCTTTGCAATAGAGTAATAGATTGTAAAGCAATTTTAAACAATCAATTTTTTTATTTGTTCAAATAACAGCGCGACAATAATTATATAGACATAATTAACATCTTAGAGGTGACTTTCCAACGGCCACCACAACATAGCATCTAATTACCCATTCGCACACAATTCAATGCAAGTTTTATTGAAAATGTTTAAGTCTAATTCTCACGGGGCGTATCCGAGCGTGTCCATAACCTAGGACGAGGCTATGTGAATAGTTTATACCCTGCAGGGGTGTACCAATGTACCCACATGCTAGACCTCCTCTTTTGCCACTAGATTAAGCACACTTTCGAAGGTATGCCGGCAAGGCTAAGTCCTACGAGACGTTTTCCAATATTATGTATTAACTACGAGCCGCCCGTATGATGGAAACCATATGTTCTGTCGAAGTCATCGGCCTTATAAAAGTACCGATGCTCCTCGGGGTAGGGAACTTACATCCAGAACCCATCCCGTCACGCCCAACACACACATGGATTAATTCCTTTTTCAACACAACACACACAACCTTCTGCGACTCAGAGCTAACACACGCCAAAGTACTCAGTCAAGAGAGGTCTCATATCCCTCTCATGTGGTTAGCACGCAAAAAGCTCAGTACGATGGCGCAAGTAATTCGGTCCTTGTTGACTCGGGCACCAAGCACACACCCGACAATCACACCATCCAACCAATGTGCCCAAGTCCAAAACATTTGTTTTCAGTTTTAGTTTCTCAAATACAATACATACATGGGTACCCTGACCCAAGTAATTTAAAGTGATGATGTAATGATCATCGCCGAGGTGATGATCCCCATTCTACCGTTCTAAGCATTGCTAAGCATGACATCGCATAAACATAATTAGACCATATAACTTCCATCGGGCTCTAATTCACCAGCAAAATTGTTAACCTAAGTTCAGTGGCAAGGGATAACATTTACCTATAGCTTATGCAACTACTTGGATTAACTACCTCTAAACGAGAAATTAATCAAAGTAGAACATGCATACATACAATTGTAAAACAAAATATTGTACTAAAAGTAATATGATCAATATGATCAAAGAGGGGGCTGCTGGCCTTGCTGGAGATAATCTTGCTGTAGAGAATCACTCTCGTACTCAGCGAATTCGTCGGAAGCTATCGAAAAATTCGAGAAGACCAATAAGAACGAATAACACCGAGAATACTCAAAAATTCAAACTCATCCAAAAATCATGAAAAATTCACATAAGGTAGAGCATGATTTTAAATGAATTTAGCAATAAAAACCAATTGATTTAGAGTTTTCATGCAAAAGTTATGACAGTTTGAAAATCAGATTTCAAGGAAAATAGCAATCTGTCACTATTCAACCGAAATTAAATTTTTGGTGAAAATTTCCAGGGAGGTGGTGAACATGAAATTTTTATGGTAGATAGAGCACCTTTTGAGACGAACAATGGAATTTGATTCACCTCATTTGGAGCTAAAATGAATTTCTTATGATTTTTCAAAGTTATGAAAGTAGTGGACAAAACATATGTAAAACAAGATTTTTCAGAGGAAGTAACATGCTCAAAACCTATTCCACAATAAAGTACACTAACAGAGGATCCCAAAAAATTGATTTTTCTGAAAAAAGGAGTTACAGAGAAATACTTATGCATTTTTTAAGTTTAACAAATTAACAGAACACAAATAAAGCATTACAAAATATATATAAGCATAAATACTTTTTATACCCACACTGAGCTAGCCACAGCGCATGACCGGTGGGTCCTACGCGTGAGGGCTCTTGGGCCCACGAGTCAGCGAGTGAGGTGAAAGGCGCTAGATCCTTTTAACGAGCGGAACAATCTTGACCGTTAGATCAAGATCGAACGGTCCAAACGAGTGGGACGTTCGGATGGTCCGAACGGCCCAATTGATCCCAGTGGTTGAATTGAAATCGGACGGTCCAAAAGGAATGGGACGTTCGAATGGTCCAAACGGCCCAATAGATCTGGAGCGTTGAATCATGATCGGGCGGTCTAAATGGAATGGGGCATTCAGATGGTCTGAACGGCCCAATAGATCCAAGCCGTTGAAATCAAATCGTAGGGTCCAAATGAAATGCAGGTTCGGGCCCGGGCTTAAGAGAACTAACAAGGGGGTCCAACACGTCAGTGACTTAACAACTCTTTTTAAGACAACCACTAATTAACTAACCAATCATTAGCTATTAAATGACTGAGATTTGCCCTAATGACCTGCTACAGTGCTGTCCGAAAGCGCCACGCAGAGGAGCTCGCACTCTAGGCTTTGCTCGGTGGCTCGCCGGTGCTACGCGCCATGGCGGCGCCGACCAAGGCCAAAAATGGAAACCTCGTGCTCCTACGAAGCTAAAAGTACTAATGGTAGGCTTCACAGCGGCCTGTAGTGGCGGCGGTAAGCTGCGGCTACGGTGCATGCAGGAACCCGGTGGCTAAAAGAGCTAGCTAGTGTGCGCAAAATTATCAGGAGGGTCTAGTGAACCAACCTGAGGGCTTAGGAGAGGACTAGCTAATCGAAGGCTCGCCGGCATCGAGGACGATGACAGCGGCTTGGAGCTTCACCGTGGAGAGAGTGTCCTAAGCAAAAGAAAGAGACATGAAATGTCGGGGAGGCTCAAGGGGGCTAAGAAGATGGTGATATTACAAGCAATTGAAGAATGCCTCACCAGAACGTCACCAGAGAAGAAAGAGGTGCTAGTACCCTGAAAATGGGAAAGCTCAAAATCCACGAGCTCCTATGATCCAATGGACAATTAAGTTGAGGGGTTATCTTAATTATGTCAAAAGACACGATATGACGCGCAAGGTTGAGTTAGAAACTCACTGGAGACACAACGACACGGTGAAGTGGTCGTGGGCGTGCTCTGGAGCTGAGAAATGGCAAGGCAATGGACCAAGACCTACAAGCCAAGACAAAGACTCAGATTATTCAAATGGGCACGGTAAAGAACGTAGAGGATGAAGGACCAAGAGAGAGGAATCTCATACAAGAGCTGAGCGTAAATGAGTGCCTCCCTCCTCAGCCACGAAGAGGAGGAATGAGCTCTACCGGGCGAGAGAGGGGGTAATATCCTCAAGTTGAAGATGAAGCGGAGGCGACGTGAACTGGCGAAGCGCTAGGAGTGGCTGGAGTGGGCGGTGCATCCAGGGCATGACTGTTGCAAGGACAGAGGTGCGGACGCCTCGTGGAGCTCAGCTCCTGAGCTCGCTAGCACGCTGGAGAAGTGTCTGCGCCGTGGGGCCCACTTGCCAGTGATACAGCGAAAGTGGCTCAGGTCAATCTAAACGAGTGGGTTGATTTTCAACCGTTGGATTGAAAATGGACAGCCCCGATTGAGTGTGTCGTTCGGATGGTCCGAACGGCCCACTCGATGCGGACGGTCAGATCGAGAATGGACAACTCTGATTGAATTGGCAATTCGTACGGTCCGAACGGCCCAATCAATCTGGTCCGTTGAAAATGAATCGGACGGCTCACGCGAAAGTTTGCTTGAGTTGAGCTCGCCGGTGCATTTAGGTGGTTCAACCAAATCAAGTGGCTTGATCCAGGCTTGGGTCTAAGCCCAAGGAACAGTGAAAACTGATTTTTGGAAAGCTAAGACTGAGATGTTTTGGGAATTTTTAGAGAGAGTTTCATAGCTCCAAAAATTCTAAAATTTTTACTGGAGGTTCGTGACTCCAAGATTAACCTAGCATAAAATTTCTAGAGGTTTTTATGTAATGCAGTTTTCTCCAGAAATTTCTTCAAGGTTCTGCCTTACTGTTTGACTAAGGACCCAAAAGATTTGACTGGGCTCTGAAAAATAGCAAAATAATTCTAGAAATTTTGAAACTTTTCAGAGGAGTCACTGGGATGATCTAGAAGCTAGGAAAAATATTTCCAGAGGATGATCACAAGGTTTGATTAAGGATTTTTCAAGGACTATGCTTCCATCAAATGAGGCATTGATCTTTAAAAATAGGAAACCCTTGGGAAAAATTTCGAGAAAATTTCAAATGACAACATGAGGCATCAAAAGTTTTAATTTCTCCTCATTTTTATACATTTGAAACACAAACCATTGTTTGGGATGTTACAAAAGTTGTTCTACGACTACAAGATCTTAAAGAATAAATCACTTCTTAATTACCTTTAGGCGCTCCATCTTGTCCTCTTCGGATAGGACCGCCAAGATTTGAGGAGGCACCATATTCGGTAGTGGGGACTTCTCACAAATGAGCTTAACCCGAGCATCAATCTCCTCTTGTGGGAGGTCTGCAGGAGCAAGTAAACTTTCAGTAAGCCAAGTCCAAAATTAATAGAAAGAAGGCTAAGACTGGGAGTTTACTTACCCTTCTTGTAGTCTCTGGTCAGGTCTTTGTGGCCCCAAATACCTCCACAAGGGATGAGTCCTCTTCTTCAGAGGGCTAATGCGGCGCGTGATGAAATCCTTCACCACATGCCATCCAGTGAGGCCCTCTTCCTTCAAGTCTTTGATGGCTTAAAAGAAAGGGGCGATCCGACCGAGATCCTTGGAAGTCGAATCCCAAGAACAGATCTTCTCGGCCAAGGTAGTTAGGATCGCGATCCAAGTCTTAAAGTCTTACGACTCTACAAACCCACGACAGCCTGTCGATCCAAGTCTTACTGCCGATCCGATCCTACTCAAGGTCGGTAGGATCGCGATCCTACTCTTAGAGTCTTACGGTTTCATTTAACCCACGACAAGCTTGTCGATCCAAATCTCACCGCCGATCCTACTCAGAGAGACTTAGGGCAATTTTTTTTAGAGGCCGTGCTTTGTCGATATTTTGTTTTAGAGCAAAATTTGTTGATATTAATTTCTGAGAATGAAACTATAAATAAACAAGGAGCATGCAAAATATTGTATCAAGGTGGTAATGCTAGTACAAATATCTATATTATGGCATAAGCAATCTTGAGCTTGATAATGATAAGCTCTTTTTATTCCTCGAGTATGTCTAGCTACTTTTAATGAACATGCAAGTGGTAAACCATATAACAATCATACAAACTTATAGTATAGATGTTAAATATGTGTATTTTTACAACCAGATAATCGCCGATTCTATTTATCTGATCCTACGGAGGCAAATCGATCCGACTCGGATCTCGACTCTGACTACCTTGTTCTCGGCCGGCTTTCTGACGAAGGAAAGGCTATCCTCCTTGGTCGTCTCCCAATAGAACCACCTCTTCTCCCATCCCGGCCACGACGGCCGGGTGAACATCTGAATGTTCTCCTTCGACTTCCCATCATGGAGCTTTAGACTATAACTACCGGTGACTCAAGCTAGTCTAGTCATTCCATAGAAATACTGGAACAACTCCAAGTCAGCCGAAATCCCCAGGTAGGCCTCACACAAGTACACGAACACACCCAACATCGTGATGGAATTGGAAACAAGGTTCACCAAATCCACACCGAAGTGTTCAAGTACGAGAGTGAGGAAAGGGTGAGCAGGCAATCAAAGGCCACAGTCACAGAACACCGGGAAGACAAGGATTTGCCCAATCTCCCCTGACGACCAATGTTGCCCAGCAGCCTCGATCCACTTCACAAACTAACTCTTCGGGATCTTCTCGGCGGCGAACAAAGCCTTGATCTTGGTCGCATCCATCTCCGATTCGGCCCACTGGGAAGTGGCTCCAGCCATCTCTCTCAAGGATCAGAGATTTGGATTTGGAAAGATTTCAAGAGAACGCCCGATTTGGTCAGAGGCGGAGAGCGCAAGAACTTGATGAACAGTGGGAGCGATTTGGGGAAACGTAAAAAGCCTAAGTCTCACCGACGGTAAGTATTTATAACTGCACGCCTGACTTAAATACGTGGCAACCCAATGGTTGCCACCGCTTCGGGAACCGCTCCAACAGACAGATCTGTGAGAGTCGATTGAGATTCTTAAATTAGTTTGCTCGAGAAAATCAAAAATCGAGTCTGTCTTTACACCTCAATCAAAATTACCTTCTTGACCAAGTCTTTTTCTGGTCAAATGCAATAGCAATCGGAAAGGTTTTGCTTCCTACTATAGTACTGCAACCACTTGGTGATCATAAGATCTTCTACGATCACCCTGTAAGTTGTAAGCCTTTCTATAACCTTCTTGACCAAGTCAATTTCTGGTCAAATGAAACATCGGTCGAAGAGTTTTTCCTTCGATCACCATTCTGCGACCATCTACTAGTCATAAGATCATCTACTTCTCCTTTCCCAAGTAAGTTATTTTCACTTGAAGCTGGGGGGCTAGATGATGAGGATATAATAAACCTCATTTAATTATTTATCTGTAATTCATGTTATGGATAATAATGACATCATATGGTTCTTGAGTATACCCCCTTAATATTGATAAGGGAGAGGCTAGAGGTCGTAAGTTCTTCTATGACCACCCTATAGTCGTAAGTCCTTCTACGACTACCCCATAGTCGTAAGCCTTTCTACGACTATGCTCTGATCGTAAGCTCTCCTACGATCAGTCTGTGGTCGTAAGCTCTTCTACGACCAGTCCCTAATCGATGAGGCTTACAAACATCTGGGCCTAGTCGATCAGGGAATCTTCCGCCCCATATCTAAAGATATAGGTAGTAAACTACGCTATTATTCTCTGGAATAATGACACAATTTAACTCCCTGTCATGGTGATAACTGCCTCATGGCATGGGAACGTTACCACTCCCATAATAATCTCTAGTAACGGCTCCATTATCTGAAGCATTAAGGTGCCCTTTGATCGGAGGAACAAAAGAGCACGCCCAGTATCAGATAAAAGGCGTAATCATCAAGGAGAGGGAGAGAGGAATCAGGAGCACAAAATGCCTCATTCGAAGTCTTTTCTTGATATTGTAATCCAACAGACTCAATACATACACACAGAGTAGGGTTGTTATTCTCCTCGAGAAGGCCCGAACTCAGTATAAAAATCCTCAGACGCTTCTCTCTGCGTGATTTGAGTCTTGGAGTCCCCTAAATTAAACAATCTTTACGTAAGTTTGGTTCTAAA
This sequence comes from Phyllostachys edulis, assembly GCA_036346405.1. Lineage (NCBI taxonomy): Eukaryota > Viridiplantae > Streptophyta > Magnoliopsida > Poales > Poaceae > Phyllostachys > Phyllostachys edulis. Next base: position 108,506 of record JAYEVD010000056.1, read on the forward strand.
ACACTAATAAGCTTAATCCTTGTCGGTTGCCTGTGGGATTGGATGGGGCATACCGCTGGACCATTTTTGTTTATTTACTATGCTTTTCGCTGCACTCTGTTGTTCGTTGAGTTTTATTTGGCCGGTCAGCCTTTGTAATGAAAACTCGTTATTTATCGTTTAAGGTGTTAAATCTTTTTGTATGTATGAAATGTGTATGGATGTGATTATCAAAGTTGTGGATGTGTGTACTAGCCACTAAACATAGGACTAGTATGGTACACACACGAGGGCTTCGGGTATTCAAAGCCCATGGTCCGACAGGACCCTGTCGCCAGTTCAACTGATGATAGGAGCCTGTTAGGGCTGCTGTCGCCATTTGGACTAGCGACTAATGTCGCCAATTGGAGTGGCGACAGTAGCCAAGTTCCGCGATTGTTTTTTACTAATTATTTTGTAGTTTTTTTTAAAGAAAATTAATATTATTTCAAAAATATTCCAAGCCAGCCGGTGCAAAAAAATTTGAGGTATGCACACTCTACTTATTCTTGTTTGGGAAAGCTAAGATTGCTGTTGTCAACATGTGAGGACCAACGGGTTATCTTCTTAAGACCGAGACTAAGGATGGTCTTAAGGACATAACTCTGGGCCTCAAGTAAATGGATTCCCACTTAACTCCATCTAAGCGAGAGGCTTAACTGAAAACTAGAGCCCCGACGATCATGTGCACTGCTCCTCTGCAAGCACTACATGATTGCTCTGTTCTCAAACAAGTCAAGCACTACACTTAGAGAGTTATATGGGGAGCCACTTAATAGCGAAAGTATGAACTCATATTGGCTCCTAAGAACAGCGACCAATATGATCATACTCTCATACAACATTGATCACATCCATACAACAATCATACATTAATAGTTCAAAAGACATACAACACAAGAGTTAAAGTCTACAACTATTACAAACACCCGACCGCCAAATTCAAATGAGAGTATTAAGTAGCAGCGAAACAAGTAAATAAACCAAAAGACCAGCAAGCAGGTATGCCCATATCCCATCGGCAACCGATCGGGAGATAAATGATAGCATTACTCGTTAGCGCCGCCAAAATCGGGCGCTAACAAGCTCAACGGCTCATACCCTTCCTCACCTGAAATTGTAGTAATCGGGTTGAGTACAAAGGTACTCGCAAGTCTTACACAAATAAAAATTAGTTACGCTTAGAGGTTGTTCCAAAGGATAGCTTATATTGGCTTAGTTTTGCAAAAGAGACGCAACAATTGACCACCTACACATACTAGTTTTTCAAGTGCCATTTCAAATCAGATTTGAAGTAGAAGTAAAGCATGTGAACAAGTAGTAAATTGAATAACAAATGAATCATACAAATAACAAAGTGGCTGTCTACTTTAATACAACAACAAACATGAACATCCCATTCATGACAATACCAAGTTATAACCACAATTTTAATTCCAAGTCTAACAATTAGCGTACCACAACCTGGCGATCGTCCATAACCGCGAACACGGCTATTTGAATAGATTTATACCCTGTAGGGGAGTACTACTTTACCCACATGACTCGATTAGCCCGTAAGCCTCTAGATGCCTCCGAAAATAGCATACTTCCTATGGTATGTCGCCGTAAATCAAGACTCTGTGATTTTTCAGCAAGTTGATATTATTAAGTTGAATCACCATGCTTGGACGTAATCCCGCTTAAGTGTAGGTTATACCGCCTACTAACCAAACGGGCACGCATAAGTTGTGCCGAATACCGACCCAATTAAATAAGGGTTAAATAGTGCTCTCCAAGACATTATAGAATTGCAATCGGCACTTATTTAAACATATATGCGATGGAACACATATACGCCCTCACACCACCAGTCATCAACTCAACAACACCAACCCCTTACTTAACCAAGCAACGCTTATACGCCACGCGTGATAGCACGAAGTTTTGCTTGAACCGCAGTACCCAAAGTTCGGTCCTTAATTGTCCAAACAAGTCCATCACTTACCCAAGCTCATGCACAAAGACACCATCACTAACCATCACTTGTCCAGACCAAAAGCACATTTAAAGTGATAAAATTTAACTCATAAAACAGATATGAAGATCTGAAACAAAAGCATATAATGATAGTTGTGTTTATCCCATAATTGTCGGGTTATTCCTACAATCACCATCGTTCTAGACTTGCATGGCTAAGCAAACCCGAACAATATATTTCAACCATCCTAACTCAATCATGTGGTACTAGAATAATTCAAGGATAACCTCAATGAATAGGAGATAACTAATCTACACATCACAAAAATAGCGACATTATCAAAATAGCATGCAAGCAATTATCATTGCACTAACTTAGCAAAACTGGGATCAAATATGATGCAAAAGAAAGTTCAAATGATACTTTCCTTGCTGGAAGATTAGTTTCTCACTCTCAGTAGCGTAGGAGTCAATATCGATAGCCTCGTGATCTAGAGATTTAACGATATCGATAAACACCGAGAAATACTTCAAAAAAAAAGTACTAAAAAATGCATGATTTTTCTACAGTAGCTAATTCATGATTTTATATGAATTTAGGTGAAAGAATTATTCCATTTGGATTTAGTATGTGAGAGTTATAGCAGCTTGAAATTCAGTTTGTCTTTGGAAAATCCAAATTAAATACATTTGACATCGCTCATTTCATTTAATTATTTGATCAAAATTTGTAGAACAGTAGTGGGATAAAGGATTATATGGATAAATATAGAATATTAATACAAGACTAAAACAATTGAGTTTACCCCAATTGGAGTTTCCATGATTAAGTTATGAATTTCTAAAGTTATCAGCATTTCCTTTTGTAAAAATAAAGGTGTTAATGGATCAATCTCCAAAATAATACTCTCTGCTACAGGGACATGTTCGAAACAAATTTTAATATAAAGTTCATTAAAAATAAAATTATCAGAAGTGATTTCATCCAATTTGGAGTTGAGATGAATTAGTTATGCATTTTTGAAGTTATACATATTTTTTAGTGTGCAAATAATTCATTTCGAATTTTCTAAAGTCTTGATTACTTTTCTTACCGAGAGCTATTCTAGCCGTGGTCACTGACTAGTGGGCCCAGTGAATAGTGTGTTTTCCATTTTAACTCAGATTAAAAATCGGCCCTAACATGTGGGTCCCGTCCGTCAGCGACACGGTCCACGGGACTTGGTCCACGCATGTGCATGCAAAGCACACGGTGCTTAAGGACTTGGGCCCACTTGTCAGTCTCTCTCGCCTCTCTACTATCCCCTCGGATTTCTGTGCGCGGGGCCTGCATGTAAGTGGCGCATTAAGACGGCTAAGGCAACACTTAAATGCTAAACAATCATTAGCCATTTAATGATCGAATCTATGCCCTAATGACCTTGCTATATTGTGCCGGACGTCCTGACAATGTGAGTGCTGGCTTGCCCAGCGGCTCACCGGTGCTACGCATCATGGCAGAGCCGGCCAAGGGTCGATAGCTACGCAATAGTATTGCGACACAAAGGAGTGGTCTCAAGTGCTGGTGGTGGTTCAGACCGCGCAAGCCGGAGTTGAGCGGGGCTAAAGCTACGCACATGATGCATGCAAAGAATGTGAAGCTCAGCAATGACATTCAAGCGGGTGCCCAGGTCCTAAGGACTAAGAGGAAGTTACCTGAGCTAAGGAGGGTGCTCGGGAAGCTTTGGAGCAGCTGGAGCACTGTCGGGGCCGGAGAAGAAGATGGCGGCAGCACGGCTTCACGAGGATAAGAGTCCTTGAGCAAAACCAACCGGAGTGAGTGGTCGGAGTAGTCCAAGGATCCTATGAGGATGCTAAGGAACCAAAGAATCGACAAAAGGCTCACTGGAGCAAGGTAGGAGACGAAGGGTTTGTTCTCAGGCCGAAAGGAGTAAAACTTCGATTCACCTCAATCCTGCCGTGCAACAACAAAATTTATTGAGGGGTTTTCTTTATTGAGTAATGAGGCACAATGTGACGTGAAAACAGAAGGTCAATGCTTACCGAGTACCCAGTTGGCACGATGATGCCGCCGTGGGCCCACGCTGTCAGGGTCATCCCCTACCTCCTACTGCGACGCGCAGAGAATGAGCACCACGCGCTCGCGCCGCTCCGACACGCACAAAACGGCTCCAAGGACACCGTCAATCCACCACTGTCGTTGACCTATCTTGGAGCTCCCCCGTCTAACGCCACCTCCATCTCCATCAAACCCCGGGGATAATACCCCTCCTTGCCCTTCCTTTCAGCTCACTTCTCCTCACAACCGAAAGGAGGAGGACGCCATTGCTAGCTCAAGATAACCCGGGGGTCCTCACACGCTACAGTATCGAGCCATACCGATCAGAGGATAGAGATAGCATCATGCTAAGTTTAGTAAGTCCCTTGGTCAAAATATTTTTAAGTTATCAAACTTACTTGAGAAAGTTTAAGTTAGGAATATCTTTTATTCCTTATTCATCTTAGTATCATTCCTTACCTTATTCTAGCTTCGCTATGAATCTAACTTACCTTGCACTTCTTGCTCTTTAGATGAACCTCAATACCTTGTTCGGGAGACTCTGTGAAAATGTGGGAGGATACCTGGAGTTACTAAGAGATATGATGTGGAGGCAAATTTCACCCACTAGCCGTCATACTCCATTTATCGACGAGACCGAGGACCAGGAATGGAGGAGTACCTTGCCGTGGTGGACATCATTGCTAGGCGTGTTACAGAAGCATACCATACCGATTTCAAGCACGTGGCACTTCCGAGGCCATGGCGCACAGAAGTGGCTCAAGTGGCCATGAGTCGCCTCCGTTATGATTTGATGAGCTGTCTCGGCCATATGACCATTTCCCCATGCAAGCACATGTCGTGAAGTGAGCGAGTTCGCCAGATTCGGTTCGGGAGGATCCCTGGCACGGCAATTGGCGAGGCGGGTGCACATTATGGACTGATGCATCGCTGTAATGCAGGCGTGAGTTGTGGGAGACGCGGGCGTCGCCTCATAGTAGCTCAGAGCACCTACAACTCATGCATGACATGAGGCTTATTCATACCGATGTGTCAGATGGCGCTAATGTGATCTCTCCATACCTTTCGTGCTACGTGAGTATCACCTTCCCGTAGTAGAAGGCCATATTAATGGCATAGGATCACCTTTGCCTCCTAACCTAGGGGACCCCGACGATACAGATCCTGGATGTCATCTACTTGACGAAGCTCGTGAACTTTGGTAGGAACAATATTTAGGATATCGGGGTAGTAAGCTCATTGTCCTATCATGTGTTCAACGATGCATGTATCTTTAAAATTCTTGTAATAGCCTAGTAGTGTTGGAACCTTTGTGTTTATTTGCAAGAACTTTTATTCCGATTACCATTATTCGCACATTGCCAATATCAATGTAATTATGCCAGAATTCTATGAATTGTTTTAATGGATTTTTATCGCCTTAGTGCCTTTGTACCCCATTTGGTGTTAGGTTCTTGTGTATTTTTGGCATAAATATCATTATGCATGCTTAGTTAAGTAATGACTTTTTATATTGTCTAACCATCCATGTCACCGCAGGATGACAGGTCCCAACACCCGTTCGAGAGCTTAGCATGATAAGGGATCTCCGTCCCGGGGACCTCGTTCTGCTGCAGTGGGTGAACCTTCTCATCAAGATGATCGAGGTAGCACTTTTTGAAGAAGCACTTCCACCACCTCCCACTATGGCAGAGGTGTTGGCTCAAATAGAGAGAAACCGCATGGACTAGACAAGGATTCTCGAAGCTATCACACGCAACACCTCTCCTGCGCCCTGCAAGCAGCAGGAGGAGGGAAATCATAAGCGAAGATGGAGGTCTCGCTGACTTTCAGCGGACCAATCCTCCAACCTTTGCGGGCACTAAAGACCCGATGGAGGCTGAAGATTGGCTGAGGAACATTGAGAAGAAGCTAGCTATTGCTTAGTGCACAGGCATTGAGAAGGTACTCTTCACCTATCAGCTGGAGGTCGTTGCCAGCGCATGGTGGGATAACTTTTCCGCCATGCAACTCGATTTGAGACGTTCCTTCATGGAACAATTTCAGGTCTTGACAGGAGGCCCACATTCGGATGGGGTCATGTCGATCAAGTAGCAGTTTCTTGCTTTGAAGCAAGGAAAGAAAGTCACATCGAGTACCTTCACGAGTTCAACTCTTTGGCTCGTTATGCCCTCGACAGCGTCTCCACCGCGCCGCCGCGAGCCGTTTCATGAACAGCTTGATCGAGGAGATGCAATTTAACTCTAGTCAGACATGACTTCGAACTTCAAAGACATGGTGAACAAGGCCATAGTGGTCGAACAAAAGAGTGTGGCGAGAGAGGAGTCCAAGAAGAGGAAGAGAGACGCTCGAGTTTCAGCTAGCGGCAGCTTTCCTCGGCGGCAAGACCGACCGCCCGAGCATCACGTTCTCGAGCTCTAGTGCCACGAAGCCTTCCACGACATCTCCATGTCTTCTTTTCCGGCGGCACAGCGATACAATGGGAGTAAGAACTCCCCAAAACGAGGGCGCATACAAGCCAAGTGTTACTTGTTTTCATTGTGATCGCCAGGACACTATGCAGATAAGTGCCTCACCAAGCAGCGAGGGATGCCCCCGACTTATCGAGCTCCTACACCACCTCCTGCTGCGGCAAGACCTTCACCACCTCCTCGGGCATCATCTACTCCTCCTCAAGTTACTACATGTGGTCGAGTCAACCACGTCACAGCCGAGGAGGCAAGCGGCGCTCCGGACATCGTTTTGGGTACACTTCTCGTTAATTCTTGTCCCGCATAAGTTTTATTTGATTCAGGAGCATCTCATTCTTTCATTAAAAAGGAATATGCTGCACTTAATCAATTTAAAATGCATAGACTTCAATCAACTTATCAGATCCAGTCACCGGGATCGGTTTTCCAAACCGATCGAGTCTGCCGGGACGTAAAAGTAGAAATTCAAAAGGTTAACTTCTTGGCAAATCTAGTTGTGATAACTTTAGTGGGTATTTATGTCATCTTAGGGATGGATTGGCTGTCCAAAAATCAGAGAAAGATCGATTCTGCTCAACGGTCTATTTCAGTCATAAGTGAAGACGACAGTCAAGTCGTATTTGCACCTTTAGTGGGCGATTCTCATCTCTATGCCTTGGAAGCTAGTACCTCTCTTGAATTGGATAAAGTACCAGTGGTATGTGAATATCCAGATATTTTTCTAGAAGAACTCCCAGGCATGCCTCCTGACCGTGAAGTTGAATTCGTCATCGAGCTTGCACCCGATACTGCGCCAATTTCAAAATGGCCGTATCGGATGCCTCCTAATGAGTTGGTAGAATTGAAAGCACAACTCAAGGAACTTCAAGATAAGGGATTCATTAGGCCAAGCTCCTCGCCTTGGGGATGCCGGCTATCTTTGTCAAGAAGAAAGATAAGAGTTTATGGATGTGTGTTGACTAGATTCGCTGAGCGAAGTCACTTATAAGAACAAGTATCCACTTCCGCGGATTGATGATTTGTTCGATCAATTGAATGGAGCTCAGGTTTTCTCCAAGATTGACTTGAGATTGGGCTACCATCAAATCAAAGTTAGAACTGAAAACATACCAAAGACAGCATTCTCCACTCGTTACGGTCTGTACGAGTACACCGTCATGTCCTTCGGATTGACAAATGCACCAGCTTACTTCATGAACATCATGAATTCGGTTTTCATGGAGTACTTAGATAAGTTTGTCATTTTATTCATCGATGACACCCTTATCTACTCAAAGACCGATGCTGAACACGAGCAGCACTTGCGACTTGTGTTAGAGGAGCTTCGTCAACATCAGCTCTATGCCAAATTCAGCAAATGTGAGTTCTGGCTACGTGAAGTTAGTTTCTTGGGTCATGTGTTATCCAAGGGAGGTGTCTCTATTGATCCAAGCAAGGTGCAAGATGTACTAGACTGGAGGCAACCCAAAAACGTCACTGACATTTGCAATTTTCTTAGACTTGCGGGATACTACCGTAGATTCATCAAGGATTTCTCCAAAATTGCGAGGCCAATGACCCAATTATTAAAGAAGGAAAATAAGTTTGAATGGTCAGCAAAATGTGAGAAAAGCTTTCACATCTTGAGGGATCTCCTAACCAAATCTCCGGTGCTCATCCTGCCAGATATTCACAAGAGCTTCGACATTTATTGTGATGCATCTCGCCACGGGCTCGGTTGTGTGCTCATGCAAGAGGGCCAAGTGGTGGCGTATGCATCGAGGCAATTGAGACCTCATGAAGCTAATTACCCCACGCATGACTTGGAGCTTGCAGCTGTAGTCCATGCTTTGAAGATTTAGCGGCATTACCTTATTGGTAATCGTTGCAAGATCTACACCGACCATAAGAGTCTCAAATATATTTTCACCCAACCTGATCTGAACTTGAGGCAAAGAAGATGGCTTGAGTTGATCAAATACTATGATATGAGACTTCATTATCATCCAGGAAAGCTAATGTGGTGGGCGATGCATTGAGCGAGAAAATCCCAATGCAATGTTTTATCGGTAACTCCTTTTCGGCAGACTTGTGTGCTGCAATGCAACATCTGCACCTGAAGATAATTGAAGAAGGTTCTCTTGCTGCTCTAAGTGTGAATTTTACACTTGAGGACCAGATTAGAGAAGCCCAAAAGACTAACATGGAAGTAGCTCAAATCCGTGAAGAAATGAAGAAAGGCAAGGCCAAATGCTTCAAAGAAGATGCACAAGGCACACTATGCTTCGGAAACCGGTTAGTGGTGCCATTTGATCGCACCTTGAGAGAGCTAATTCTCAAGGAGGCTCATGACTTCAAATTCTCTATTCACCCAGGGAGTACCAAGATTTGAAGAAGCGGCTTTGGTGGAGCCAAATGAAGCGACAGATTGCCCAATTTGTTGCCAGGTGTGATGTATGCCAAAGAGTCAAGGCTGAGCATTTGAAGCCAGCAGGTACTCTACAACCCTTGCCTGTTCCCAAGTGGAAATGGGAAGAAGTTGACATGGATTTTATCACCGGCCTTCCAAGGACTCAAACTGGGTCCGATTCTATATGGGTGATTGTCGATCGTCTGACAAAAGTTGCTCATTTCATTCCTGTCAAGACCACCTACCGCGGGGACAAGTTAGCAGAACTTTATATTTCAAGAATCGTTTGTCTCCACGGTGTACCCAAGGTGATAGTTTCAGATCGAGGTCCTCAGTTCACATCCTATTTTTTGGGATGCTTACATAAAGCCATGGGGACCAATCTATCTTTCAGCTCCTCCTATCACCTGCAAATGGATGGACAAACTGAAAGGGTGAACCAAATTTTAGAAGACCTTCTCTGAGCATGTGTGCTGTCCTATAGCAAGAATTGGGAGAAGTGCTTACCATTTGCAGAGTTCTCCTATAACAATAGCTTCCAATCAAGCCTACAAATGTCACCCTTCAAGGCATTGTATGGGAGAGCTTTTAGGACACCTTTGAACTGATTCGAAGCCAGGGAGAGACCATTTTATGGCCCAACCTTGGTGGAGGATGCAGAAGAACAAGTTCGTATCATCCGTGAGCGACTTCGGACGGCTCAATCTCGTCAAAAGTCTTATGCCAACCGTCGTCGTCGTCAGTTGAGTTTTGAAGTGGACGATCATGTTTATCTTAAAGTCTCTCCGATGAAAGGAATGCATCGTTTCCAAGTCAAAGGCAAATTGGCGCCTCGCTACATCGGACCATTCCGAATTCTAGCAAAATTGGGATCGGTGGCCTATCAATTGGAATTGCCACCATCGCTTGCAGATGTGCATGATGTGTTCCATGTTTCACAATTCAAGAAGTGTCTTCATGTTCCATCCAAAGCCACCGAGTTGGAAGAACTCGACTTGCAACCCGATCTTTCTTATCGGGAGCGCCCGATTCGCATTCTTGAAGAAACGGAACACAAGACGAGGAATCGCAATATCAAGTTCAACAAAGTTCAGTGGAGTAACCATACTAAAGATGAGGCTACTTGGGAACGTGAAGATCATTTGCGACAAGAATATCCGGACCTTTTCCTTGAAGTGCCTTCGAATCAAGATAAGCAAGGCTAAATAAAGTAATGGTAAGGAAAAATGTAAAAATCATACTTTGTAACCTTGTAAGGCATCTTAGCACTATCTTTAAAAGAAATCAAAACAACAGATGTTGTATCTTCTTTTAGAACCTTTCTATCCGACTTCCACCCTACCACGATCTCGGGGTCGAGATCTTTTGTAAGGGGGGGAGGTTTGTCACATCCCCATATTAATAAAGAGAATTACTATGCATCTCATGAGAATGAATCATTATTTTCAAGCATTTGCATTATTTATTGCACTTGGAAAATCTTAAACAAAGTTAAACCTACAACTCAAATAAAAGCTCCAAAAGAAAAACAAGAACGAAACTCTTGTTCATCTTCTAGAAATAATTTATTCAAATACTAGAGTAATTATAAAGAATTAATACAATTTTTCCAAATTTTTGGGACTGGTTTAAACCCTAAGAAAATTCAAACACAATTTAATGACCTACATTAAGTTTGAATTTAAATTATATACATTATATCATGAACAGTAGTGTTCAACAATTTCTATGGACACTAGACCTTCCCAGAAACCTCTGTGATTTATTTCACATTTTTAGGAATTTTATTCCTATTTTTAGCACCATGGTCAAAGTAGAGAAAACAATTTAATTCTCAGTCAAACCTTTAAATCAAACCGGCCGCACTATTCCTTGGGTTCGCGTCCAACCCAAGCCACTCGGCTTAGCCCAACCGCCTAATCTGACCGCCCCTTGAACTGTCCGATCTCAAGCGGACCGCCTTGATCGATTAGGCGTCGGACCGATCCGATGTTCAAAGCAATCCCGGCCGTTAATCTTGATCGAACGGCCCAGATTGCGTACCCTTTCAGCCCAGTCCGAACATCCCTTTTTAATCCGAGCCGTCCAGTCCAGATCCAACGGCCCACGCCAACCCACTAATCTTGGACTCGCGTGCGCACGGGTGAGACGCTGACGCGGCGTGGCCCGCTTATCGAGGTCATCCCTACCTCCCGCCGCAGCGCCACAGAGAAGCGAGCACCACGCTTCGCGCGCTCCGACACCTGTAACGGCTCCAAGGACGCCGTCAATCCACCGCTGTCGTTGACCTATCCTCGAGCTCCCCTGTCTAACGCTGCCTCCATCTCCGTCAAACCCCGGGGATAATACCCCTCCTTGCCCTTCCTTTCAGCTCACTTCTCCTCACAACCGAGAGGAGGAGGATGCCATTGCTAGCTCACCTCTCAGGTAAGCTCCTCCCGGATGCAGCCTCCCTATTCTAGATTCATTGCGTTTTCCATTTTCCTAATCCTAGCTCCTACATTTGCTTGTAGCTTCGGTTTCATCCTTGTGCTCTAGCTCACTTCCAGAGCGTGCACCCGGGCGACATCATCGTGCCAACTGGGTACTCGGTGAGTATTGACTTTCCGTTTTCTCGTCACATTGTGCCTTGTTACTCAGTAAAGAAAACCCCTCAATAAATATTGTTGTTGCACAGCAGGATTGAGGTGAATCAAAGTTTTACTTCTTTCGGCCTGAGAACCAACCCTTCGTCTCCTACCTTGCTCCGGTGAGTCTTTTGTTGATTCTTTGGTTCCTTAGCATCCTCATAGGATCCCTGGACTACTCCGACCACTCACACCGGTTGGTTTTGCTCAGGACTCTTATCCTCGTGAAGCCGTGCCACCGCCATCTTCTTCTCCGGCGCCGACAGTGCTCCAGCTGCTCCAAAGCTTCCCGAGCACCCTCCTTAGCTCAGTTAACTTCCTCTTAGTCCCTAGGACCTGGGCACCCACTTGAATGTCACTGCGGAGCTTCACATTGCTGCATGCATCATGTCTGTAGCTTTAGCCCGCTCAACCGGCTCATGGCACGCCTGCAACCACCACAAGCACTCGAGACCCTCCTTTGTGTGCGCGATACTATTGCATAGCTATCGGCCCTTGGCAAGTCACGCGCCATGGCGCTGTTGCGGCCGAGCAGCCACGGGCAAGCCAGCACTCACGTTGTCGGGATGTTCGGCACACTGTAGCAGCGTCATTAGGGCATAGATTCGATCATTAAATGGCTAATGATTGTTTAGCATTTAAGTGTTGTCTTAGCCGTCTTAATGCGCCACTTACATGCGGGCCCCGCGCACAGAAATCCGAGGGGATAAGAGAGAGGTGAGAGAGACTGACAAGCGGGCCCAAGTCCTTAAGCACCGTGCGCTTTGCACGCACGCGCGCGGACCAAGTCCCGTGGACCGTGTCGCTGACGGACGGGACCCACATGTCAGGGCTGATTTTAAATCCGAGTTAAAATGGAAAATGCACTATTCATTAGGCAGTGGGTGACGCATGCGCTGGAATAACTCGATGAAAAAAGTAACCAAGACTTTAGAAAATTCGAAATGAATTATTTGCACACTAAAAAATATGTATAACTTCAAAAATGCATAACTAATTCATCTCAACTCCAAATTGGATGAAACCAGTTCTGATAATTTTCATTTTTAATGAACTTTATATTAAAATTTGTTTCGAACATGTCTCTATAGAAGAGAGTATTATTTTGGAGATTGATCCATTAATAGCTTTATTTTTACAAAAGGAAATGATGGTAACTTTAGAAATTCATAACTAAATCATGGAAACTCCAATTGGGGTAAACTCAACTGTTTTAGTCTTGTATTATATTTATCCATATAATCCTTTATCCTACTACTGTTCTACAAATTTTGCTCAAATAATTAAATTAAATGAACAGTAACCAAATGTATTTAATTTGGATTTTCCAGTAAACTGAATTTCAAACTGTTATAACTCTCACATACTAAATCCAAATGGAATAATTATCTCACCTAAATTCATCTAAAATCATGGCTTAGCTACTGTAGAAAAATCATGCATTTTTGAGCAATTTGATTGTTGAAGTATTTCTCGGTGTTTATCGATATCGTTAAATCTCTAGATCACGAGGCTATCGATATTGAAAGCAAGGCAAGCATCATTTGAACTTTTTTTTACATCATATTTGATCCCAGTTTTGCTAAGTTGGTGCAATGATAATTGCTTGCATGCTATTTTGATAATGTCGCTCTTTTTGTGATGTGTAGATTAGTTATCTCCTAGTCATTGAGGTTATCCTTGAATTATTCTAGTACCACATACTTGAGTTAGGATGGTTGAAATATATTGTTCGGGTTTGCTTAGCCATGTATGTCTAGAACCGGTAGCTGATTGTTTGGAATAACCCGACAATTATGGGATAAACACAACTATCATTAGATGCTTTTGTTTCAGATCTTCATGTCTATTTTATGAATTGCTTGGTTAAGTAAGGGGTTGGTGTTGTTGAGTTGATGACTGGTGGTGTAAGGACGTATATGTGTTCCATCGCATATATGTTTCGTAGGGTGCCGATTGCAATTCTATAATGTGTGGGAGAGCACTATTTAACCCTTATTTAATTGAGTTGGTATTCCTGGCACAACTTGCGTGCCCGTTTGGTTAGTAGGCGGTATAACCTACACCTAAGCGGGATTACGTTGCGCATGGGTGATTCAACTTAATAATATCAACTTGCTGAAAAATACCGAGTCTTGATTTACCCGGCTGGCATACCATAGGAAGTATGCTATTTTCGGAGGCATCTGGAGGCTTACAGGCTAATCGAGTCGTGTGGGTAAAGTAGTACACCCCTGCAGGGTATAAATCTATTCAAATAGCCGTGTCCGCAGTTATGGACGATCGCTTGAATTTGTGGCAGCTAATTGTTAGACTTGGAATTAAAATTGTGGGTTATAACTTGGTATTGTCATGAATGGGATGTTCATGTTTGTTGTTGTATCAAAGTGGACAGCCACTTTGTTATTTGTATGATTTATTTGTTATTCAATTTACTACTTATTCACATGCTTTACTTCTACTTCAAATCTGATTTCGAAATAGCACTTGAAAAACTAGTATGTATAGGTGGTAAATTGTTGCGTCTCTTTTGCAAAACTAAGCCAATATAAGCCATTCTTTGGAACAACCTCTAGCATAACTAATTTTTATTTGTGTAAGACTTGCGAGTACCTTTGTACTCAACCCGGTTGCTGCAATTTCAGGTGAGGAAGGGTATGAGCCCGTTGAGCTTGTTAGCGCCGATTTGTGCGACGTTGACGAGTAATGCTATCATTTATCTCCCAATCGGTTGCCGATGGGATATGGGCATACCACTGTTGGTCTTTTGGTTTATTTACTTGTTTCCGCTGCTACTTAATACTCTTATTTGAATTTGGCCGGTCGGGCGTTTGTAATAGTTGTAGACTTTAACTACTATGTTGTATGTCTTTTGAACTATTAATGTATGATTGTTGTATGGATGTGATCAACGTTGTATGAGAGTATGATCATATTGGTCGCTGTTCTTGGGAGCCAATATGAGTTCATGCTCGCTATTCGTGGCTTCCCATATAACTCTCTAAGTGTAGTGCTTGACTTGTTTGAGAACCGACAATCATGTAGTGCTTGCAGAGGAGCAGCACGCATGATCGTCGGGGCTCTAGTTTTCAGTTAAGCCTCTCGCTTAGATGGTGTTAAGTGGGAATCCATTTATTTGAGGCCCAGAGTTATGTCGATAAGACTATGCTTGGTCTCGGTCTTAAGAAGATAACCCGGGGGGTCCTCACAATTTCGGTATATACTGAATTAGAACCAAAATATTCCGGCTTATTAGGTTCAGTTTTTTATTTTAGATCGGTAAATTCGGCACTCACATTTCAAAAACCAATTAATTTTATCTGATAAAAAACGAATGTCCATTCATTTACAGGTTCATGCCTATGTGAAGCTTTTGTACCTTGGCGGTATGGTCCTAAAGGCCCTATTGGGCTATATTGGTGAGTTTGTCCATATAATGGGCTAGATTTACAAGCAATGACTTGATTTTTCCGCACATGAAGTCTTTGTGTGCGTAAGAAGCAAGTTGTGTAAAATGGAAAGGTATCTTCGCTTCTTTAGATCACTCAAATTTTAAGTAACAAAGAGAACCTTGCATATGATCTGAGCAAAAGAATTTTTTTTAAAAAATCTGAGAATTAATAATTGGTGTTATCGGTCGCTGCAATAATGACACAAAAATGGACCATCATCAGGCTCTACCATTCACTAAATAGGGTGGCATCAAGGTAGTCAGAGTCGAGATCGAGTCGGATCGATTTGCCTCTGGTAGGATCGAATCGTAGTATCGAATCGTAGAATCGGCGATTCTACTGGTTGTAAAATACACATATTTAACATCTATACTATAAGTTTGTATGATTGTTATATGGTTTACCACTTGCATGTTCCTTAAAAGTAGCTAGACATACTCGGGGAATAAAAAGAGCTTATCATTATCAAGCTCAAGATTGCTCATGCCATAATATAGATATTTGTACTAGCATTACCACCTTGATACAATATTTTGCATGCTCCTTGTTTATTTATAGTTTCATTCTCGAAATTAATATCAACAAATTTTGCTCTAAAACAAAATATCGGCAAAGCACGGCCTCTAAAAAAATTGCCCTAAGTCTCTCGAGTAGGATCGACATTGAGATTTGGATCGACAGTCGTCGTGGGTTAAAGAGAACCGTAAGACTCTAAGAGTAGGATCGCAATCCTACTGAGCCTTTGAGTAGGATCGGATCGGCAGAAGACTTGGATCGACAGTGTCGTGGGTTAAATAGAGTCGTAAGACTTTAAGACTTGGATCGCGATCCTAACTACCTTAGGCGGCATATCTAGTGCACATACCCATATCTATAGACATGTGCACATGGTGATCCGAGCCATCCATTCTTAAACGTCTTGTCGAGATCGAGCCTCCCTCCCACCGGCTTCTTTGCGATTCCCCACCCCGCTGGCGACGCCACTTCTCATGAGACGCCCTCCCCCATCCTCTTCGACGACACCCCCGACATGGGCGTGCTAGGGTTGGAGGCCCTGTGTCGCGTCATCCGTGCCTGGCCGCCGCCCTTGATCGTCGCTCCTACACCAAGTCGGGACATCGCCATGCCGCACTCGCTGTGCCCCACTCTCATGGTGAGCCCTGCGTTGCGCCTCATGTCGCCTTGACGCCCCGAGCCCCTCGCCCAGAGCCCTCCGCCGTCCGCTAGAGCCCCTGCACTGCCCATCCCCTATGAGGTAAGCAATCCCCATCGATTCATTCAGGGTTGTGAACCCCCTCCCTCCCCTTGCACCAAGTTTTGAATCTTATGTGTGTCTCCACTCTCTCTCCTGAAACATGCATGTTTTGAATCTTATGTGTGATCTTCATGATACCTCAAATATAAGAGAAAGGAGTTGAAGATACAGGAATGGGAGAGTTGCCAGAAATCTAAATTTGAAGCCAAAATGAGGCATTTTGCTGTGAATGAGCCAAAATCTAGAGTCAGGGCTTGCTAGTAGTGAATGACCATTTTGCTATGAATGATCATGTTGTAATCTCTCAATTTAAGGATCTCGCAATGTAATCTCTCAAACTGGACAGCGTGTGCCAGGTTTGTATTTTGTTGTCCAGACTTGAAGGAGGTCCAGAAGGAGGTTCACCAATTTTTTTCAAGAAATGGAGTGTAGAGAATTATGTAATGTGTCCAGGAATTATGTAATGTAGTAGTCAAGAAATGGAGTGTAGAGACTTGTGATTGTACTGGCTCTGTTGTATCTATGTAATGGTTCGTGTTGAATTGTGAATGTGAGAAATTGAATGTTGAATTTGCAGACTATTTGGCATGTAATTTTGTTTTATAAAATATCTTGATGCATTTGTGAACCTGATATAGAGAAGTAATGGTTGTGAATTCTGATTGTATTGGCTATGTGTTATATATATGTAATGGTTGTGAGAAATTGAGTGTTGAATCCTATGGATATCATAGGGATATGCTCACGATCTTAGCATGATGTGACAATTGGCAATGACACTGAAGATTTGTCGAAACAAGCGTTTTCGGCAAAGTTCGGATTCTGTTAGGTCCTTTGGAGGTCGAGAGTCGGTTTGGCGGTCGAGACCGCACTGTGTGTGTTAGACCGACCACATTGATGGTCAACCGCCGAGCCTCAAGTCGAGCTTAGGCTAAGTAGTGGCGGTCGAGACCGACCAATGGGTGGCGATCGACCGCCATAATATTTCTTGGAGTTTGGAGCTGGGCCAAAAATAAAGGGTATAGGCAAGAGAGGAGATTGTACTATACTTGGTCTCATAATTTTTGGAGCTTCCAGGCGAAAGATCGATTCATTTGAAATTTCCAAAGAGTTTCAGAATTTCAAAGTAGAAATTTGGCTAAGTCCCAACTGGTGGTCAGACCGGCCAACAGGTGGCGATCAGACCAGCCAAGGGTGGCGGTCTAACCGGTTTTCACATGTTCATCGGCCAACTCGGTGGCGATGATTGTTTAATTAGGTCAAGTTCATGGGTTTGATGCACATGTGTTGCTTGATGTATGTTTTGACTAACGTGGGTCAAGTTGTGAAGAACTTATTCTGTGTCGATTTCTTTGTCTATTGTTGTGCGAGGTTGCTTGGAGGTCAACGACGGTCAGCAGCGAGGATGATCGAACTAGGCTTGGAGCTGAGGTTCAAAAGCGATCGAGGATGGCGGGTGAAGTCGGGAGACTCAAACATGGTGCGAATGGACAGGATGACCGAACAGGCGATTCGGTGCAATGGAGTTGGATCAGCGGTGTGGGGTCGATTGCAAGTGCCATGGTGGTTTCGATGGGAGCCGGATGGAGAGACTTGCCAACATGATTAGAGCCGTTAATCAACCTACACGTGGCGAAGCATGGAAGTGCTTCACGAAGATTAGACTCGGTCTTTGGAAAAGGATCGAGAAGGGGTATTTTGGTAATTTCACCTAAATACCGCCTTGGTGACCTTTTGCCAACCCGTGGCGCAAGACAGCGCAAGGAGAAGCGATTTAGGTCAAGAGGAGATGAAGACAGTGCTTTAAAATACGTGCGTGAGTGAAACCCGTTTGTGTGTGGGCTTAACGGGTGCCCATTAAGGAAACTCTTCTAGAAGGTTAGCCTCCACTATAAATAGAGAAGGGTGGTGGGGCTGTACCCCCTTAACCCATTGGCTAAGTGAAACCCTAGTTTGTATTTAGGGCTTAGAGAGGAAAGTGGAAGGTTAGGGTTCTAGAGAGTTGGATTGATTGTGTGCTCATGTGTTGAGCTTTTGTCCTCCAAGATGGAGTGGCTGTAAACCAACATCAATCACAAATCAATCTATGCAAGATTTTCCAAAGATGAGTCTCTATTTGTTCTTGCTCTCTATTTTGTGATTTTTGAGCTTTCTTTGATCCTTCGGTTTTTCCTTTGGTTTCTACCCCTATCTAGCTTGCTGTGATATGTGGGAATACATCTAGGATCATCTTGATCATCAATCACCCACGATCAAGTGTTTGGATCTTGTTTTCGTTTTGACTCGGTTTTGGAGCAACCTTCACCCAAACGGAAAAAGATCAGAACTTTAGCAAGGATCTTCACGATTGTTGCTTGTAATAGGTTCTGATATCCTTAAGATTGTGTGTCTCAAGTTTGGTAAAGTTTAGAGTCATAGATCAAAAGTTAAACCAATTTGTGTTTTTGGTTTTGGGCTGTTTTTACTGTTTTAGAGGCTGGCGGTTAGACCGCCATAAATGACCGTCGAACAGCTCAAACAATCGGTCCAACCGCCCGCATTACAGTAATGAGACCGCCCATCTCTTGTGATTTGAGCATTTGGTCTATTTGCTTCAGGGTGTTGATTAAATTCAACACAAGTATTCCACTATGCTTGTACTTTGATCTTCATAGTTTTCATAGCTATTGGAGTGAAAACGTGTTGAATCCGATCTAGGAGAAAAGTGATCATGCTCCTATTCACCCCCTCTAGTCATCGTTCTAGTCCAACAATTGGTATCGAGCCGGTTAATTCAATCTTGATCTTAGCGGTCCTTGAACTTGGCGATGGAGAAGTACTCCACCAAGCCGCATATCTTCGATGGGCTCGACTATGCCT
The DNA here is from genome assembly GCA_036346405.1 of Phyllostachys edulis. Lineage (NCBI taxonomy): Eukaryota > Viridiplantae > Streptophyta > Magnoliopsida > Poales > Poaceae > Phyllostachys > Phyllostachys edulis. The sequence continues at coordinate 127,595 of JAYEVD010000056.1, forward strand.
ATTGAAAGAATCGTATCTTGAGTCTACCTTGAGAGCGAAGGACCAGCTATATTTGATATTTTCATATTTCCTAGTTATCTATTTCTATGTATTGGAGAAAGATTTCTTAAGTTTAGAGAATGTTTCTTGGTCAAGTCAAGTCACCCTAATAAAAGGGATAGCACTTATATCTTTGCTCATTAAGCTAAAAGAATGAATTGAGTCTCCTATCTAATGTATTCTCACCTCGATCTATGGTCCCATCTTTCTCCTGAAACCCTTCCCTCTTCAACTATTGCCATCCAGTCTTCACCATACAAGGAAGGGCAACGGTCTTCAAAGACCCTCGTATCATAAGACAAAGATGAATTGCCTGATTTCCTTCAGAGAATTCAGGGGGGGTATGTCAGACCTATAGAGCCCATGTCTGGGCTATTCAGGTACTTTTTGGTACTAATAGATGCATCCACTTAGTGGACGCATGTATGTCTATTGTCCACTAGGAATCATGCCTTTGCCAAGCTGATTTAACAAATTATTGCACTAAGGGCAAAGTTTCCGGATCATAGGACCCAATCCATAAGAATGGATAATGCTAGAGAGTTTACCTCAAAAGCATTTAAGGACTATTGCATGGCCTTATGTGTAATAGTGGAACATTTGGTCCCCGCATATTCATACTCAGAATGGACTTGCTGAGTCATTAATCAAGAGGATCAAGATGATTGCTAAACCCTTGTTAATGAGATCTAGTCTACCAACTATGTGTTGGGGACATGCCGTATTACATGCATCAGTATTAATACGACTCCAGCCATCCTCATACCATAAGTTGTCACCTTTCCAACTAGTGCATAGGAAAGAGCCAAGTATTTCCCATATGCATAAATTTGACTATACCATTTACATACCTATCTCACCTCCTCAGCATACGTCAATGGGACCCCACCGTAAATTGGGAAGTTATGTGGGATTTGAATCATCGTCTATAATAAAGTATTTGGAACCCATGACGGGGGATTTGCTAAAAACAATATACACTGGCACTATATTTAATGAAGAACTATTCCCAACATTAGTGGAGGAAAGGACCCCCACATTTGAATGTCGAGAATTATCATTGAATGATAGTAGTCTTCATAATAACGATCCACACATTAAGGACTCTGAACAAGAGGTTCAAAGGATAATAGATTTGCAAAATCTTGCAAATCAGCTCCAAGATTCATTCACGGATCATAAAGGAGTTACAAAGTGGCATATTCCAGTGGTAAATGCACCTGAAAGAGTAGAACCATCCCAAATTTTGGGTTATGCATCTGACTGCACCACTCTTAGTAAAAACAAGGGGAGACCTCCTAGACCAAAGGATCTCAAACCACGGAGATGTCTACAAAAGAGATGTATTGAACAGGGGGAGAAACTCCATGAACTGAACATGAATGAAAAATGTCTAACGGACGTTACACCTCGAGTAGAGACATGACGGGTGGTGCCCCGTATGGGAGTAGAGGGGGAGGCGCCCCATGCTGGAGTACAGGAACATGTGACTAGTGAAGGGGGAAGCGCACCAGCTGACACTAGGGCAAAAAAATAGTCAGACTCTGCCATTTTGGGAAATAGTGGAGAGCGCATAGATATAAATAAAGTTCCAATTGAATTAAAGAAACAGTTTTCCACAAACTATGTGGAAACAAGAGAAGTCTTTTATAGACAAAGAGTGCTAATAGCAGCTACTTCATCTCAAAGATTGTCTTCCATATTGAATCAGATTCAAAACCAAAGATGATTGCGGAATGCAAGAATCATCAAGATTGGGATAAATGGAATGAAGCAATCGAAAATGAACTAAACTCATTTAATAAGAGGAAAGTCTTTGGACCTTTGGTCAAGACACCTCATGATGTTATTCTTGTTGGACACAAGTGGGTGTTCATAAGAAAGTGGAATAAACTTAATGAAGTGGTGAGATACAAAGCGAGATTAGTAGAACAAGGGTTCACAGTGAGACTTGACATCTCTTTTGATGAAACTTACTCTTTTATAATGGATGGCACAACGTTTTGATACCTTATAGCTATGGTAGCAGGAATGAATTTGAAATGAAACATATGGATGTAGTGTCTGCATGTTTATTTGTATGTCATGACTGCATATTTAGTCCCATGTATGAGCGATAATGAACATCACATCGTGTATATTTGTGGATATCATGGGGATATGCCCATGATCTTAGGATGATGAAACAATTGGCAATGTGGCTTTTGGTTTGAAGTTTCACGCGTTTTCGACAAAGTTTCAGTTCTGTTAAGTCGCCATTCGACTAGGCTTTTGTGCTGATTGTTGATTTAAGTGGTGAATTGATTTTGGGATAGGTCATATCCATATTTGATAATGCATATGTGTTGCATATTGCATGTTTTGACTAACGTGGGTCAAGTTGTGAAGAACTTGTTCCTGGATTCGTGTTTGCTTGTCTATTGTCGTGCGGTGGCTTGCGTGTCAATGACGGTCAGCGGCGAGGTGGATTGGGACTAAGCTTGGAGCCGAGGTCGAAACGATCAAGGATGCGGGTGAGGTCGGTGACACAAGCATGGCGCAGAATGGACGAGGATGACCGACAGGCGGTTCGGTCTTGTTGGTTGGATCAGCGGCGTGGGAGTCGTTACTGGCGCTTCGGTGGTGCGGTGGGATCCGAGCGGAGAGACTTGACGACATGGAACCGTTGATCAACTTACACGTGGCGAAGCAGGCGATTGCTTCAACAGATGGACTCGGTCTTTTGGAGAATGATCGAGAAGGGGTATTTTGGTAATTTTACCAAATACCATCTTGGTGACCTTTTGACTAAGCAACGGCGTGGGTCGGCGCATGGTGAAGCGGTTTAAATCAATCGACGATGAAGACGGCGCTTTGAGTTGCGTGCGTGTGTGTTCCGTTGATGTTGGGCCTTAACGGAAGCCCATTTGGTTATTAGGGTTAGAGGATTTCAGATGGGATATTCTTGCTGCCGCTATTTAATAGGGCTGCTGAGAGAAAAGAGAGTGCTTTTAAGCCCTGTGTGGCGGCGGCCTCTCCCGGAAAATATGGCGGCGGCATGTAGGGGGTGCGCCTGAGAAAAGCAGTGAATGGTGGCGCTTTGTTCCCCCTGTGAAAATACAGAACCTCATGGCGGCGGCTACTTGTAGCGTCTCGGCGGCAGCGCTTTTGAGTTCAGAATTTTTTTTTATTCTCCTGGAGTTGTTTCCTACCGTGTAATGGTATGAAATGGTTTGATGTTGCATCGAGTGGTTGTTTGTGGTTCACTGTTTTCATATTTTTTTATTCGGCTGTTTTCAATTGATGCGACCAAGTTGTCCGATTGTTTCCCTATGGGTTGCAGTTGATCTGATGTTTGCTATAGGTTTCAGATTTGTTTATATGGTAGCTTGCTGTAGCTTTCTGGTACTCTGTATTGATGTGTATCAGGAGAAATCAGGAGCAAGGTGCGACGGCCTGTGCCCCCCTGTTGAAACCGCAGCCTGTGGCGGCCTCCAGCGTGGGCAGAAAAAGTAGTAGCGCCCGTGGTGCTGCCCGGCAAAACTGGAGTTTGGCGGCGGCAGTCTGTAGACACTATGCACCCGTAGAAACACTTGGCGGCTTTGAGATTTCCTGTTGAGCGCGTGTGGTAGCGCCTGTCATCAGAGCTTGTGGCGGTTGTAGTGTTTGCCTGTTTTTTTTTTCTTGCTTTGAATGCAGTTTTGTTTATGGTTTTAATTGATGTTGCAGCTGCCTTAAATGATCCGACCGCTTTGCATCTTTCATATTCCTGTTCGGCTGCTGCTCATACTCTGCTCTGTAGTCTTTCGCCGTTTCTTGTCTCTGCTTGTGAGTGGATTATAGCTGTGCTGAGGCTGTTTGACTGCTGTGCTAGAACGTTAGGCACTAGCAGGAGTTTGAGTTAATCCCCAGCGGTACTAGTAGCTGTATCTTTTGTGTTGAGTTTATTGCTTGGCTGCTGTTTCTTGTCTGCTCTGTTCTGTAGACAAGATAGACCTTTTTCAGGGCAGTTTGATCTGGGGCATAAACAATGAAAAGATGTTATGCTTCTTGATCTTTTACTTGATCGCCATTTCTTCTCTTGCATGTTGAGTAGATTGATCTGGGCGACAGCAAGTACTGCTGTTTTTGCTTGTCTCATTGGTTTGGGGAACACATAGCTTTGCTGTTGATACTCGTTTACTTCGGGGTTTGATCGGATTCAACACAAGTCATCCGCTGTGCTTGTATACAGATCTTCATAGCTTTTATAGCTATTGGAGTGAAAGTAGTGTTGAGTTCGATCGGGTGAAAAATAGAGAAAGCGTCTATTCACCCCCTCTAGTCGCCTTTCCGGTCCTACAATATTGTTAAGTTGCAAAAGCAGCTATACCGGTTGAAATAGTCAGGTTGTATGTGATACAACCGACTAAGTAAATTCCTTTCAGAAAAAACATACATAAACAACGAAATCTGTCCGTGCGTGTTCATAAAGAAATCCAAGAATGGATTTTGCATCATCTCTGTGTATGTTGATGACTTGAACATAATCGGAAAACACGAAAGACATTCTCGAAGCGAGCTCATACTTAAAGGCAGAATTCGAGATGAAATATTTAGATGGAACCAAATACTATCTCAGGTTGCAGATCAAAATTTTTTCTGGAGGCATATTTCTGCATCAAACCACCTACACCAAGAATGTGTTGGAGTGATTTTATCTTGGTAAATCTCATCCAATGGGTGCACCTATGATTGTTAGGTCGCTAGAAGTGGAGAAAGATCCATATGGACCTAGACAAAAGAATGAGGATACATTAGGGCCTGAAACCCCTTCTTTAAGTGCTATTGGAGCATTGTTATACCTTGCCAATTATACCAGTCCTGATATTGCATTTGTAGTAAATTTTTTGGCAATATAAAGTTCCGAGCCTACAAAGAGGCATTGGACCGAAATTAAGAGAATCCTCAGGTACCTTAGGGGTACAACTGATCTTGGACTCTTTTATCCCAAGGATCAAGATATAAGGTTGACATGTTACTCAGATGCTAGCTATCTTTCTGATCCTCACAATGCCAAGTCACAGACTGTTTATGTCTTTATAAGTCGTTCTACAGCTATCTCTTAGAGATCTGTAAAACAATCGATTGTTGCTACGTCAACTAATCATGCTGAGATCATTGCATCGTATGAGACAACTCGAGAGTACATATGGCTTAGAAGACTAATTCACTATATCCAAGAGTCTTGTGGCGTACAGGTGGATAAAACTCCTACAGTCCCCCAAGAGGATAATGCAGCTTGCATTGCACAAATGAAGAATAACTATGTCAAGACGTATATGACAAAGCATATACTCCCTAAACAATCCTACCCATATGAGCAACAGGAAAATGGGAATATAGAAATACAGAACATCCAATCAAGTGAGAATCTTGCGGATTTGTTTACTAAGTCTTTACTGGGACTAAGTTTTGAGAAACTTGTCAATGGTATTGATATGAGAAGACACAAAGAGTTGTCATCTTCAGAGGGAGATATATGATCTTCATATATGTTCATAATTGGATGAATAGATGTTGTACTCTTTTTCCTTGTTTGAGTTTTGTCCTAATGGGTTTTCACATTCAAAGGTTTTAATGAGGCAGTATGTGTAATGCCAGGAACACGAGCTATGTACTTTTTTCTTGTTACCATTTTTTCCTACTTGGTTTTCGAAAGAAGTTTTTAATGAGGCATGAGCATGATGTTGGTAAAGTGTCTAAGGGGAAGTGTTGTATATCGGCTAGTTTCTAGTACCCGATTATGTGTGGACACTTTACCTAAACAAAAGCCTATTAGGGGGCAGTCGGCCCACAAGGCTCATTAGTTAGTTTAGTTCCATATTGTCTATTCATGCATGAAGCGAGACCTCCTCCTCCTATATAAAGTGGGGCAGGGGGTTCTCGTTGTACACATAAGCCTACTGGCAAAGAGATCAATTAAGAGAAGGTTAGGACTACATCCTTGTGTTCTTATCTCGAAGCTTCGTTCATTGGCAACATGACCTCGATTATACAACATAGAGCACTAATTAACTGCACAATTTGATTTGTCTCCAAAATTATGTGCACCACATTTGAAGGAAGTGAACAAAGAATTTGAAGCGCCAATTGCTATGCTGGAAACTTTATGTATATTCAATTCTGAATCAACAATGAGATTTTGCTTCTCTCTAATTATATCGAGTGGTACCATATTAAATTTAGATAAGGCATGTCGTGGTTAACAGTAAATTGGATGCGTATCGTTGTGCAAGTAGTGACAAACTTTGCCTTTGCCCTATATCCACCTTTGGTTATCATCCAATGGCTCCTGCCTCTCCATCTAACAGGACTAAACATTTCTTCCTCCATCGACTCATACCTGCAAGTTCTTCTCCCAAGATTTACCCCGATCTTATCGTCTTAATCGCTAGTTCTTCCTCAAGTCTATATGATCTGGTAGTCCACGATGGCATGCTTGTTCTCCATTTTGATCTGATTGTGTTTCCCCTTTTTCTTTCGCTAAGTTGGTTTGATGATGGCTTCTCGATGGCACGCATACTAGACTATCTTCCATCTTTTTTATCTTGTTTTGTTTCGCTCATCTATTTTAAAAATATTTCAATTAATCTTCAGAACTAATACTTTGTCTTGGAGAAAGTCGACTCTAGAAACTGGATTTCCAGCAGCTTGGTTTCTAGTTGTTGTATAGATATATTATCTTTAGATGTGGCATGTGGTAGTTAACGGAAAATTACCCAAGCAAATGGTAGACGTCTTATAACACCCTCAAATTTCAGAAACCTGTTACTCATATTCAAGTTAGCAAATTATAAAATTTCAGAATTTTCTAGAGTTTTTCTGAGTTTCTTCAATCCTTTCTTAATTTTCAGCAGCCAAAATCAGAATTTCCAAGATAAATAAAAGCGTTCTAGTGTATGAAAATAATTTACATGAGTTCCAAATAATTCAAAGTGCATGTGTTAATTTTTATGAAATTTGTGGAAGTTTATTGCTATTTTTGTGAAATCGAAAACCTTTTGTGGACTTAATCAAATCCAAAAATAATTTTTAATTCCCCAAGGCCTATTGAGCCGAAACACATCCATGGCCCGATACTGTTCCTACTTTTTCGGCCGCCTCCATCCCTAATTCGTCCTCCACCCGAGCCACCTCCTTCTCCCTCCAATTCTCCGCCTCCTCCACGCGAAGGCGCAACGTCTATGAAATTGTCTTCTCTCTCTCTCTCTCTCTCTCTCTCTCTCTCTCTTCGCCTCCCGCTGCCACTAACCAGTGGACCCTGGTCCCACTTGTGAGGACCTTTAATCCAGGCCACCTCGCCTCCCTGACTCTGTTCACGCCCCGACCAAAACCACCGTTCACAAAGCGAACATCGAAGCCACTGCAACCTCGAGCTCCCTTCTCCAAGCTCGTGTCGCACACCAAGCTCCCGCAGTAACCCTGTCCCATCAACGCGAGTTACGCGACCGTCAACACTACGACGGAAGCTGCGTGCGATTTCTCACGCCTGCACCATGCCATGCCACGACATATATCCCTTTCTTAGCCCTGAAGGCAACACCAACCGCGCCATCCTCTAATCCTCTCCTTGCCTGCCATTTTCCTTCATACCAGGTCCTCCTGAAACACGCTCCTCTAGCCGGAACAGGACCTTCGTCCCCGGCTCCAGCGAGCGTGTCCGTTGTGACCACCATTGTTTGCGGTGGGCTCTATCCTCAACGCCCGCGCTACAATGTGCCTTCTCACTCGTTGATCCAAATCTCTCATTCAATTTCTCTGTTACTCCAGCACACCAACGATTTCGAGTTATCTTCTCGTCTCCGTCTGCCGCCGCCGCCATTAAAATTACCCCGCTCAGGTAAGCTTCGTCCATGAACATCGTCATTTTATCCATCCTTTGTACTCTCTCAATCTCACCCCTCACTCCATTTAAGCTCATTTCTGTCGTGTTTTGATGTCGCCATGTGCCTCCCCTTCGCCGTCGCAGTCCTTCGCCGCCACACCATTCTCGAGCTTCTCTGCCGAATCCGACATCACTGGTAAGCTCCTGGAATCCACCCTAATTCTTATGCGCTGCGCAAAATGCTATCGCGTATTGGCGTGCACTGTTCTGGCGACCATTGGTCCCTGCACCACCTCCCAGGGCATCGCCTTCCTCCTTGCATCCTGACCCAGTCACTTTTATGGCCTCGTTGCCACCACAGCGCCACCGGCGAGCTCGCTAGAACTGTCGTGGCCGAGCGCTACACTCTGCATAGTAATTCCTTCCTGACATGTAGGCCCCACCAACCGAGTTTAATGTTCGTCTCTAGGACATGTAGACCCCGCTTGGGATATTATATTAGTGTTAATTAAGCTGGTTTAAACTAAATAATCATGGATTAAGATAACTAACAAACTGACGAGTGGATCCTGTCTGTTCAGACAATAAAGTTTTTGAAAGTTCAATGGAGCAACACATTGAGGAAGAAGCACCTTTGAAACGCCAAGATCGCTTGAGAGCCGAGTTCCCATATCATTTTCATGAGTTGCCCGAATTAATGTCGGAGACGGGATTCTCTTTATGTGATAGGTCTATAACATCTCAAAATTTCAAAACCAGAAATATTATTTTCGAAATAATCATTTGTGCATTTTTTGAGGTTTTAAAAATTTCTGAAATTATTTGAAAGGTTATTCTAATTTCCAACATCTGTTTTAGAATTTTAGAAATTAACTAAATCTTGATCAGCACCTCAAAACAAATAATTTGATTTCATAATAATCTAAGCGGCCTCCAAAAAAATTTCATAATTCTCAGAGTTGGTTTGGTAATTTTTCAAATTTGAAACTTGATTTATGGAATTATTCAAATCGGAAACGATTTAAAAATCCGAAAATTCTTCCAAGGCCGAATACTTTCCACTCGGCCCAGCGTGCTCCAATTGTGGCCCAGTCTAGCCTGCTCGCTATCCTCACTGAAGCTGCTTTCTCTTTGCTGCCACCCTTAGCCAAAGGCATACTCTCGCCAAGGCGCCTTCTTCCTCTCCGTGTATGCTGCTACTACTGACTGGTGGGTCCGTGACCCACCTGCTAGACTTCTTCCATCTCACCTCGCCACGTCTGTGTGCACGCACGCCAAGTGCAACGTGACAACAGGTGCTGGCCAAAGTTGTGTCCTCTATCGCTGCGGCTGCGCCATCTCTTCGCCTTCGCTAGCACCCTGTAGGCTTGCTTGAGCTGTCCTATCACTGCCAGCGCTGACGTGACGCCACGAAGCCCTCAACCCATGAAGTATCGATGAGGAGAGTGTCCTTGTCTCAGTGTTAAAACCCAAGCTAACCCTTCCTATCTCCTCACCACTTCACGCCGTCTCTATTTCACCCATCTAGTGTCCCTCCTTGCTCTGGTTCACCCAAAATGCAATTGTCGTTCTTAGCTCCGATGCGTGCTCCACCATCATTTTGTTCCTCTTCACTCCCTGATCACGTTTTCCCTCTTATTTTCAGAGTTTCCACCGTCTTCCGCCGAAGACCACCTTTTTCCCCATTTTCGGCTTTCGCCTTTGTTGCTAGGAATTCTCCTTCCTCGGTAAGCCTCTCGCGTGATCGTGAGCACCTTAAGCATCCTGAGAGCATCTTGTTCTTCACCGCACCTTCCATTTGCACCCAGACTAGTCGAGGAGCACCATCGTCATGAACCCCTCTTTCACCAACGCTGCTCACCATCGTCCAGCCGCCACCAAGCCTCTTCGTCACCATCAACTACACTCCTGTGTTCATGGCGACCTCCTGAAGCCTTTGCTTTGAACGCTTTAGCTTCTCGCCGTAGTTAGTGCCATCCCCGTAGTAGCCGTAGCTAGCACTGGTGCCTTTGCTTGTCATCGGCACAACCCCGATGACCTTTGGTCTCTGTGCCGCCGCCGATAGCATCACTCTAGCCCCTTATTGCTTGTTCTAAGACCTGAAACCCCTCCTTTACTCTCCCGCACTGACACCATCAAAATCCCGAGGGACCCCGCCGCCATTCTTTGCCATGCAGCCATCTCCGTCCATCTCTCCGGCCACCGCGACCACCTGAGTAACCGTCGCGAACTCCCCTATCCATCCCCAAGCTTGTTCATGCCCCTCCAACACTTCCTCACCGCTAGCAAGCTCGCTAAGCTCATGGCCAGCAAAGCCTTCCCCTCTCTCTCTGTTCTCTCTCTCACCAACAAGTGGGCCCCCGTGGTTTAGAATTAATGACGTAATTAGTATTTTGATTAAGTTAGTTATTGCTAATGAGTAGCTGACATGTGGGTCCATCTCTAAAGTTAATTAAAATTCTAATTTAAACTTGTTTTAAGCTTTCAGTCACTAACATGTGGGTCCCACATCCCATTCAAGTCTCTGTGAATCTGGTGCACCATGGACTTGGCCCCACTTGTTAGCCTAATGACGCAATAAAATCTAATTTTACTTTAGAAAGAAAAATGAAAATTTGACCACAATGTTTTCTTTTCTTTTTCTCAATTTTCAACTGAACCAAATTCAAATGCAAATAACTTTTGCATTTGAACTTCAAATTAAGTGAAACTTGTTTCTAAAATATCTACAATCAACATCTTTGATAATATTAAAAAATATTTGGATTTTATCTCTGTTTGAATTTATTTGGTATTTGTAATAGCCCAACTTTAATAAATAGTAATTATATGCATTTCATATTATTTCTAGAGCATGTGCATAAATTATGCATTTGAAAATTTTAATCAAATATAAACCTCTAACTCAAACTAAAGTCACAAAAGAAATTTTAAATAAAAGCTCATGAAAATCTCTCGAAAATAATTTATTTAAATACTAGAATAATTACCATAAATAAAATGAATTTTATCAAATTTAGGAACTCCATTTAACCTTGATAAAAATTCAAACTTAATTAATAAACATCTTCTCCAAGTGAATTTTAAACAAATGAATAAATCATGAACATAATTTTTAGAAAAATATACATAGAACATAAAATCCTCAAACCATTGCATAAAAATTTACAATATATCATAAACGTGCTCTGAAAATTTTATAATTTTTGGAGCTTGATAACTATACTAAACAATTCACTTATCCATCAGCCATCAGTCTTTTGTCTGAAAATCTGAAATTCCATTTCTTTTTCCTCTCACCGGCCAGTGGGGTCCGCTGGCCAGCTTCTCTATGCCACACCACTCCCCATCTCGAAGCCTCTTGATCTTGGTAGGAGCAGCACACCTCATTTTTTTCCTCCCTTCCCCCATTCGGTCAACACCACAGGGCCGGCTCTTCCTTCCTCTTCTTCCCCAAACCTTCCTTCTTCCTCCTCCTACTCCTGACCGCCCAAGACCTCCAGTAGCTCGTCCTCGGCTCTACTGCTTCCTCCTCCGTCTTGATCGGCCGCCTCGACCCGTCCTCCTGGCCTCCACTTCCCGCCGCCTCTCGGCCCGCTTTTCCATACCATGGCGCCATGATCCACCTCCACAAGCGCCTTCTCCATCTCGCTCCATGGCGCTTCCTTCCCAGCTCCTTCCTTAGCCTCCACCCCCTCCGCCGCTGAAGTCGCCATACCCGCTGCAGGCCGTGGGTCCCAGCGCCCACCCTCTCGGACTTCCTTTCCGCTACCCAACCCCATCGCCGCCGCCACATGACGCCGCCAAGATTGCTGAGCTGGCCAAGTTATCATCCGGGGCCGCCTCGCAAGATCGTTCCATTTGCCCTTAGTGGTCGCCACCGCTGCTCCATCGCCGACGACGACCGGTGTGCCGAGCCACCCTGAGCATTCCTCGCTGGCCCCTCCTCTGCGCTCTTTGCTCTCGTGTTATGTGTGCATGAATGCCTAGGTGAATGACTTAGTGTGTGTGTATGGCGGGGATCTACTTGGTGTTGATGGTTTGGAATTCACTAACAATAATCGGGTAACCAAGGACTAGGTGATGTTAATTAAGGATGGACAGAAATTGCTGTGATAGTTCCTTCGTAAATCAATTAGTGTTTGGATGTAATTTTCAAATAAATGTCGATCCAATTTAGATATGGTAGTAAAATTTTTCTTGATGGGATGTAATTTGAGTATAAGCTAAGAAGAAACTGGAGTATAGGCTGCACAATTTGGCACTAAAACTTCCTCTATTCTTTTTGTTTTTGGTTTGTTATGTTCATCATTTGACAAACCGAACTTGATTACACCCAATTGCTAGCTTCAAACTTCACTGTGTGGTTACATGTATGTGACTTACCGGTGAGGGCTCTCCCTCTATCTCTCTCTCTTTTTCTGTTGGTAGTGAAGTCAATAGGTTCATGAATTAGTAAGTGCAGTAATTAGAAATGTAAGGATTTAATTAACCTTTGAACAATTAAGCTATTAGTAGTAGTCAAATCTGAAAATCAAGTTTAGAGTTGAATATTTTTGAATCCATTAAGGAGGCTATTAAAATAAAACACGAAATGTCGATAAACCAATCGCATACCAATATTTCCTTCGCTAACTAATTTTGTGAATATCAATTGAGTTAATAAATTAGAAGTTTGAATTTGAAAGAAGATTAGCTAATAGAACTTTAGTTACGAAAAACTACATTTTTTTTCAAATAATCTATTTTTATTATTAATTACAACATTATACTGCGATAATATTTTTCTGAAATATACTCACCTGCCGCTCAACCGTTGAGTATTGGGTCGAGACTCAACTGTTGAGCGATCGGGACACTTGTCGCTCAACGGTTGGTTCTAGTGTCTGCATTTCATCTAGTCTAAGCAAGCATGCATTGTGTCCGATATGAGCGATAAGTGTCGATCGCTCAACCGTTGAGCGATCGGGACGATCGCCCAACGGTTGAGCAACGGAGTATATTTCTGTAAAAATATTATTGCAGGTATAATGTTGTAATTAATAATAAAAATAGATTATTTGAAAAAAATTCAAAAACTATGTTATATATGCATGAATAGTAATCAAGATGTTAGTTTTGGTCAATAGAATTATAACATGGTTAATTCAATAGTTAGAAATGTTTCCAATTCATTTAGTCTTTTGAACACTTAAGCTATCTACGATAGTAAGTAACCCAAATCTGAAAACTAAATATGAAAACCCATTATAAAGTTAATTTTTCGTAACAATAAAAGAAGGCAATTAACTCACTCTGTTGTGAAACATAAATAGTAAAGAAAGATTTAATGCTTTATGTTGTGTTTAGCTCAGAGATCACTCCACTAAATTAGCTAATCTGGAAAGAATCAGTTTTGTTGATAGGCATATAGCAAGGTTAATTCAAGAGCTAGAGGTGTTAATAATTTCAGTTGGTCTTTTGATCATCACCTAGCAAGCAGCATTCTAATCTGGTATATAGTCGAATTAGGAAGCTAAATAGCTTAATGATTAGTAAATCATTTAAGGTATTTAAACCAGCTAAATAATTGGGGCTTAGCTAAAATTAATCTTGTTGTCTGACTTTTGGTCAAATGACAGTAGGCATAAGGCATTTCTAAAATTTTGATATTAGCAGCCTTTTGGTCCATTTGAGCCTTAGACCTTAAACTAACAAAGGTTAATCACCTAAAGAATAAGCATTAATGTGGTTAACCAAAACAAGCTTAGCCAAGTTAAAAATTCATGAAGCTGATGTCTTTTCATTTATATGTGAATAGTGTTTTAATAGTTAGTAAGATAATGAAATAAATAAGTTATTCTTTTGAATACTTGTTAAGGTTTTAAAAGACTAATTGAAAGGAAAACATATAAGACGATTAATTTTGACTGTATGATCATCGTGGATGTATACATAGAATGCTTAGAGAGAGTGTTTGTGAGTACTAGGTGCCCTGTTAAGGAAAACAATATCACCTAAACTCTAGGTATCGTCAGTTGTTATGGTTACACTAGAAATTAATTTAAATTCAACAAGTCCATAAGAAATTGAACTCTAATTAAACTAAAATCTATATCTAAATACATCCAGGATCATAACATCATTAATATGTCAATGTCATGCATTTTCAAGCATTTTGGATTTTTCGGCTTAATTTATCGGTGTTTATTCGTTATCGTATTTTCTCGCTAGATTTTAAATTGCACGAAGTGAGCGATTACGCAACCGAGAGTGAACAAGTGGTCTTCTAAAAAAGGCAAGCATCCTCTTTGCACCATGTTGATCCCAGAATTTTTGAACTATAGATTTCCAAAATACAGAGATACTGTGCATGCAAATTTTCTAAAAATTATTTGTGATCTGTCACTAGATAGTTACAACCTAACACTTGAGGCTTACCTTTAATCTGATCATACACTCAAACTTAAGGTAGTGCTTCTATACTTAAATACTTGTTTTCCGTTATTGCTTAGCCATGCGATCAGAGAACGTTAGTGTCCGCAAGCTTATCTTGTCTAAACTTGGGAACACTAAATGAATTTTATTTATTTTGATTCTTTGTTCATCTATTTAAATCTGATTTGAAATCAAATTTTGTTTGTTTTCACTAATTTTAAATCCGGACAAGTGAATGCTAGTGATGGTGCCTCAAAGGTACGAGATTGGGAAATGTGGTTGTCTTGTGCGGATTGATTAAGGGTGAACATTGATCGGACGATTCAAGCCCCAACGCATTTCCACACGCAAAGGTATGGGCCTTCGTTTGGTTAAGTAAAAGGTTAATGCTATTGAGTTGGAAAAAAGGAAAGTAAGGACATATGTGTTTGATCTCATATATGTATCATATGTTCTTAAGAGGGTAAGGACGTACATGCGTTCCATCACATGTACGTACCTTAAGGGCTCCGATTGTGAATTAATATGTGCAGCAATATTTCTAGTATGATTTTTAATTAAGGACCGGTTGTTCTTGGTTAAGAATCATGCTTTTGGTATGATTTTTAATTCGGTATAAACCTCCAATATTTCAGGGTCCTTACAGTATTTATTTGTCTCCTTGTTTTTATCAATTAGATACAGACGTGCTAGAATTGTACGAAGTTGATCCGGAGCAAGAATCATTGTTCAACAAGCAAGGCAAGAACCCTCCTTTGATCATGTTAATTGCATTATTTAAATGTTTTGTATATTGTTTGCTCAAACTATTATGCATGCTTAATTTGAGTAAATTGCTATATTATTGTTTAGTATTTAGTTATCGCCTATTGTTGCATTGATCCTACCTTGAAAAATTATTGATACCCTTACTGTTGTCACCCTAAGAATATTACCCACTATTGATAATTATATTTGTGGAATTTTAGAATGGTATAAGAAGCTTATGCTTAGCCCTACTTAGGTCAATAACGGTTTAAAAGGTGGATTTCGATCAAATAAAGATTTGGATACTATAGGAATTCTTTTTTACAAAGTATGAATAGAAGAGTTATCTCTATTATTTTTGGATAAAAAAGTGAAAATGAAATGGTTTGGACTTGGGGCGAGTGGTTTGTTGAGACCAGTGTAGTTTGCATGAGAACTCAGTTTGTGTTTGTCTCGACTGGGTAATTAATGACCGAGCTTTGATGCTATTGACCCAAGCATTATTTTAAGTAGTCCAGAATGGGCTGGACCTAGCCATGTAATTTACCAAGATCAAGCATTAAGCCCCGCAGTTGTAGCTCAGAGGTGTTATCCGGGATGTACAGACAATGGTAAAGGATGAACATATCTATAGGGCACTTGCAATAGACAATGGTAAATGACATCCATGTATAGCAAGTATTACCAACACAACTGTGAGCTCTCTTGATGATGGCAAAGGATGTACGTATCTTCAGGAGTTACCTCATAGGATGGGTTGATGTAAGGGTGATGTATTGTTAAAGGCTTTGCTATAATCGTCTCCGTCGCACGCCCAAGAAAGCGTGTCATAGCCGACATTATGAGTTGATCATATCTTATGGGTAAAGATGTACGTCCTCTGTAGAGTGAGATCTCAATCGCTGTATCCTTTGTTATGGACATTGCTTAGTTGTACCGTATGGTTAGATTTTCTATTTTTCTCTAAAAATGGTCATGTTGGGAATTGGTATAGATGGTGGATATCCATGCTAAAAATATTTTGATGAAGGACCATCAAAAGATTTGTTATGGCGAAGGATCACCATGGATTGCAACTACAATATGCTCATATGTTATTTCATATTAAAGTCGAATGACTTTATAAAATGGCTCTTTAAAGGATAATATCTCTATTACAAATAAAACTTGCTTTAAGCAAACAAAAACTAGATAGAACATCCATCCTTTGATATAGCCTACATATATTAATATCTTTGATATAAAGTCTTGCGAAGTACATTCTTGTACTCACCGTTGCTTGGTGAACAATTGTCAGAGCAAGAAATTCAAAACCCCACGTTTGGCTACTTCTATTTCGCAAGATTTGGAGAAGATGATAGTGCCGAATTCTGAGGCATTTCTCCAGTCGGTTGCCCGTGGGCTATGACATACCACGCAGGTTAATTATCATTTACTTCCGCTGGAAGTACTCTTATTGTGATCTATTTGGCTGGTCAGCCCAGTTGTGTAAAACTCGGTTTTAATGGCCTATATTCGACTGCTTAATATTATGTGCTACTCTATTTTATTTATTCCTGTATGGTTGTGATTCAATGTTGTAAAATATGTGTGCTAGAGACTGATGATGAGACTAGCAAGTATCCTAGTTGTTGAGCACAAAACCATAGTGGTTGCAGGTTCAAGATCACACTCTCCCCTTTGAAATCAATGATATGCAGTTCCTGTTTCTTTGTATATATGCAAGAGCTAGCCCTACTGAATCAAAGGCACTCCTTTCCGGATAGTAAAAGTAATTAAAGAGGCCATGTACTGGATAAAGAGCGAAGAATAATTTAGTGTGTTAACGGCTGTTTAACCATCTTTGTGCATTCAAAATGGGAAAATAAATTGTCACGTGACTTCCAGAATTATTCTTTTATTTAAAAAAGAGTACAACGTTGCAAACAGTAAAAAATCTTTATTTATTACATATTACCAGATATATTATAACGATTGTTTTAGCTATTCTGCCCACGTCCACAGTAACTTTTCCACAGGACATGCAAGCACACGTGCATGCTGCATAGACGATGCAGAGAGAGAAGCACGGAAGGACCAGTCACCTGTTTATACTGCGACGAAGATGCTTCGTTGCCGTTGCTACTGTTTGTACCTCCGCCGACATTCCCGCTCCCTTTGGCCTGCCCAAACCACGGCCGAAACAAGATGAAAACCCCCCCGCGCGAAAATATAGGGTGAGGGGAGGAAGAATTTTTTGCACAGATCGTAGCAGAGTTATTTGCGCCCAACGTACCCCCCAACGTACCACCAGCTTGCGGAGAGGGTGGTTGAACTTGCGGTTCATCCCGTACTTGCAGCTCCCGAACTTCACGTAGTAGGAGCAGTCAGGCTCCCCGGGCCGCCGCGGGTACTCCGGCTCCGCCGCTGCCTCCTCCGGCTCCTGCTGCTTCTCGCAGGCAGGGGCGGGCCATCGAGAGGTCTTCGGAGGGTGGTTGAACTTGCAATTCATCCCGTACTTGCAGCTCCCGAACTTCACGTAGTAGGTGCAGTCGGGCCGCCGAGGGTACTCCGGCTCCGCCGCCGCCAGCTCCTCCTCATGCTTCTCGCCGGCAGGGGCGGGCCATCCAGAGGGCTTCGGAGGGTGGTTGAACATATTGCAGCTCCCGAACTTCACGTGGTAGGCGCAGTCGGGCTCCCCGGGCCGCCGCGGGTACTCCGGCTCGGCCGCCGCCAGCTCCTGCTCAAGCCTCTCGCCGACAGGGGTAGGCCATCCAGAGGGCTTCGGAGGGTGGTTGAAGAAGAACTCGCAGCTCATCACGTAGTAGAAGCAGTCGAGCACCCCGCTGCGCCGCGGGTAATCGTCCTCCTCCGCTGCCTGCTCCTGCTTCGTGCCGGACCCGGAAGAGGGCTCCGGGTTCGGAGGGTCATCTGGACGCGCCGAATTGGCGAATTGCATCAAGAGCGATGAGACGGAATCGTCAGAGGAGGGCGTGATTGGGGAGGCGCGGTGTTTGGCTTCGAAGTTCCCCCATTGGATTGGGGAGGAGGCCGGTGTTGATGGCGAGAGAGAAGACACACTCCTTAGACACATCCCCCGAAACGAGCAAGTGAAAAGAAATGGAGAAAGAAAAACGTACGAACAGTGCCTTTTTCCAAAAGCGAGGACCCCCAACTTTCTGGTTCCTTAATGCAGAGGATCTCCCCTACGCTAGAGCAACGCCGCTCGCTAAATTACGTAAAATGTCCTCGCTATTAGGATTTTTGTCAGTTTTGGGCATAGGGTGAGACATTTTTTTTTATAACACTAGTTGAATATTCGTGCTTTGCTATAGTCAAAAAATCATATTACCTCAACATGTAACATCCCAATTTCCAGGGCTTTTTCAAAATTTTTAAAATTTAAAATTAATCATTTGGTTTTATTGAATCGCTAAAGCTTAACTTGAAATTTAGAAATAAAAACAGTTTAATTTGAATTAATCAAACTTCAATAAATTCAAAAGTTGGTTTATTTAATTTTTCTTGATTTATCGGATTTAAAGTCAAAAATATTATTTTAAGTATTTTCTTGGATTTTCGATTTTAAAAGGGTTTTCCTTTTGTCCCAAAATTAAAAATAATTTAATTGCAAAATTAAAATCTAAAGTTAAGTTAAAAGTATTTTTTATTAAGTTCCAAATGCTTCTAGGAATTTCGTGTATTTTCTTAGAGTTTTTGGACCCTATCTTCTATTTTCTAAAATCCTTTTTGTTCTTCTGGTATTTCTTTAATTCGAAAACCTATTTTAATCATCCCTCCAGTTTTGGGCCGAATCTCGCCCTCGGCCCACTCTCCTTTTCTCCTCGCTCAGCCCGCGCCGTCCCAACCTCCTCGCCTGCACAGCTCTGCGCCCCGCTCCTCTCTCGCTACCAACGGGGCCCACCCATCAGCCACCCATGCGCCCCTTTCTTCCTCCTCCATTCTTCCCCATGCGCAGACCCCAGCTCCACCTTTGCCGCTGACAAGCCCCGTCCAATCCCGCGATTCCTTCGCCGATTCTCCACGCGGTCGCGCGCATTGAATTCCTAGCATCCCGCCGACCCCATTCCTCCCATTGCCCTCCGGAAAAGCCCCACGGTTTTGTCAGAACACGCAAGCCCACCGCGAATCCCGCCGCCGCTCCGCGCTCGACCTCCTCCCTCCAGACCTCCCGACGCCCTATAAAGGGGAGCACCGGAGAGCCCGTGGTCGCCTCTTCCTTCCCCGCTTCCTCACTCTAGCCCGACTGCACTTCAAGAAATTCCGCCGCCGACCGAGCTCCTCGCCGCCGCCTCTAGCGCCACCGCCGAGGCTCATCGGCCACCAACACCTCCACCTCAGGCATTGAAAGGACACGGGCCACCCCGTGTGCGCCTCCTCGCCTCCGAACCCCCATTGGAACGACGCCGCCGCCTCCAACCACCACCGCCGCCGGCCGCTCCGCCACTCCCCGTCGACGAGACCGTGCGCACTCGCTTCGCCTCTTCCCTCTCTAGCCGTCGGTGCCCTCACCGCCGGCCAACTCCCCGCCATTCGCCGGCGACTCGGTCGGCACGCCACCGCTCGGGTGCTAATGTGGCAAGGTTGCAGGAGCTCGTCGCTGCCACCTTGGCCCTTTGCTTACGTGGCAGCCCACGTGGCAGGCTGACGTGGCTTTTCCTTTTAAAAACAATTCAGCCGAAACCAAATCCCGTAGTTGATGTCACGTTGACGTAATTAACTGATTTTCCTTAAGAAAAATAATTCTGAAAATCAGGAAAATCCCCTTTTCATCATTTCATGTGTTTTTCAAATTTTCGAGAGCCCGTTCTCCCTCGTTCGAACTCCGATTCGAGTGATTCAAATTTCTAAATTCATTATCTTTCTGTTGGTGCTTATTTTATAATTTTTGGATTTTATTTAGAATTGTTTTATTTATTTGGCTTTGTTCTCACGTATAGATTCCGCGTTTAGGAAGAATTTTGGACTCGACGACCGAAGCATCTCAACTCTTCAACGAAGACAAGTCATAGAACTTTGATCATGTCGTACCCAATTTATAAAATTGTATTGTTTGATATAAACATGCATGGCTAATTGTATAAAAATGGTTTTGAGAATAGTTAATTAGCAAATTGCCATTATCACTTACTCAAAGAATGATTAAACATGACTTAATGAAATATGAAATTGTGGCGCAGCCACTGTTATTAAAAGTTGTTGAGCCATGGCAAGGGTTGCCCTTTGGCCTAGTTGAACCAAAAATTATTTCATACTCAGGCGAATGAACATGCAGTAAAGGGGGAGAATTTTGGGATGTGGTTGCCGCGCTTGAGTAGTCACTAAGGACTTAACTTTGTGCGCCATTGATTTGGGCCATACTATACAACCACATGTCCAGGATTGAATGGACTTGGCCGACTAATTAGCAAATGTTTTGGTTCGGTTCTGTTAAGGGTTGATAAGCGGCGCAAGAGGGGGTCCAGAATGGCGAAACCTCAGCGAGCAGAATAGAGTCAAAATAGAGCTTTGTAAAAACCTTATGATAATCACTTAGTCACATGCCTTCAGAAGTGTGAAATGCATGACATTATAAGACGATTATCTCTTGTGGGTCAAGCTATACAACCTCTGCAAAGTGTTAAAAACAATTCGAATAGTCATGTCCCCGGTTATGGACAATGCCTCGTGATTTCACATGAGGGGTAGATCTTATCAAAAATGTTGTAATGGTTTGGTTTGGTTAGAATGCTTGGAAAGTGAACGGGGTATTCACTAGTTGTTTCAAAAGAACTTGTCTACTTATGTATTTAATCTTTCAAGTTATGCCTTTAATCTATGTACTATATTTACTGTCAATACAACTTTCTGCAAAAAAAAGTAGCCATAAAGCTATCCTTGTCGAGCCTTGCATGAATACTATTTGCATACATTTTCCTACGACTTGCTGAGTATTTTATGTACTCATAGGCTATACGTCATTTGTTGATCAATCACCGAGGAAGAACTAGAGAACACTGAGGTCTACATGGAATATTACTTTGAAGACTTTGCGAACTAGGTCGTGTCCTCCACTCGATTGCCTGTGGGCATGTTGGATGGCTACCACAAGATGTTTTGTTCTCCACTACAAGTTTGTCTTCTGTTGTTAAGCCCTGCGTGGCACCGTCCCATCGAAATTGAACGACTCGCAATCGCACGCGCCTCCCCGTTCTCGCCCGCTGCCGCTGACGTGCGGGCCCGCCTTGTCAGCCGCCCCGGGGTCATCTCCTACCCCGGTCGTGCAGCCTGTCCGTCCGGCCATGATTCCCGCCGAGTGCGCGCGCCTCGCCGCCCCCTAGCCGCTAGCTTGTCCCACTTTCGCGCACGCCGTCCCGCCTCGCCAGACTGTGCGCGCTTTTGCCCCTTCTCCGTGGATCTCGCCGCCGCCACCCGCCATTAAGGCCGCCGTGGAAAGCCTCTCCCTCCTCCTCCTCCGCCCCGGTCACCTATTTAGCGAGCATCGGACGCGCCTCGCTCTCCTCTCTTTCCCTCTCCTCCCTTCTCTCTCCGCTCTCTCTCGGCGCGATTGAGTTTTCGCCGCCACCGAAGCTTCACTCCGCAAGACGCCGCCATTGCCGAGCACCTCCGCCTCTACCGACCCCACCTCCAAAGATCGCTGCCGAGGCGCACCTCGCGCCTCCCCGACCTCTCGAGCCTGGTCGAGCGCCACCGCCTCGTTCAACCGCCGCCGCCGCCGCTTCTTCCTCCCCCAAGAACCTTCCCGTGCCGCGCCGATGAAACCTCGCGACTAGGATAACCGGCTTCCTCTCCACGTGAGTGTCCTCACGCCGGCCGCCAGTGTTGCCGTTTTGCGGCGACCATCGCCGAAGCGCCGCGCCGGGTCCGACGTGGCGTGCCACCTTAACGCCCACAGCGGCACCACGTCGCCTTTTGCTGACGTGTCTGCCCAGTTAGCGCCCACGCGGCATTTCTCTGATTTTCCTTTGAAAAATAATTCGGGAAAATCAGAAAATCCCTAAATCCATCATTTTATGTGTTTTCCAACTTCCTTTGGCCATAACTTCTTCGTTCGAACTCCGATTCGAGTGATTCAAATTTCTAAATTCATATAAATTCATTATCTTCCTATTAGTATTTATTTGGTATTTATTTGAATTTTATTTGGAGTTGTTTTATTTATTTAGCTTCATTCGCCCATATAGATTCTGGCGTTTCGGAAGATTTCTCGGACCCGACGACCGAAGCACCTCTACTCTTCAACGAAGGCAAGTCGTAGACCTTTGACCATATTGGACCAATCTTTATAAAAGTATATTGTTTGATATAAACATGCATCGCTAATTTTATATAAATGGTTTCGGAAATTTAGTTAAATACCTAATTGCCATTTTGCCTCCTTGATAAATTGTGAACGACATGTATCCTTGAATGACATATTCCTTGGATGGTTATTTATTAGTTGGACATTATTGAAATACCAACATGGGTGCGTATTATGCTTAGTCAATGCTTTAGCTATACGGTAGAGTCGCGATCACTCACTCAAAAGCATGATTGAACTTGACTTAATGAGATATGGAATTATGGTGCGATACTGATCACAGTAAGCGTGGTGCGAGATCACAGTTGTGTCAATTATGGTGCGATGTCGTTGTGATTAAAATTTGTTGTGCCATGACTAGGGTGGTCATTTGGCTGGGTTGAACGAAATTGATTTATGCTCGGACGAGTGGGCGGTGGTAATGGTGGGTGCGGGAAGCACATTTGGAATGCGGAAGCGTCTCGTTTGAGCAGCCAACTAAGGATTTAACCTTGAACCATTGATCTGGGTCATTATCGTACGACCACATGTCTATTATGGGGTAGACCTGGCCAACTAATTAGTAATGTTTTGATTCGGTTCTGTTTGGGTTGGGAACCGTGCAAGAGGGGGCCCAGAATGGCGAAACCTTAGCGGGCAGAACCGAGTCAAAAACAGAACTTTGTAAAGGCCTTGTCACGTGCTCTAGACTGCTTACCTACGGTAGTGAGCAGTGGTATCGACGGATGCCAAGCCAACTAGAGAAGTCGTGTCTTGTGGGTAAAGTTGTACAACCTCTGTAGAGTGTAAAACTATTCGAATAGCCGTGTCCCCGGTTATGGACATGCCTGGTGATTTCACGCAAGGGGTAGATTTTCTTGAAATGTTGGAATGGGATGTTCGAATCTGGTAAATGGTTGTGGTTGTTGGTTGGAAAGTGAACAGGGTGTTCACTAGTTGTTTCAAAGAAAATTGATTACTTATGTATTAATCTTTTAAAATTGTGCTTTGCAATCTACTTACTGTATTTAAATGTCAAAAACTTCTTTTTGCAAAGTAACCATAAAGCTGCCCTTGTCAATCCTTGCATAAATATTACTTGCATATATTTCTCTGCGACTTGCTGAGTACATTCAAAGTACTCACGGCTTTGCGCCCTCTGTTTAAATCAGCAGAGCAGGGTGAACCTGTGAACTCAGAGTTCTACAAGGAAGACTACTTTGAAGACTATGCAAATTAGGTCACGTCCTTCACTCGATTTCCCGTGGGCATATTGGGTGACCTCCACCGGATGTTTGGTTTCCACTGCATGCTCTCTTTTGTTGCTAGCCCTGCGTGACAAACTTTGTAAGACTTGACCATAAGGTCCGTTTGCTATTAAATATTAATTTGTCAGCTTCATCTATAGTTTAGGTGTACGGTTTTGATTACACCAATGTTGCAACCTGTGTGCACTAGCTCTCGATCCAGGATAGTGCGATTATACCTGAGGGTCCTGGATCCGGAGATCCAGGGTCCCTACAGAGGTGGTATCAGAGCTGTGTCGACTGTAGGATGTAACCATAGTTAGCATGGTCGTTTAGTCAAGATTTCAAAATTTTATTTTCTAAAGCAAACCAACAATTAACTTGAATAGTATTCTTCTCTCATCTTACTCTATTCCTTCTCATCTTATGCTAATCTCTCCTTATTCCGTTCTCAAGGCCTGACTCCTCATCTTTTCTGAACTTTGTTTCTGAATGTAAAGTGACCCTCTTATCTCGATAATCTCTATGGGATCGAGCTTTGCTTGAAGTCGCCCCCCCCCATATAAGATAGATTAGTAGTGCTGTTAGTAGTGCTGTTACCGTTTTCAATTTCAGTATCGTTTAGTCTGATAGATAGGGTCTGTGGCTTGAGTTTTGTTGCCTCTTATAGCTTTCTGACTATTGTTCGCTGGGTTAAACCGACTTTCCCCAATTAGGTTGCCCCGTCCTTCTCCCTTTTCTTGCTCGTCTTCATGCTTTTCCCTCTTTCCTATCGTGCTTTTTTCCTCTCGTCTATTAAACCTGAGAAGATCTGTGCAGATGGTTCGGACCCGCAACTCGGCAAGTCAGGATGAACAAGTGGACCCCGTTACACCACCAACCCCAGCCGCAACAACAGATCAGGGTCTGGGTCAGTTTATGGCAGCCCAAACACAGCTGATGAGCATAATGATGCAGAATATGAATCAAATGATGACTCAACAGAACCAGATCGCTGCCACTCTACTAGCAATGCTAAACCAGAACAACCAAGCAGCTGCCGTGCCACCGCCACCACCACCAGCTTTTCATCAGTCAAAGCTGGCAGAGTTTATGAGGACCCGTCCACCAACCTTCTCAAGCTCCTCCGAGCCTTTGGATGCAGATGACGGTCTGCGCTCCATCGAAAAGAAGCTTGCCATTACCCGTGTGATGACTGTGAGAAAGTTATGTATGCTACGCACCAACTGGAAGGCACCGCCAAGTAATGGTGGGAGAACTACACTTGGAAAAAATTCTCAGAAGCCTTCCGCCACTCCCATATTCCCGATGGAAAGGTAGAGATGAAGAAAAATGAGTTTCGTGAGCTGAAGCAAGGGAACCTGTCAGTAAGTGAATATCTCAACAAGTTTACTCAACTCTCACGTTATGCTCAAGAGGATGTTGCCACCGATGATGCCCGTCAGAAGCGTTTCAAGAGAGGACTCAACCCTAGCTTGCAGGTTCAGGTCGTAGGCAATGATTATGCAGATTTCCAGCAATTGGTAAACAAGGCTATACTCATAGAAGAGTCACGTCATGAGCTTGCAGAATCCCACAAAAGGAAGATGATGCAGCATGGCGCCCCTCAAGGTCATTCGCGGAAGGCCCGAATGAAAGCTCAACAGCCAACTTGTTCATTCTCTGTCACCTTCAGATCCTCGCAATAAAGACTCCTCGTCCGCGCCCTAGGACTTCGTGATCTTCGACAACAACACCAACCAGCAGTCAAAGAACATCAATCCTGTCGCCGGAGTCACCTGTTTTAGATGCCATGAGATGGGTCATTATGCTCACCATTGCCCAAGAAAGCGAGCCCTGACGCCAATTCCATTCAACTTGGGAGCTACACCAGCCAGAATCGCTACACCAGGAACAGGCCAAGGAACAACGCAGACTCCAAGTCAAGCCACCAGGACTTCACTTCCTTCTACAAGAGGTCGAGTGAATCAAGTCACCGTTGAGCCAGTTCAACACGTCGTTCTTGGTAAGTGCTAAGTCAGTACAGCCTCAGTTCCAGTTTTGTCTTGCTCAAGAGGAGAAGTTGCTTGGAAGGGTGAGCAAAGTCCGAGTCCCCGAACCTATTCTCTAGTCAGTCCGAATCTCGGGGTCGAGATTCCCTTTAAGGGGTGTAGGTTTGTAACATCCCAAATTTCCTGAGTTTTTGAAAATTTTGAAAACTTTAAAAACTAACCATTTGGTTTTATTAATTTGCTAAAGCTTAATTTGTAATTTAGAATTTTAAAAGCCATTTAATTTGAATTAATTAAAACTTGAACTAATTGAAGTTTGTTTAGTTGAGTTTTGTTGGTTTTTAATTTGATTTTTCCTTTTGCCCTAAGTTAAAAATAATTAATTATGAAAATTAAAAGCAATAGTTAAGCTGAAAATATTTTTACTAAGTCCTAAATAATTCAAGGGATTTATGTGAATTTTCCTAGAATTTTTGGACATCTTAATCTATTTTCTAAAAATGCTTTTGCTTTTATGGTATTTTCTAAAATCGAAAATCCTAGGAAATTCCTCCTTTGACCCTTGGGCCGATTTCCTCCTGGCCCATTCCTCGCTCATTGCTGCCCACCTTGCGGCCAGGCAAGGCGCGTCAAGACAACCTCTAATCGCACCGTCTAATCGAAATTGATGGCTCATGAATCGCCCGCGCCTCGTTTCGCCATATCACGACGGCGTGCGGGCCCGCTTTGTCACCGCCGGGATCGTCTCCTACCTGCAGCGCCCGCTCCGGTCTGCCTCTCCGATTCTCGCCGAGCCGCGCCTCCCTCACCGCCTCACCGCTAGCTTGTCCCACTTTCGGTCCTTTGTCCCCGCCTCCGCCCGGCGCCCGCCCGCTTTTGCCCGTCTGCTCGCGGATCTCGCCGCCAAGACGTCGCCCGCCATTAAGGCCGCCACGGCAAGCCTCTCTCTCCTCCTTCTCCGGGCCCCCACCCCTCGGTCGCCTATTTAAGCGAGCACCAGACGCACCTCGCTCTCCTCTCTCTTTCGCCTCTCCTCCCCTTCTCTCTCCCGCTCTCTCTCTCTGCCGCGATTGGAGTTTTCGCCGCCGCCACCTGGCCAACTAATTAGTAATGTTTTGATTTGGTTCTGTTTGGGTTGGGAACGGCGCAAGAGGGGGCCCAGAATGGTGGAACCTTAGCGGGCAGAACCAAGTCAAAAACAGAACTTTGTAAAGGCCTTGTCACGTGCTCTAGACTGCTTACCTACGGTAGTGAGTAGTGGTATCGACGGATGCCAAACCAACTAGAGAAGTTGTGTCTTGTGGGTAAAGCTGTACAACCTCTGCAGAGTGTAAAACTATTCGAATAGCCGTGTCCCCTGTTATGGACATGCCCGAGATTTCACGCAAGGGGTAGATTTTCTTGAAATGTTGGAATGGGATGTTCAAATCGGTAAATGGTTGTGGTTGTTGGTTGGAAAGTGAACAGGTGTTCACTAGTTGTTTCAAAGAAAATTGATTACTTATGTATTAATCTTTTAAAATTGTACTTTGCAATCTACTTATCAGATTTAAATGTCAAAAAGCGCTTTACGCAAAGTAACCATAAAGTGCTCTTGTCAAGCCTTGCATACATATTACTTGCATATATTTCTCTGCGACTTGCTGAGTACATTCAAAGTACTCACGGCTTTGCGCCCTCTGTTTAAATCAGCAGAGCAGGGTGAACCTGTGAACTCAGAGTTCTACGAGGAAGACTACTTTGAAGACTATGCGAATTAGGTCGCGTCCTTCACTCGACTACAACAACCACTTTATTTTAGAGGAAAACTACTACACAAATTAAAAGGTTATTCCAAAACCCTTTCATCAAAGACATACTATTATCTGATAGTTCTACCATTATGTAAATATTGTTCATCCATTAAATCCTATCAGTTTATCTCTTAGTGATGCTCAACACCAAACAGTAATAGACATTAATTGCACCTAGCAATTACTTATAATCACTAAGTATCCACAAAAGGTTACTCCAAGATTAATATCCACTAAGACAATAATCTAACTCCTTTTGAACTTAACCATCTCAAACGGTTAGATTAATCCATTGAGACCCGTTAATACAATTTACCAAAGAAGTTTACCAAATGTTTCACTCTTAAATGATCAACTCAATTTCATCAATATTCTACACCTCTTATTAACTCTATTGATTACAATTAGGTATAACCATACTCTTAATCACAGCTCCTCAAGAACTACTACAAGACATTTTCAAATTAATCAACTTTCCTTTCATGGATCTTAGTTAGGATCGATCATGCACACACTGAGACCTAACACGATAACCCATATCATATCCATTAATTGCTTTGGTTATAACCGCTCACTTAACCAAGACAACACAGCACTAAAAGGTTTAACATCTTCTTTCATAAAAGAGATCCATTAATCTTCATCACTCAAAATACCCAAGAGAGATACATTGAGTCAAAACCTCCACGTACTAAAGGACTTGCAAAAAATAAACTTTCATTAACCAAAAACATCAAGCGAATAAATGGGTCATGTTTTCCGATGAGAAAGACAAAACTCCAATAAAAAGGTCAACTTGACAATCAACCAAGTTCGCTAACCGCAAGAATAACTCATCGGTTGGGAAAACAACGATTGCTTTACGGGACAAACTAAGCCAATAGAAACATATCAATCCTTTTCAAAGCAACCCATCAACCGGGATGAACTAATAACCCAAGAGAAACTCATCAATCACCACTAGATAAGAGTTGACCTATTCAAATTCAAGGAAGAGAACAACTCTTCTAAAGATACTCACTATTATCATACTATGTACGGTGGTGTAGCCTGGTAAAGCCTAGGGCCACAACCACGACCTCAACCTCTCAACATGGGTTAGCCGCCACAACCACGACCTCAACCTCTCAACATGGGTTAGCCCACACATAATAACCATAATATTATAACATAGATATATTAGATCATCTCATAACAGAAAACATTAATACAATGTAATGGAAACGTAAATGCAATGCAAAACCCAATCCCACCCTCTTGTGCTTAGTGTGTCAAGTTTAATAATTCAAAAACCACGGACCTACTGACCGCTCGATACCAAGCTGTAACACCCCAACCAAACAAAGGCACGGAATGCTACTAAATTAAATAAATTAACCGTAATTAAACTAAAACATCTTACAAAATTTCGTAGAACCTCCTTTGTATAGTTACCTATCTAGGAGGTTCCAACAGAACAATTATAACATATAAAGATAATCCAAATTGCAATATAATCAAGACGTAATCAAAATCGACTATTCATTACTATGACATCCATAGCAACTAAACATCTAGAAATAGATCATGAGCATCTAAAACGTCTATTCAATTATTACAGATTACTCCAAGCAAGCAATAATCAATATGAGTACTTTAAGCAGTTCATTCATCTCCTAGTTAATTTTTTCTTTCATTCCATGGTGGGTAATTAGTGCAAAAGTGCAAGAAGTCTAATCATTCCTTTCCCCATGCATGCCGATCTTGTAAAGGTACCTAAAATACAACAAACAACAAGAGGTGAGTCCAAAGACTCGGAAATATAATAAATAGCATCAACAAAGATACAAGCATGTAACTCATCAACTATACTTCACAAAACCACATATCAATCACCTTACACACACATGCTATGCAATATGCTCAAAAATGATCTTTTCATTCTCTTTCCCTTTTGCATTTTACGGTAATGCAAAGTGTGCATCGTCGATGCACATTCCATGCTATGCCATCCGCACAGGGGACCATTGCCCATCATCCGCAAGTATGGGGACCAAAGCCCATGCTTTACAAGCATGGGGACCTTTAGCCGTCATCAACATGACGGGACCTCAAGAATTGCTTGGTCATCACATGACTACGATTTCAATAAGCCAACATGATTGCATATGAATATCCTATTCATACTACAAAAGCTCATAACATAGATTTCACAACTTTCAAACATCCATGATTAACACATAACTCATATCTCTAGCAACCATGAACATTACCAATTATGCCATCTTCACAATCATGAACACACAAATACTCATAATATATATCAAACATTGCCATTCAACAATATCTATTATAACCATCATTATACTTGCCTTCACCGCGAGAGAACGAGGGATGTGCAGGAGGTGCTGCCCCCGGGACCAGTCCACCACCTAAATAAATAATTATAACGCATGCTAAGACGACAGTAGTGGACCAAAACAAACTATATAACAACAATGACTAACTCGCAAAACGTCGAACTAGATCCCAACCCCAATTCCTAAACGTCGATCTGTCCCCTCGGTGGACAGTCAACTTCTAAAATCCATATCTATTGTTATAGGAGTCCGATTAAGGTTTTCTTAGACTTTCTGGAAAGGTAATTAAATTCTCCAACTAAGTCTAGTTGGTGAGCCTCTCTGAATCGGCCAAATAATACCCCTACCAAGCCAGTTAATGAAACATCGATTTTTACGTCAGGCTCTCTGGACAGAACACTAAAAATACAATAAATTTCAGTACGAATGTCCAAATCTCGAGTTCTTGTGCTTTCTGAAAAGCCGAGACAATGATTTACAACTTTCATTATACTAAGCTTCTCTGATTTCCCCTTTAACTAATCGTTTCACCTAGATTTCTAAAACCTGTCAGAAAACCAACGATTCTGCAGAACAGTCCCACTAATAAAATCATAACTTCTGCTACAGAGGTCCAAATTACGTGTTCTAGACTTCACGGAAAGAGGGAGACGTCCTCTACAATACTCTAGGAGACGTCCAGAACTAATTCTGCCTTTAAACATATAAAAACCTCGATCCTCTCTAATCTGTCCTGAACAGCCCTAAATACCGACATTGCTAAATTAACTAATTGCGCAACTAATTGAGGGGGAATTGGGATTACCCTTGAAGAACCCGCTGTCGAACACGATGAACACCACATGATCCCTCTCCCCTCCCTTCTTCCCCTTCCTTCTTCTTCCGTCTTCTTCCTTCTTCTTGGTCGACGACAATGGGAGAGCACCACCAAGAGGGAGGGGAATAGCAATGGAGTGCAAGGGGGGTGTATACTGTAGCATGCCACTGTAGCAGCGGCGGGGGCACTGTAGCTCGCGTGCTACAGTAGTGCTAGGGTTTTCCCCCCTTCTTTGATTGGTGGCCGGCCCCTCATAGGCCTCCTAGGCCAAGGCCCGAGGCCCAGGTTGCCGAGGATTTGCATAAAACTTCCTTTTTTTTCCTTCTACTAAACTCTTTTCTATTTGATCCTTCTCCCTAATTTTAATTATTCTCTCTCGAATTATATTTGGGGTATTACAGTACACACGCACTCGGGTTTGACTCGGTCTCAGTAGGATAGCCGACCGAATTCGTCTCAGCCAAGATACACGCGCAAAAGCTTCCATGCTCTTTAATTCCTTCCATGTAGCTTCCGTTTAACAGCACACATAGCATTGGGACACGCAGCACACATGCATGCTGTATTTAATTCTTTCCATGTTCTCCTTTACGTGCATGCATAGCACACATGCCTTCATGCATTCATGTCACATTTATGTGCATGGGAAACATGCATCCCATACATGCATGCAACACATACGGCCTTTATTTCTTCTCCATGTATGCATTGTCTTCTTTTGGCATTTCTGTCCTTCTCACACGTAAACCTGAGAACAATTAAAATATGAGCATTAGGTAGTAACCAGTTCTCATGTAAATAAAAATCAAATTCAATTAGGAGTGAGTTCACCTGTTGATTAATCTTTTTAGCTCGTGCTCGTGTAATCGGTCCAATCGGCTGGATGTCCTCATCACATACTATTCTAAATAAATGATTGGTTGATCATCGAAATAATCACTCGAGCAATCAATGTCTAATTCAATGATACCAATAAATTCAACAGTGTCCAACATCAAATATTTTTACATATTCTGGTAGTTCATGATTTTATATGAATTTATAAACAAAAATAATTTAATTTGGAGTTTTTATGCGAAAGTTATTAAGGTTTGCATTCTATTCGAATTGGTTTGAATTCTATTCAGTTTGGAAAATCCACACAAAATAAGAAATATGCTTTCCAACAAAGAAAGCGCATTCTCACGCATGCACAATTGAGGTTTACGCTTTCCATCAAGGAAAGCTTATGTTCCTCAGAACTAAAAGCATATTTTCTATTTTCTTTTGATTTTCTTATTAACTCGACAAGTGGGGTCTACTTGTCAATGGCTCGGTCCACGCAAATAGTGCGTAGACCGAAGGTCTATGAGCATAGCGCATGGGTTCACAGGGTTTTTACTACGCACTTAAAGCCATGGTCCTGCATGTCATTGACACATCTGGGAATAATGATTCATTTTAATTTTTCGTTAATCTATTACCTCGGTCCCACATGTCACGACTCATGCAATAAATAAACCAACGGCTAACCATTACTTTGTCCTAATGACTAAGATTTAGCTCTTAATGACGTGCTACGATGCTGGTCCATTTTGGACACACAGAGAGCATGTGATGGCACTCAGACCAAGATTTGTCATTGGCTTGGGCTTCGGTAGTGCCGGGAATACCCAAATGGGTTCCCAAGACGCTTGCGACCTTTGCATCTTGGCGGTGAGGCCTGGGGTGGCTCCTAGCGGTGGTCCGCTGGCATTGAGCGGCGGCGTTGCCACAGCAACGGGCCACAACGTAAATGTGCAATGCTTCCATCTAAACAACGCGCGCATAAGCATCTAACAGAGAAATCGTATTTTCCTCAGAACTAAAGGCGGTTTTATCTCCATTTTTTTTGGATTTTTATTAACTTACATATGGGGCCTACTTGTCAACGACTCATTCTTTTGCTTTATTGATTTTAGTTATAAAACAGAGCCGGTCCCACATGTCATAGACTCACTATTTATTAACTAATGATTTAACCTATTTCTGATTTTATTTAACTAATAGCTGGGTCCCACATGTTAGTCTCTCGGGTTTTTAAAACATGTTTTAAAAACAAGAATAGCGCGTGGTCCCACAAGTCAGGGACACATTTACTAAAAATGTTTGAAATTAGATTTTCCATTAACTTTCCGACTGGTCCCACCTGTTGATGAATCACGGTGGCCCGATCTTCCGATAGGTTCGATTGAGTTAAATCATGAGGACGTTGACGCTTTGAGGCTTCGACCAAGAGATCGTCACCTCGCAATTCGCTACACCCGCACGAATCGTCGTTATCAACCACGCTTGCACGCGATCAACCTTACCACGAGGGTTATGATTCACCGCAAGCAATCGAAGCAACTCACAAGAACAAGGTAGATGCAATCAATTATAATGCTAATATAGATGAAGTTCACAAGTGGGGTTCCTCAAATGTAACAAGCGCTAAACCGCAAGTGGCGAATAATCTAAGAAAAACCCAACCCTAAAGCGTGGCGGTTTGTTGCATATATAGGGGAACGTGAGGAGGTGGGAACCCTAGGGCGCTAAAGCTGTTCACGGTACTATTCACATGAACAGTGCAGCCCCCTAGGGTGGTCGGCCATCACATGGGCCTTATGGGCCAAGTCAGCCCATATATTACATAGCTAGTGGGCCAATAATTGGTGACGCAACACCATGGTATGTAAATGCAGCGCCAGGGCATGTAGACATAGCTCGGCTTGTAGGAGTAGAAGTAGCGTGGTCCAATTGGATAAAATGGTATTGCAGTGGCCGCAAGTCCAACTGTGGAAGATTGAGTTGAAGTAGTAGTTGTAGGTCTTCTTGAAGTGGTCGTAGACCCTGCAGAGCTAGTCGTAGGTCTTCTGGAAGTGGTCGTAGACCCTGCAGAGCTGGTCGTAGGTCTTCTGGAAGTGGTCGTAAACCCTGCAAAGCTGGTCGTAGGTCTTTGGAAGTGGTCGTAGACCCTGCAGAGCTGGTCGTAGTCCCTACAGAGCTGGTCGTAGACCCTGCAGAACCGGTCGTAGGTCTTCTCAAAGTCGTGGTTGTATCCTTAGGGTCGATGTCCTCATCATCCTCCCCTTCTTGAATTTGAGTCGTCCTCGACTCAAGTTTCCCAAAGTCATCACTCTCCTGCAAAAGGTTAGTAGCAACAGGAGGCAAAGGAACATGCATTTCTTCTAATGGATACGGAGACCCTTTGCAAATTTCACAAATTTCAGTAAGTTCAGATTTAGTGGCAAGCATAACACACCCCTTCAATTTAATCCCCTCGGAACTAGCATTAGGTGCCACTTTCTCCCCTTTAGGTGGGAAAACACGTTTTGCTACTTGTTGATTTTCATAATCATGTTCATTGGTGTTTCGTTCATTTTTAGCACGCTCTACTTCATCTTTCACAATTTCAGCAGGTGTCAAAGGCAACAACTTAATCTTCTTACCCCTATGTGAGAATGAGTAGGTATTAGCTCTACCATGGTGCAAAACATCATTATCATATATCCAAGGCCTACCGAGCAACAAAGAGCATGCTTGCATAGGCACTACATCAAAGTCGGAACTATCTTTGTAATTACCAGCTGAAAATTGCACTCTCACAACTTGGTTTACCTTTAACTTACCACACGAATTGAACCATTGGATGTAGTAGGGACATGGGTGTGGCTGTGTGGCCAAGCCAAACTTCTTAACCATCTCGGAACTTGCAAGGTTATTGCAGCTCCCTCCATCAATGATTACTCTGCAGGCTCTGTCTTTTACGAGAAATCTGGTTTGAAACAAGTTGTGCCGTTGATTTTGCTCCGCTCTCTCCACTTGTGCGCTCAGCACTCGTTGTGCAACAAGGCTCATATGATTCCCAGTGTCAACAGCAGTTACTTGTTCCTCTACATCATCAGCATCACTGTCTGTTTCGTCTCCTCCACCTGCAATGTTAGCTGCAAGTACATATTCATCCTCAATATCACTAGCACTTACATAACCTCCATCTGCGATGGCAAGGTATGCTCACGACTTGGCGATCCCTCATGACGTGGGCCATTCCTCGCAACGGTGGCAAATAATCCCGGTCAGACGGCCCGTGGAAGCAACCGAAGAAGAACTCTTGGTGGGGCACGCACACTAGTAGATTTACTTACCTCGGTGCATGTGATGGTGTCGGAGGTGTCTTTGAACGCGCCCTACTCGAGGAGGGGGCAGCAGATCTTGGCCAAAGAAGGTGGGACTGTTTTAACTTGACCGGCGTTGTTCTTGGTGTAGATGTACTTCCAAAATTGTTCCTTGGCCTCTCATTGTCGTCCTCGCAATTCCTTTTACGCCAAGCGCAAGTTGAAACAATCTAGGATACTATCATATTCTTTGTAATCAACTATGTCACGAA
The DNA here is from genome assembly GCA_036346405.1 of Phyllostachys edulis. Lineage (NCBI taxonomy): Eukaryota > Viridiplantae > Streptophyta > Magnoliopsida > Poales > Poaceae > Phyllostachys > Phyllostachys edulis. Next base: position 162,500 of record JAYEVD010000056.1, read on the forward strand.
TTTCACGTGTTAATCCTCCATAAAAACGTGCCATCGCAGCCTCTTCATCCTCAATAATGTCACAACGTAACATACTAATTTGTAGCCCCGATAATATTCTTCTACGATCTATTGCCTTGGTTTAAGCGCTGCAATTTCTTAAGCAAATCACGCTTAAAAGAAGGTGGAATAAATCATTACGATAGCAACCTTTAGAGCATCCCAAGTAGTAGGCGCTAATCCATCATTGCATACTCTATTCCACCAAATGATGGCGAAGTTTTTAAATTCACTTGTGGCTTGTCGAACTCTATGCACTTCAGGAACTAAGTGAGCATTAAATTTCTGTTCTACCGTCAACTCCCAATCTAGATATGTTTCAAAGATCATAAGCACCCACAAAAGATGGTATAGTGAACTTGACTTTAGCATATGGATCATCATTAACACGCATTATGTTGCTGAATGTTATTACCTCTCATACCTTGACGGTTGAAGTTCAACCGGTTTCGTTGTCGTGCATCAAAGGCGTCGTGGTTGTGCATCTCATTTCCATTGTCAAACTCACGGTCATGGGCTGCACCATGAGGACCCACACGCCCATTGTTCGGTGGTTGATTGGCCAAACCATCAATGCGTGTGTTGAGCATTGCGATACTATCATTGAGTTGCTGTAGTGTAGCAGTTGTTTCTGCAAACTTCCTATCAATGTCATCATTAATAGCGTGGCGGTGCTCATCCAACACCCTCGTGAGCTCTTCCTCAAAACACACTCTTGCGCATCCAATTCCTCACCGCCATGGTTAGTAAAAGACAAAAGACAACACAAAGATATTATCTCTATCAACTACTAGGTGGTGGGAGGTGGGATCACACTCTCAAGCCGCCTTACCAAGCTCTTATGAATTTCTTACCAATTGCGGCAGGTGGTATGATCGGAGAAGGTGGGATGTACGATGGCTGGCGAATGGCGAATGCGAGGATCCAAATCTGAGGGCGAAAGTATGTGGAGCTCTGACAGTAAAATTTTGTAGCAAGGAATAGCAAGAATGAAAACAGATTAGCAAAGCTGAATCAAAGTCCACGGTACTCGTCACAGTTGTTGGCCCAAACGCGTTCCTAGAACTAGCTCGAGCAAGCCGAAATACAAGCACAATAGAACAAAATTCGCAAGGCAACTGATTTCTCCTGTCGGTGGTCGTGGACCAACTATGGATTGTCGTGAGCCACCTGAGGGTGGTCGTAGACCAAATGAGGGTGGTCGTGAGCCAACTGGGGTGGTCTCTTTTTCGTTCTTCTTTTTTCTTTTTTCTTTTTTTTGCTTCTCTCTTTCTTTCTTTTTCTTTTTTTTTGACTGCCGAAACCCAACCGAAGGTTCCTCTCTTTTTTTTTTTTTTTTTTTTTTTGCGAAAGTGACCTTGACTCACAACTCTTCAAAACCCTCTTCCGGTGCTGGGATATATATAGGTCACAAACTTTTTTCGGAGAGCAGGTATAAAGGTAATAAAAGACTCTCTCTCTCTCTCTCTCTGAACTTTGGGTAGGTGGTCGAAAGGGTAGGTGGTCGGATCTGAGGAGGTGGTCGAGCCGACTAGGCAGTCGAACCCGAGGAGGTGGTCTAACTCAAGTAGGTGATCGAACTCGAAGAGGTGGTCGAATCCAGGAGGTGGTCGAACTCAAGAGGTGGCCGAATCCGATCGGGTGGTCGAATCCGACCGGGTGGTCGAACCCGAGGAAGTGGTTGTATCTCGAGGATGGTGGTCGAATCCGACTTGGGGGTCGAATCCAAGAGGTGGTCGAATCCAACCGGTGGTCGAACCCAAGGGGTGGTCGATCCGATCGTGGTCGAACTCGAGTTGGTTGGAAGTCAAACCGAGTACGAGGTCGGATGAGGGTGATGACACGATCTCGGCTATAGTAGACAAAACAACGGATGCAACCAAGGGCAAGCCGAGATACACGATGACCGAAACAACAAATACTCGACGCTAGAAACTAGATCACGACGACTAGACCAAAGAACAGAGACACCGACGATGGACTCAATTCAACAACGCTAAAACCGAAAACACAATCTGCGAAGGCACAGAGTGGTTTGGACAAAGGAAGAACTAAGATCTAAAACTTTTGTGGGGCAATTTTCGGACTCTAGGTGATGAAAACAACTAACAAAAAGGAATCAATGAGATTACCTAACGGGCAACCCGGTGCTCGATACCACTTGATGAATCACGGGGGCGATCTTCCGATAGGTTCGATTGAGTTAAATCGTGAGGACGTTGACGCTTTGAGGCTTCGACCGCAGATCGTCACCTCGCAATTCGCTACACCCGCACGATCGCCGTTATCAACCACGCTTGCACGCGATCAACCTTACCACGAGGGTTATGATTCACGCAAGCAATCGAAGCAACTCACAAGAACAAGGTAGATGCAATCAATTATAATGCTAATATAGATGAAGTTCACAAGTGGGGTTCTCAAACCGAACAAGCGGCTAAACCGCAAGTGGCGTAATAATCTAAGAAAAACCCAACCCTAAACCTGTGGCGGCCGCACATATATAGGGGGAACGTGAGGAGGTGGGAACCGTAGGGCGGCGAACTGTTCACGCATCGCATTCACGTGAAGCAAGGCAGCCCCTAGGGTGGTCGGCCATCACATGGGCCTTATGGGCCAAGTCACCCATATATTACATAGCTAGTGGGCCAATAATTGGTGACGCAACACCATGGTATGTAAATGCAGCTCAGTGGCATGTAGACATAGCTCGGCTTGTAGGAGTAGAAGTAGCGTGGTCCAATTGGATAAATGGTATTGCGGTGGCCGCGACGTCCAACTGTGGAAGATTGAGTTGAAGTAGTAGTTGTAGGTCTTCTTGAAGTGGTCGAGACCCCGCAGAGCTAGTCGAGGTCTTCGAAGTGGTCGAGACCCTGCAGAGCTGGTCGAGGTCTTCGAAGTGGTCGTAAACCCCGCAAAGCTGGTCGAGGTCTTTGGAAGTGGTCCTAGACCTCGCAGAGCCGGGTCGAGTCCCTACAGAGCTGGTCGAGACCCCGCAGAATCCGGTCGTGAGGTCTTCTCAAAGTCGTGGTTGTATCCTTAGGGTCGATGTCCTCATCACCGTCATTCACTCAATCAATTTAGCCAACGCCATTTAGTGTTAACTAATCCTAATTAACAGCGGGTCCCACCAGTTAGACAGAGAAACAGAGAGCAGCTGAGCTACACGCTTGGCTAAGCGACTTGAGCTCGCTGGCAATGAACGGCTCAACGGCAAGGCTTGAGGATGGGTAAAATGGGTCCCTCTCTCGACGACGAGGCCACCGGGTGGTGGTGGAGGCCAAAGAAATGACCGAAGATGGTGCTACGCTGGAGGAAAGCGGCGGAGCTCCTCAGGTTCAAGGTGGGTTTCACGATTGGGGCAAATCGGTGGTAAAAGAGGGTGCGCATTGGCTTTGGGAGGCTACAACGATGCTACACATAGTGGCTTGGGGACCAATGGTCACCGAAGCGGCGGTGACAACACTTCCCATGGTGGCGCCATGATGGCCACGACAAACTCTATGCTACGCTAGGTAATCCTTCGATCTAATGCGCGCAAAAGCTCTACATGACTACTAGAAGCTCACAAAGGTCCTTGAAGGCGTCAGGGGATGACTAGAGTGACTTGATGATGTTGATCAGTGGCGGCACGAAGGAAGTTTGCGGTGACAACTCGTTGTAGGGATGGAGATGATACACGGAGGTGCGCATTAGCTTGTATGCAGACAGAGGATGGAAGGGGTAGAAGGAATCAACCAGAGACTCACTGCGTTTGGATCCTCATCAAGTAGTGACACATGGGAGATGAATTAACATGGACAAGTGAGGGTCAAGCTAAACAGTATGTCAGAAATGAAGATGTCCATAAAGGGGTTTGCGCTAGAGGTGAAGAAGATGACCTCTTGTCTGAGCTACGGGGTTCCCGGAGCTACATCAAGCACAGAAGAAGAATCAGTGAGGCAAGAAGCGCATGGTGATGCAGGTGGCGAGGGTGTTGTGAGGCTTGCTCCCCGGTGTTGAGAACGATGATCTCGTTCTCGGCGAACCAAAGAGCGAGAAGCTCTGATTCTTGGTGGGAAGCGAGATTGGCGAGCTGGGATTATTGTGATGCGGTTAGTGGTTTATATACGGGTGAGTAGAGTGTGAGAAATGTGACTAGAAAATACGGCTGTGGCGAGTATGTCGCGCTCTCCTTCGGCGTCTCCACAAGAGCGTCGGTTAGGCGCCATTTAGGGGATGGGTAGCATGGGCAGAGCCAGGTGGAGGTGATGGAGGCAGGTGAGGGGTGAAACTGTCGGCGGTGATAGAATTCCACGGACAAGCTGGCGAAGTAGGCGAGGTGTGCGCTGGCGAATGAGGCGAGCGCTAGGTGGACGATGAGCTCTAACGTGTGAGTCCCACATGTCAGTGAGACGACGAGCACGCTTGGCTGGCGCAAGCGGCGGTTTTGGGGCTCGGTTTCAAATTTAGAGGTAAGAGGGAAATTAAAACAATTTTGAATTTCTAATTTCTCGTCAATGTTTGCTAGAGTTTTGCACTAAGCAAATGATTCCAGCATTTACAAAAAATTTTGGGAGGGTTCATGACCCAGTATAATTGTTTATGTAAATTTTTTATTATTTTAGGTGCTAAGTGATTTTCCCAAAAATTCTCACAAGTTGCTGATTGTATGAAATTCAGATTTGTCTTATACAAAAGTTCAAAAATGATGCAAAACAAATTTTCCATATATAATATTCTCAAAAATTAATTTTCCATTTAATTTTATTATGTCTTCCCAAAAATGCAATTTTTGGGATGTTACACTGCCACCTTTGCGGATCGAGAGGGCAGCACACTACGACGCTACCTTTTCAAACCAAAATGACCACACTTTGCCAAGACACCTTTTCAGAACGAAATGACAACACTACGCCATGCCACCTTTTCAGACTGAAAAGACCGCACACTGTTAGGCCATGCACTTCCACCTTTGTACATCGAGAGGACAGCACACTGCGAAGCTAATGTTTTAGACCCAAATGACCACACTCTGCCATGATACCTTTTAAGAACAAAAAGACAACACTAGGTCAAGTCACCTTTTCAGACTGAAAGGGCAGCACACTATCAGACTATGCAATTCCACCTTTGTAGACCAAAAAGATAGCAAATTTCGACACTACCTTTTCAGACCGAAATGACCACTTTGCCACGGCACCTTTTCATATCAAAAAGACAACACACCACAACGCTTCCTTTTTGTACCCAAATAACCACAATCCACTACGCTAACTTTTCAGACCAAAAAGACAACACACTGTGACACTACCTTTTTGCACCAAAATAACAACACTCTGCCACGCCACCTTTTCAAATTGATGTCTTTGCACTTCTCCTTCCACTCTCAGCATTACACCCTATCCACTCATAAAAGGAGAGAGAAGAAAGCTAGAGGACAGCACTACACCACCATACCCAACACTTTACTCTAACTTGGTTCACACAACAGAGAGGAAGGAGTTGTCGGACTCGTGGTCAAACTTCTATGCTAAGATGCTGCAGAAGCACAAGTGGCATGTTGAGAGGGCTCAACCCTACCTCGATTGTTCTATGAAGGATGTGCTGGTACGACCCGAGTTCCCACACTTGTAATGTGTGTGCGAAGAACCGACGGAGATCATTTAATCCACACACCCGACAACCACTACCCAGGCGTACTACACATACGGGAACATCTTCATAAGCGAATCTTATAGATTTTTCACGTGTTACGTTGCATTTCACATATCCCTAACTTCATGTGCACATAATGGCAGCAGGAGATGTGATGCAACTTTTTTCAATGGATGGACGGCTTGGACATGTACGATAGGACATTCATCGAGTAGAAGTACATGTTCAACTATGTGAAGCGAGCTGAGACCTTCGAACGTCGGAAACCTTACGTACCAGATCCTATTGAAAAGGCACCAGAGGAGACTAGGAAAGCTAGGTGGTGGTGGAGGACTCCCAAACAGGAAGCTGAGTATGACCAGGCCAAGCGCGCGATGGAAAAGGGGAAGACTCCTACTAGTGAGACCGACAGTTGTCCTAGTGCTCCCCATCGCCTGAGCGCACTCCATATCGAAGAGGTAAGTTAAGTTCAACTTGCATCCTGATTATTGATTTGGCCCTATGTCTTGCTATCCTAACATCATTCAATTGTCCAGCTTGTCTTGCAGAACATGGCTTACATCGAGACTGGCTGCTGCCGTAGGTAGTCCAGAGACAAGGGGAAGGGACCGATGGGCTTCCATGACTAATCAACTTTGTTCCAATCAACCTTTTTTTCCGATTCCAAAAAGGCGCAGATGCACTGTAAGTGTATTTCAGTTTGCTGATTTGTGTATGTTGTCATTTTTAATGCATGTAACCAAACCTGGCGCACCATGTAATTCACAATTAAATTATGAAGTCTTTCATACTTAAATCTATTTTCCCAAATATGTCGACTATTAAATATTACCTAATATTTTCCCAAAGGAATCGGTTCCACAAACAATACAATCGGGACAACAACGTACATGGCAACCCTAATCCAAAATATTTTTTCCATTTCGCTCCTAGGGGGCTGTTTCTGTTATTGCACCGCCGATCTCACATTCTTTACCTCATATTTCGTTACATTCTCCTATTTCGGATTTCGAACTACGCGGACACTTAAATAAATTACCAAAAAATCCTCTGAAAATTAGTAAATTTTAGGTGAATTATATACACATAAATTAAAACAAACAAACAAACATGACCCTATCGACAGTTGAATTGGCAACAGGGCTCTGTCGCCAATTGGAATAGAGATAGGACCCTGTCGCCAATTCAACGGATAACAAGAGCCTAACAGGGCTTCTGTCACCAGTTGGACTGATGACAGTAGCCTAGTTCTGCAAATTATTTTAACTATTTAATTTTGTAGTTTTTTTAAATAATATTATTTTAAAAAAATTCCAAGCCGTACCGGTGAGTAAAATTTGTGGTATGCACACTCTACTTATTCTTGTTTGGAAAAGCTAAGCATTGCTGTTGTCACTATTTCGGTATATACCCAATTAGAACCAAAATATTTCGGCTTATTAGGTTCAGTTTTTTTATTTTAGATCGGTAAATTCGGCACTCACATTTAAAAAACCGAAATAATTTTATACGGTAAAAAACGAATTTCCATTCATTTATAGGCTCATGCCTATGTGCAGCTTTTGTACATTGGCAGTATGGTACTAAAGGTCCTATTGCGCTCTATTGGTGAGTTTGTCCATATAATGGGTTAGATTTACAACAGAGCTTGCTTTTTCCGCATATGGAGTGTTGTGTGCGTAGGAAGCAAGTTGTGTAAAATGGAAAGGTATCTCGGTTCTTTAGATAACTCAAATTTCAAGTAACAAAAGAGAACTTTGCATATGATACAAGCAAAAGAAAATTTTAAACAAAAAACAGAATTAATAATTGGTAAAAAAATACAGAATTAATAATTGGTGTTATCGAAGCTGCAGCAATAGTGACACAAAAACTGGAGCATCATCAGGCTCTACCATTCACTAAATAGTGAGACTCGACGCTGGGTAGGTGCTGTTCACACGGCTCTGCACCCGTTCTCGATGCACTACTGTTGTAACAGGCAAATTTCAGAACATAACCCTTATTGAAGTCTCATCTGCTAAGGCCCTATTTGGTATTTGGTAGAGCTCTAGATTCTCATTTTTCAGATTCTGTTTCTGATTATCTGATAATCCATTTCTCTGAGAATTTGAAGTTGTCTGTTAAAAACGTTTAACTGGTAGGTTGACTACAAAAACCATATGAGAGAGGATTAGAGGCAAATAGACCAAACTACCCTTTGTACAAATACTTTAATTGTGCCTTGTAATGCTTGCTACGCATATCACTAGACAGAAAAATCTCCTATTCATTGAGGAAATGCGCATTACAAAATGGACACGTACATGCAAAATGGAGCAAACTCCACATGCAAAATGGAGCAACATGCATTACAAAATGAGGAAATGTAGTGCAAAATGGACCCGTACATGCTACCCCTATTCAGGTCCACGGTGGTTGATGATGTGATCACCGATCAAAGCAATGCATCAAGATAATGTGATTACTCATCAAACAACATACCGACACGGTGATACCCCCAAAGTGAAGCAAGATTTGCATATCCCAACAAATGAAATCACAACAACGTCAACAGCATGAGAAAGTGCTAGCAAAGCTTGTCATCTAACCTAGTTGGATACAACGGAGCTACTGTGTGCAATTAGACAGGATGGTACAGAGGGTTGTTGTGATCTCAAACACAAAATTTCAAGATCAATCAAAAAGCTCAATTAGCACCTTTACGAGATGCGCTCTCGCATGCATGCACGTCGCTACCTACTAACTACTGATCGAGGGATTGGCCAGGAGGGCTAATCGACTCTAGTCAACTTCTCTATGGAGTAGACTTGTTTAGGAATAACTTTGTAAGCACTTCATCCCTCGGCATTGATACTCTAGCCTGAAATGCTCGGTCGAGTGCCTTTAGCCATTCATCGATGAGGGATTCCTTTATTTGTTGTATCGTGGTGTACTCCTGATCCATGATTAACTCTAGCTCCTCAAGGTGTTTGATCTTTTACTAGATCTTTCTTACATTACTGCTCAATTCACCACTCCACTATCCATACAAGGTTACAATTTCAGTAAATATCACAATGCTCCAATCAAGTCACTGCACTATCCCTATAAGGTTACAGTTTCAGTACTTAAGACAATGTGCAAATCTAGTTTATGTCATAAGAAACAATTTCAGACACTGCACTATCCATACAAGGTTACAATTTCAGTAAACATCATAATGCTCAAATCAAGTCACTGCACTATTCTTTCAATGTTACAGTTTTATTAGACATCACAATGCTCAAATCAAGTCGATGTCATAATAATCATGCACAAAATATATTTGAAAATGCAATATGCCATGATGGTGAGCCTATTCCATGACAAACAATTCCTCAAAGAACTAATGAAACCAACAGTTAAAGAAATCTCTTCCTCCAACTATAATTGGGGATGAGGAGGAGATGAGGGGATGTGGGGGAGGATGGCGACGAGGGAGGCGAGGTCAGAAGCGGGGGCGTGGTGCTTTGGTCACGAGTATGTGGGGGAGGAGGGACATGAGTGGATGTGGGTGAGGAGGATGGCGAGGATGGAGGCGAGGTCAGAAGCGGTAGTGAGGTGCTTTGGCCATGGATCTAGAGGCCCGAGGATGACAGGGAGGAGGATGCCGGGAGGGAGGAGGGAGATGAGGCAATGTGGGAGAGGAGGATGACGAGGTGGAGGCAATGTCGGAAGCGGCAGTGTGTGTGGGGACCTCGAAATCGAACCCGTTTCTAGTCAAGTGATTGCGCCAGAGACGCAACCCTTAGCAAGAAATGAAAAGGATGGATTTCGCGTACCCGGATATGCGTCTCATGTTAGCTCCTAGGATCAGCAGCTAACATGCACATATCCAAACAACATAATATCATAGACATACACAATTTGAATATAACTAGATGTTAATCAAGAGCTAAGAAATTGAAACTAGCTCTACATGAGCATTTTACATCTCTTGTTTGATCGGCCAAATCAAATTTAACAAATATAAATCAGCAGCGGAAGAACATTAAATAAACAAGAATAAAATGATAAGTAAACTGAACTCGTAGGGCAACAGGTTGGGATTAAAGCCGATCGTCACTGTTCTCACCTAAACAAGTGAATAATCGGTTGAGTACAAAGTTGTACGCAAGTCTTACAAGCAAAATATATATATATATATATATATATATATATATATATATATATATATATATAGTAGATGCATTGAAGTGTCAAAGGAAAGCTAAAATGGTTCATTTTCAGTATAAAGCAAATTGTTTGATGAGATAACTAGAATAGATTTAAATTGCCATTTTGACAAACTTTTAGAAACATAATCTAACAGTAAGGTTTTCCAAATTCATGATCAATATTTCCACTATTTCATCATCATGATATCATACCCAAAGTGGTTGTCCCACTCAGGTAAACTAACCATCAGCACACGAAGTTCCCGTTCATGACAACATGTCATTCCCAACCATACCCTAATCCTATTCCCAACATCTAACTGTGCATGGTCTCCCACAAGCGTTGTCCATAACCAGGGACACGACTATTCGAATAGATTTATGACTCTACAGAGTTTGTACAGCTTTACCCACACGACATGATTATCTCTCAATGTCGTCCAATGCACTCTTTCGTAGGAGTATGACTGAGATATCATAACGAGGCCGTTACAATACCATGTGCTCACTATTAAACCACTCAAGGATACACACCATAGCAGGCTATCATTCACCTGAACTATAGTTACACCTCATTGTGTAAGTAAGTCCTTGCAAAGCTACCCGCAAACGCAAGCGACCCTTAAGGGTAGTCACAGTCCCCCACTAGATTGATAACACAATAATAACAACAACAATTGTCAATCTAGTTGTGGTTTGATAGCTAACACACGATAAATTAATAAGCCAAGCCTTCGCCATTAACCTAGCATGTGGTTACACGTAAGACTTAGTTCAATACCACATAGACCGATCCTTAATCACCCAAACATGGCTACACAATTTCCGAAATAACCTTTCATCATCACCCTACACCCATCCAAGTTAAAATATAAAGAACCCAATGCTCAAAGTATCCACAAAAACCAGATTCAAAGATCTAATCAAAATCCTCAAGTTTTAACAAAATTCGATTCATCACGACCGATGGAATAGCTCCATCAACCACTTTCGACTACATCTACTAGCATGGCTAAGCTTAATCTTAAGCATCAATGGTAATCAGGTAGTCAACTTTCAAAGGAAGTGAAATGCAGCAAGAGGACATAACTACATCTACCCAATTGACATACTAGTATTTGAATTTAAAGCAATACATAGAATACTTAAAATCAACATAAACATTTTATTGAAATTAATAGGAACAATATGGTCAAAGCGGGGCATTGCTTGCCTTTGCTGATTCCACTTGTTCACCCTTAGATTAAACTCACAATTACGTTGGAATCGTCGAAACCTAACAAAAGACGATATTGCAATAAACACCAAATAAAACCGATGAAGTCAAAATATTCAAAAATGCATGAAATTCTCTCAGCAGGTATATTACAATTTTAGGTGAATTTAGGTGAAAATTTTAGTTCAATCAAAGTTCATTTAAATTTGCTATGAATTTTTCAAAGTTAATGCCATTAATGTATAAATAATTCAAGTATCAAAATTTTCTAGAGTTGTGGTGGAGATGAATTTTACTTGTCATATAAGAGATTAAAATTCTATGAAATAAGATTTGAATCACCCCATTTAGAGTTCATATGCATTTCTTTTGCATTTTTGAAGTTAAATCTTTTTACTGTAAAAACAATTCATTTCATACATTAATTTAGCATTCCTAACTTTTATGGAATAGAAACATACTTCAAACCTATTCCATTCAAAAGTACATTAAAAATTGAAACCAACAAAATTGGTTTCACTCAATTTGGAGTTAAATTGAATTACTTATGAATATTTGAAGTTTTAACCCATTTTTGGTGCAAATGTAATTCATTTCGGAATTTCCAAAAGAATTAAATACTTTTTATATGTGCATTCGGCTAGCCACAATGAATGACAAGTGGGAACCGAGGTGAGGGCTGACCAAGTCAACGCCGACCCAGTCAACAGGCCGCGGGACCCACGCGTCAGAGATTAGGTCCATGCAAACAATGCATGGACTGCAGTCCACGCGCGGTCTACCAGAGTGGGTCACTATGCACTTAAGTAAATGGGCCCACATGTCATAGGCTTAAAGATTCAAATGGTTTTAATTAGATTTCTAATTGCGTTTATTTTTTGTGGGACCTACATGTCATATGTACATTAATATATCAATTAAGTACTAATGACTAGATTAAACCTTAACTACCGGCGGCTCATCGGAGCTCTTGTGCGCGAGCAAGCGTGGCGAGGAAGGAAATACGACGAAGTAGTGGTGCTCTGAGCTCAGGATCAACACCACCAGGTGCAGAGTGATGTCGCGAACTCATCGGTGGTGACGCGGAGTCCAATGGTTGCCGACGGCGAGCTTGCAACTGTCGGAGGTGGAGACGAAAGGACGATGCAAGCAGAGAAGTCGCTATGGTGGTCGAGGAGCCTCGGAAAAGAGTGCGTTGGGGTCACCTCGTCTCTAGGAATGCAGTGCCCACGATAACGACGACGATGGAGGTCAGTGTTGCCTGGAATAGGGACAGCGGTGGTTCACCGTGGTCTGAGAACATGGGGTCACACTCCCTCTGGGTTTGCACCAAAATCCAATTAAACAAACAAGAATACTCAATGGGATATTGCGATCACAAAGGACAAGGTGACTTGGAGGATAGCTCACTGGAGCGTTGGTGAGCTTCGTGGCCATGGCCAATGGAGACAAGGACGACGATGTTGCCCTCGATGATTCAGTGGATGGCAAAAGCTCGAACTAGCCAAAATGGGCACGGCGTTGAGAGAGGAACCCGATGATGGAGTCACGGAAGCGAATGCGGCACCGAGGTGAGCTCTAGCTCCTCATCTTCTTCTACGGCCGAAGCAAGGAAATGGTCGTAGAGGGTGAGAGAGAGAGAGAGCAAGAGGGAGAAAGAGAGTTAGCTTAGGAGGTTCACGAAGTCCAGGCGATGCTTCGTAGTCGGTCACAAGAGCATAAGGTGGCGAGGACAACCTGCATGGCACACATGCGCAAACGCCAGCACGCTCGGTTGAGCGGCGCGAGGAAGACAACGGAGCCGACAAGTGGGCCCAGCTCGTCAACGATGGAAAGAACGGCACGGTGAGTGGTACGGTGTGGTGCGATGCGATGCGGCGTGGTCGAGCCAAGTCTGGTTGGGTGGTCCGGTCGATGTTGGGTTAGGCTAGGGTTTGAGTTTGGATTTAGTTTTGACCGAAATACAACTGAGTTGACCTAGCGATTTAACATAGTAAATAATTACTAAAAATTCTGAAATTTTTTGTGAGTCCTCTCAGAATCAAATGGAACCTGGAATTTTTTTGCAAGCACTGTTCATTCTCCGGTTGTTAGAATTAAATCCTTTTTCAGATCAGCATTAGTGCAATGGTTTGGATTTTGGTGATATCAATATGAATTGTAACAATTTGTGAAAAAATTATATTAATTCATGATAAATAATCTAGTATTTTAATAAATTATTTACAGCAACTTTTAAAAACACATTTTTGGATTCAATTAGAAACTTGAATTCAAATAAAAGTTTTAAATTTTCAAAGCAAACTATATTACAAACAACAAAAGTTTTAACATTGATCCATAATTTACATACATAAACATGAGATGCTGAGCTAAACCATCTTAAGGATTTTGGGGACATTACAGCGTGGTGCTTTGGCAGCAGGGATGTGGGGGAGGAGGATGCTAGGAGGAAGGATGGCGACGGCGGAATTAGGGCATAGGATGGCGAGTTGTACCTTCAGAGGAGGACCGGAGGAAAGGCATGCGGTACGAAGGCGCTCTTCTCTTCTTCTCGTCGAGATCGCTGCCGTCGACCCTACCGCAATTGTCACCAGAAGGCGTCATCGCCCCGCCAAGCGCCACCATAGAAGAAACCCAGATGTGCAAATGCGAAGTGCGAGTGATTCCCCGCTTGGGACGGCGTGGGAAAGGAGCTAGTTCAATGGCATTTGCAGGTAATAACCTACAACTTCGAAGGGCAAAATTGCTTCGTGTGGGCTACTCCCCACGAGAATCGACCTGCACCCCACTCCTCACTCTGTGTATTTTCTCGGCCGCTCCTTGCTGGAAGCAGGATCTGCTAATTAGGAGGAGCTGGGTGTTTGGGTGGACTCCCCCGGATACTCCCGAGAAGCTAGGATCTGGAGTTGTACCAAACAGGCCTAAGACTGAGATCAATCGTAGCAAGACCTCAACACATTTGAATATGCCACATATGATCACTCGCAGTAGATAAATTAAGAAATCAACACATTCTCTTTAAAAATCAGAGGGCCACGTGATATGATCAATCACAGTAAGAGCTCAACGCATTCAAACAAAATCAAAAGTGGGTTTAGAAGCTACCTCATAAAATAGCAACTAAATAAAATAAAGTAGCATTACATGAATACATCACTTTTAAATGGTCTCATGATAACAATAGGCACAATTGTTTTGAGGGAGTAAACAATAGGCACACTTGAACCACGATCCTAGAGTTATTCCTTCACTTGGCACATCCTTTTAAGCCACCCAAGTCTTCCTTGAGGGGTCTTTAGGGTAAGAAACATTTCTCTATATTCAGGTCTAATAAATAATTGGGTAGCAATGAAATGTTCATCACTGCCCTCCTCAGCTCCGGCATCAACAACTAACTTCATGATCTCAGAAACATTGCCCCCTACTCGATCGATCGTCATAGATGTTGCAGAATTGCTTGAGCTCACATTCTCATCAAAGTCAACAAGACGATTAAATGCTGCATGCACGCAATTTCTCTTGGGCTTTGTCGAGTTAGGTTCCTTGTTAGAAGATTTTTGTAACGTTGCCTCTTCAGATTGCTCATTGACATCCTTATCAGTGATGCCTATATCATTTGCATCACCAGAACCTTGCTCGCTTCCAGTAGTAGTATTGACTGCCAAATTAACTTCAGGTGCTGTTGAACTTGAAACCAGCATATCCTCAAACATTATATTTAGCAGATCAACATTCTCGAGTGGTGCAAAGCGGAACTTTCCGCAACCCGGCATTGCCTGAAAAGGATTGAAAGGATAATATGGCTGAGTAAAAATAGATAAACACCAAACTGTAGATGAAAAAGAAGTTATACCTCCATCTTTTCCGTCCACCATTCTGAGCTTGCAGATATTGTACTCTTTTTAGGATCCCATCCTAGACCATCTTCGCTCTCCATCAATGCCTTCCACATCTGGTAGTCGTTCTTCAACAAATCCCACTTACTTTTAAATTGATCGAGATTGTAACCTTTTTTGTTTTTTCATTGAACTTGGCGCATAAGTTGTTATACCCAATGATATTCAAATGGTTGGTTGGTCGATTTCCAGCTTTAACTTCGTCAGCACAAATATCACAAAAAACTTTAGTAGCGAAAGGATCCCAATCTGGTTTTCCTTCCTTGTTTTCGTCCATCTACAATTGCACAATTTCATTGAGAGAGAAACTAAATGTAAGATTCTTATATTTCACTTGCAAACTAACGGAGCATATAAGTGGAATATATAACACTAATGTAAGAATGATGATTGACAATCTAGAGAGCAATGAACGAGAGAATTGCGCAAATCTCAAATCTGAAACACATAAAGAAAAAACTAGGCAAATTTTCTGGTGTAATGTTTTGTTTTCTTTTGACAGCCATAACTAACTTATTACCAGAATCTGTTACTTTCTCGAGTGCCCGAAACACAAGGGAAACTAATCAAAACACTCGAGAAACTAATTCCCGAAGGTCGGCCGTCGGGAAAAACCACTCGGGATCGTTTAGTCGGCGTGTCCTCCCCGTCTTCATCCTTCTCCCTCCTACTCCCTCTCCCGCTCTCGCTCTCGCCGCGGTGGCCCCCACAGCCAATGCCCAGTGGGACCACGCCACCACCAGCGCGCCACACACCACCGCCACCGCAACCCTCCTCACTGTCGCCGCCCGCCCGACGTCATCCTCCGCCTCCACCATAGGCGAGGGAGCGGCTGTCACCTGCAGGGGCAACGCGGAGGCGGAGATTGGGGTGAGCAGGTGGAGCGTAACATCCTATTTTCAAACGGTGAATAGTAACTATAATTCGGTTCTTGGATTTTCAAAACCTAATTCAAATTAACGTATGTTCTCGAAATTTCTCTAGCTTCCTCTGAGCTCGGGTTTGTGTTTCAATCCTCCTTGCAAATCCCAAATTCAAATTTGAATTTGAATTCTCCTTTTTCAGATTTTGGGCCCTTCTCTTCTTGCCCTCCTCTCTTGTTTGGGCTCAGCCTGACACCTCCCTTCGGCCTCAGCCCACCTCTCTTCTCCCCCTTTCGGTCGACCCGTCTCCCCCATCCTGGCCTGTTCGGCCCAGCCTCCCCCGACCTTACCCCTGGCCTGGCTCCCTTTTCCCCTTTGCTCCCTTTTCTTCCTCCTTGAGCCGGCCGAAGCACGAGCGCCTGCTTTGCGCCATTCTCAAGCCCACTGTCATCATCTCCCTACCACCCCATGCTCCCTATGCTACCCGGTCGTCACGCCCACGAGCGCCCACGCCGCCTCGTGCCCACTGCTGCACTCCACGCCTCCACCCACTGTTCGGTCAAGACTGCTACGCCTGTCGCCTCTGCCACCTGCCTCGACCCTCCAAGTAAAGCCATTGCCCGAGCTTGTCAGCCCGCCCATGCCCGCTCCTGGCTCCCTGCCACCCCACACTCCTGCCTTGTCGCTTCCCCATGGCCGCGCAAGTCGCCGCTTGCCAGTGCACCCATGTCGAGGCCCCCCCTCTAACGGCTCCTTGACCTCCCCAATGGCTATAAGAGATCCCGTCCACCCCCCCCCCATTGCTTACCTTCTCTTCTTCTCCATTGAACCGAAGCCGGAGCTCCCGCCTTGGCCGACCGCCCTGACTGTCGCTCGGTGGCGCCTCGCTGGCCCGACCAGTCACGAGAAGCCCTCGGTGCCGAGGATGCTATCCCCCACCTTCTTCCTCTCTCTCCCCGCCGCTGAGGACCTCCACCACAGGCGCCTCTTCTCTTCCACACCCGGCCGCCGTCGCTGGACCAACTCGGCCGCCCCTAAGCCACCTGGACCACCTCATTGGTTTCCGACGCCATGCATGCAGGCGTCGTGCCCTTTGCCCCCTTCGCGCCACTCCGACGGCGCCAAGACTTGGCCGAGCACCCACACCGCCTTTCAGCCCCCGGCCGCCACTTCGTAGTACCACCAGACCCACCATCTGGAGCCCTTGAGGCCACCACCTCGGGAGGCTGTTTTTCGGCTTATCCCGCCGCCTTGCGCCGCCTTCGACGCCGCCACCGCCGATGCCGCCACCGCCACCGCCCAAGCCCGAGCCCGCCTCTACTCCTCTCTCTCTCTCTCTCTCTCTCTGTGGCCGAAAGAAAGAAAACAGGAATGGATTGAGCGGGCCCCCCATGTCATTTGCTCTTAACCTCCCCTCGATCGCCAAGCGGGCCCGGTTGAAGCATGGTTCACGTGAACCCGCACGCGCCCCACGCGTGGACTCGGTCCACCAGGTCCCTTGCGCCTATGAGGCTACACCATGGCCCACTATCAGCTCTTTTCTCTCTCCCTCTTTTTCTGGTATTTATTTTAGGATTTATTTCCAATCCGAACTTCGAAAGTCCCATTCTCCCTCGTCGTAACTCAAAACAATTATGAAATTTGTTTCTAAAATTTTGTAAATTCAAGATCTTGCTAATGGCATAGGTCTTATTCAATTTGGAGTTCATTTGTTATTCCTTGTGTATTTATTTATTTTCTTTTTGCTTGTTTGTGCCTTCTTCTGGTACATTTGTCCGATTAGGATTGAAAATGCGGGAGATCTCCAAGTTGATCAAGCACAAAAATATCAAGACTCTCTTACCTATAACCAAGGCGAGTCAATACTTTGATCATTTTGAGCCTACATTTTATGTAAATTATAATCATTTAAATTACTAAAACTGCATGTTTTAATTCTTTAATCAAATGTATGTTAAAGCTTAAGGTAGTTAAATGCCCATTTGATGATTAATTAATTATTACACCACCCTTTGACAAATTGAATCCATGAATCCTTGTCACCCTAGTAACTATATGGTAATTACTAGTTATAGGTTGTACTAGCGACATGCTAGTCTTGCTTAAGTACTGAGACATTAAAATGTCCCAATCATCATCTTTTAGACATGAAAGTGGTTTCGGGCAGTCATTGTGTGTAAATGACTGAGATGGTTGAGTTGATGTATTTTACTCCTCAAAAACCCTAATAACTTGCTATTACTGTCTGGGCGGATGGTATGATGGATGGTATGTTGATGGGTGCTAATGCAGCCCAAGGTGGATGGTATGTGGAATGAACTGCCCAGATAACCCTAAGGACTTAATCCTGTGACGACCTCCCATTGTAAAGCAGTGTAACCACAAGTTTGTAATGTACAACCTGGCTGAATAATTTGTATCCACCAGTACGAGTTGCACCAGGTAGATGACCCGTGACGCCGTAAGCCTTCATGGCGGAGGGGGTCGGGGTGTACGACGTAAGTCATTACAATGGCGCAAGATGGGGTCTGGGTAAGGGTTAACGAGTCTATAAAAACGTAACCCTTATCAGGCGCAAGCTTAGCAGGTGTAACTAATACCGAGGGAGGTATTGCAAAGGCCTTGTGGTGATCTCCCCTTGATTCACATGTCTAAGGAAGCGTGTGTACATATCAAGACGATTATCTCTTGTGGGTAAAGTGTACAGTCTTTGCAAAGAAATAAACTGCTTAAACAGCTGCGCCTACATTCAAAGGCAGACATGGGAACCTTACTAGAGTTAGTTCTATTTCAAAAACATTTGTGTGTGGTATGAAAAATGTGGTGGGCTCACCTAGCCACGAGATTGGATTTTTCCTAGGTTTTCAGACTCAGTGGTGTTAATAAATGGAGGTAGCTCCAAGCAAAAGAAGCATAAGTTAAGAGTTTTCGACAGAGGGAACCTCTGCTGTTATTAAATATTGCACTATTACTCTCTTTAATAAAATGCAATTTGGTTAAAATGCTAAGTGATAGGAATTTGTAATTATGATAATTGAAAACATTGCTTTAGCAAATAAAAGAACCTGAGCCATCCTTGTTAAGCCTTGTATGTATATTATTGCGTTGTGTGTGTTGGCTCGCGAGCACGGAAGTTGTGCTCATTCTCGCTCTTTCCCCCAAACCCTCAGAAGTAGGAAATCCTGAAGATTACGTCTACTACGAGGATTCAGAAGTTGAAGGCCCAGGAGATAATGAAGAGTAGATTAGTTCTTTTAGTCTAGATCTCGCCCCAGTCTAGCTGACTCCGTTGGTGCTTACGTGCATCCTATATTATCTAAGTCTTTGGGTAATATCGGATGCACACAGGTTTTCGCAGTCGCTTGCCTGTGGAGAGATGTTCTCTCACCCTTTTGCTCCTATTGTCGCTTCCGCTTTTGTAATGTAATCAATTTGGCCTGTTCGGCTCTTATTGTAAAACTTGACCCAATGCAGTCTATGTAAACTCTAATGTGTTAAATTAATGAATGGTATGGTTTTACGCCATGTATGAAATGATTCAGCAATGTGTCTGTGATTGCTATCTACTGATCCAGGGCATAGCACAATGTCTTTCACAGAGGATTCGTGATTAGAAAATCTGGGTCAAACAGGGCTGGTATTAGAGCATACAACTGTAGGAGCCTTAGCTAGACTAGGCGTGCCTAAGGAGTCGAGTCCTATTTACAAAACTTAAGAAAAGCTTTCACAAAATATAGCATAGTTATTGCTCCCTCTCATCACTCGTAGTTCTTTACTTACCTGGACTTCACTTGAGTTTTTACTCTGTTTTGACTCCCTCTCTTGTTTCAAAAATTGTAGATGGCAACCCCGTCATCCAATGGCCCGTGGGAAGTTTTCTCTCATGGAGAGGATTTGAAGAGTTCATGGATATCCTCTGCCTTGACTCATGTAGTACTGGCTACCATCATGACCTATCTTTAGAGGCCGGAAGACTCAGATCATGGCCCATGAATCTTGGTCTATGGAGGTGTATCTCTACCCAAGGGAAGGCGAGTTCATCACCCACACCTTCAGAGCCGAGTATCCTAAGAGCTGCTGTTCTGATGCAGTTCAGAATAGAACTCGTTTCGCCTCTGGTCGCCTGTGCCAGATGCACGAGGATGACCTACTGGGATCTCCATTCCGCTTCTATCTGTCTGTTCAGGAAGGATTGCGCTACCCCGAGCTCTTCGAAATCAGAGCAGACAACCCCCACCTGACTCACAAAGTGCAGCTCACGTAGGCAATGACAGTTTCCCTCACCAGCGCCATGTACAAGATTGGACAACTTCGGATGCTACTCACTTCCAGCTACCACCACTCCGACGCCCTCCGCAATCGGCTGCTCAGATGGAATGCATCCCTCTCTGAGGTGAAGCAGGAAAGGGATGCTACCATTGAAGAGTTGGCCTGTCTCACAGCCGCCATCGCGATCTCGCCCACCTCCTCGCACCTATCATCATCCCCAACGGCGCCCGCCACTCGGCGTTCAGACCTCAGATCGGGATGGCTGCAGCGCAAGGCAGCGACGCCTAGTCCGCTGCCCATCATCGACCTTGGAGAGTCCAGCCAGGACCTTGATCTCACCGCTCGCCACCGAAGCCCGGTCGAGCCGCTCACTCCCACTCCCAGGCAACTGCACCATTTGTGGTAGCCAGTACCCCCGTTGGAGTAGTCAGGCTTAGTCTAAATTAGCCAGCAGTGCTTACTAGGCAGTCTTTTGGTTGCAAGCACTTTCTGTTTCCTTCTTTGTAGATGTTATATTTGTATCTCGTGTCGTGGCTTAGCATGGCCTATATGCTGTGCTTCAGGAGTCATGTAACACATAGCCCCCTAATATAATGCAGCCACTTTAGGCTTTGTATTGTATTTGATCGTTTCTCCTCGTTGGTTTGAAGTTCTTCTATTGTGCTCTAAAGGGCCAGTAAACCCTCATATATCCCCTTTAGTTCTAAGCTGAGTTGTTCCCTCAAATGGCACCAAAGAGAGCAGTAGCCCAAGGAAGTGGTGCTAGTTACAAAAGGATGGCAACGCAGAGACCACAAGACAACTACCCCCAACAGTCAGCTTTTCTTGGCAGCTTGTCATTCAGACAGCTAGCAAGCCAGCCACCAAGAGCTCCGACTCCAACTCCGCGTTCCAGTGGGAATGGTCTCCGCACTTTTCGCCCTGCTAGACAGCGTGCAGCATCCAACCCAGCAGCTAACCTTTACTGCTTCCACTGTGCAGAAAAAGGGCACTTCGCCAACAGATGCCCCTAGAGGAAGCAAGGCTAGAAGGTCAATTGTTTCCATTGCGGCAACACGGGACATTAGATGTCCCCAATGGAATCTTGAAGAACGAGCAAGGAATGTCATCGCCACCAGCCTCAGCCCCAGCAAAGAAGAACTTATCAAGAGCTCCCACAACGAGCAAGCTGTACCAGCCGAAGTTCTACCATCAGACCCAGAAGCTCCGCCAAATACTTGCTTTGAATGTGGCAAGACAGGACATGTCACTCAATTATGTCCTCCAATATGACAAGATGCAAGAGGAGCATGCTTCACATGTGAGCAATACGGACACTATTGCTACACATGCCCAGTTCCCTACTATCGCTGCTGTGAGGAATACCATCAATCAGAAGATTGCCCTATGAACCAAGTAGCATGCACGCGTTGTGAAAAAAAAGGACATCAGGTAGACCAATGCCGTGTAAACTGCCCCAACTGCGATGAGGACCACCATCCAGGTAAATGCCCAATGCTTAAAGTTACGTGCTTCCTCTACGAAGGACAAGACCACTGCCCCAAAGGCTACTTCCTATGCTCATTACTGACCAAGGCAATTGAGCTACAAAGGACAAGTATTCAAGTCGCTGCGAGACTCGTCATAAATAAAGTTGGCAAAGGCAACCAATATCAGACACTCTCCATCTTAAAAGAGAATAGCCAGATGGCACCGAAGTGTCAAAGCAACTCAGTGGAAATGAAAGGAAATGGCAATGTTCTTCACACCCCTCGCCCCACTGGACAACCTGTAGCGTACAACCGGATAGCTCGTCTTTGCTGTTTCAACTTTAGAGAAAAAGGACATTTTGACAAGTGCCCTCAACCAGTCACCCCAATGAAGTACAACTTGAGAGCCACACCAGCTCGAAGCCAGACTTCAGCTACAAGCAAAAGACATCCGACCTCACAGGCATCTAGAGCCACTTCCACGCCAAGCCAAAGCCACGACCGTATCAACCATGTCGCTACCGAAGAGACCCAAGTAGCTTTAGGAGTAATGAGAGGTATGTTCTCTGTCTAATCCAAGTAGCTCGAATCTCGGGGTCGAGATTCCGTTTATGGTGGGTAGGATTTGTAATATCCTGTTTTCAAACGGTGAATAGTAACTATAATTCGGTTCTTGGATTTTCAAAACCTAATTCAAATTACCGTATGTTCTCAAAATTTCTCTAGCTTCCTCTAAGCACGGGTTTGTGTTTCAAACCTCCTTGCAAATCCCAAATTCAAATTTGAATTTGAATTCTCCTTTTTCGGATTTTGGGCCCTTCTCTTCTTGCCCTCCTCTCTTGTTTGGGCTCAGCCCGACACCTCCCTTCGGCCTCGGCCGACCTCTCTTCTCCCCCTTTCGGTCGGCCCGTCTCCCCATCTGGCTGTTCGCCCGGCCTCCCAGACCTTCCCTGCCTAGCTCCCTTTTCCCCTTTGCTCCCTTTTCTTCCTCCTTGAGCCGGCCGAAGCACGAGCGCCTGCTTTGCACCATTCTCAAGCCCACTGTCGTCATCTCCCTACCACCCCATGCTCCCTCTGCGACCCGGTCGTCACGCCCACGAGTGCCCACGCTGCCCCTCGTGCCTACCTGCTGCACCCACGCCGCCTCCTACCACCGCTCAGTCAACACCTGCACTGCCCCATTGCCTCCACCACCTTCCTCGACCCCTCCAAGTTGTCGTTGCGCCCGAGCTTGTCAGCCTGCCCATGCCCGCTCTTGGCTCCCTGCCACCCCATGCTCCCGCCTTGTCGCCATACTGGCCGCATAAGTCGCCGCTTGCCGATCGCCCATGCCATCTCGAGGACTACGACACGCACTGAGCCCCCCCCCCCTCCAACGGCTCCTTGACCTCCCAATGGCTATAAGAGAGCCCTCCCCTCCCCCATTGCTTACCTTCTCTTGTTCTCCACCGAGCCGGCCGGAGCTCCTGCCTTAGGCCACGCCGCCTCGCAGCCAGACCGCTGTTCTGGTGAGCGCCTCGCCCGACCGACCACGTCACGAGAAGCCCCCAGCGCCAAGGATGTTATCCCCCACCTTCTTCCTCCCTCCCCGCCGCCGAGGACCTCCACCACCGGTGCCACCTCTCTTCCGCTGCTGGACCGACTCGACCGCCCCCAAGCCACCTGGACCACCTCCCCGGTTTCCCCATGCCGCTACGCAGCTAGTGCACGCGCCACGTGCCCCTCCGCGCCACTCCACCGCCGGCGCCGCACTTGGCCGAGCACCTACGCCGCCACCTTTCCGCCCCGTGCCACTACTCCGTAGCACCGTTAGACCCGCCGCTGGTGCCCTTGAGGCCGCCACCCTCGGGGAGGCCCGTTTCTTGGCTTACCGTCGCCTCGGGCCACTTGTTGCTGGCGCCGCCACCGCTCAAGCCGCTGAGACCGCCCTCTGCTCCCCTCTCTCTCTGTGGCTGAAAGAAAGAAAAGGGGAATGGATTGAGCGGGGCCCCATGTCATTGCTCTTAACCTCTCCTTTGATCGCTAGCGGGCCGGTCATGCACTGGTTCAAGTGAACTCCGACGCGCCTCACGCGTGGACTCGATCCACTGGTCCCTTATACTGTGAGGCTACACCGTAGCCCACTATCAGCTCTTTTCTCTCTCCCCCTTTTTCTGGTATTTCTTTTAGGATTTATTTCCAATCCAAACTTCGAAAGTCCCGTTCTCCCTCGTCGTAACTCAAAAATTTTTTGTAAATTCAAGATCTTGCTAATGGCATAGGTCTTGTTCAATTTGGAGTTCATTTGTTATTCCTTGTGTATTTATTTGTTTTCTTTTGCTTGTTTGTGCCTTCTTCTGGTACATTTGTCCGATTAAGATTCAAAGACGCGAGAGATCTCCATGTTGATCAAGCACAAGAATATCAAGACTCTCTTGTCTATAACCAAGACGAGTCAATACTTTGATCATTTTGAGCCTATATTTTATGTAAATTATATTCATTTAAATAACTAAAATTGCATGCTTTAATTCTTTGATCAAATGTATGTTAAATCTTAAGGTAGTTAAATACCCATTTGATGATTAATTAATTATTACACCACCCTTTGACAAATTGAATACATGAATCCTTGTCACCCTAGTAACTATATGGTAATTACTAGTTATGGGTTGTGCTCAAACGACATGATAGTCTTGCTTAAGTACCGGGTCATTAAAATGTCTCAATCATCATCTTTTAGACATGAAAGTGGTTTTGGGTAGTCATTGTGGGTAAATGACTGAGATGGTTGAGTTGATGTATTTTACTCCTCAAAAACCATAATAACTTGATGTTACTGTCTGGGTGGATGGTATGTTGATGGGTGCTAATGCAGCCCAAGGTGGATGGTATGTGGAATGAACCGCCCAGATAAACCTAAGGACTTAATCCTGTGATGACCTCTCAATGTAAAGCAGTACAACCACAAGTCTGTAAAGTACAACCTAGCTGAATAATTTGTATCCACCAGTACGAGTCGTACCAGGTAGATAACCCGCGACGCCGTAAGCCTTCGTGGCGAAGGGGGTCGGGGTGCACGATGTAAGTCATTACGATGGCGCAAGAGGGGGTCTGGATAAGGGTTAACGAGTCTACAAGAACGTAACCCTTATCAGGCGAAACTTTAGCAGGTGTAACTAAAACTGAGGGAGGCATTGTAACGGTCTTGTGGTGATCTCCCCTTGATTCACATGTCTAAGGAAGCGTGTGCACATATCAAGATGATTATCTCTTGTGGGTAAAGTGTACAGTCTCTGTAGAGAAATAAACTGTTTAAACAGCCGTACCTACGATCAAAGGCGGAGATGGGAACCTTACTAGAGTTAGTTCTTTTTTATGGGAACCTTACTAGAGTTAGTTTTTTTTTCAAAAACCTTTGTGGGTGCTATGAAAAATGTGGTGGGCTCACCTGGCCCTGAGATTGGATTTTTCCTGGGTTCTCAGTCTTAGTGGTGTTAATAAATGGAGGTAGCTCCAAGCAAAAGAAGCATAAGTTAAGAGTTTCCGACAGAGGGAACCTCTGCTGTTATTAAATATTGCACAATTACTCTCTTTAATAAAATGCAATTTGGTTAAAATGCTAAGTGATAAGAATTTGTAAATGTGATAATTAAAAACATTGCTTTAGCAAATAAAAGAACCTGAGCTATCCTTGTTAAGCCTTGCATGTATATTATTGCATTGTGTGTGTTGGCTCGCGAGCACGGAAGTTGTGCTCATTCTCGCTCTTTCCCCCAAACCCTCAGAATTAGGAAATCTTGAAGATTACGACTACTACGAGGATCCAGAAGTTGGAAGCCCAAGAGATAATGAAGAGTAGATTAGTTCTTTTAGTCTAGATCTCGCCCCAGTCTAGCTGACTCCATTAGTGCTTGCGTGCATCCTATATTATCTAAGTCTTTGGTTAATATCGGATGCACACGGTTTCTAATCGCTGTTCGTGAAGAGATGTTCTCTCACCTTTTTGCTTCCATTGTCGTTTCCGCTTTTGTAATGTAATCAGTTTGGCCTGTTCGGCCCTTATTGTAAAACTTCACTGGATGTGGTCTATGTAAACTCTGATGTGTTAAATTAATGAATGGTATGGTTTTACTCTATGTATGAAATGATTCAGCAATGTGTCTGTGAGTGCTATCTACTGATCCAGGGAATAGCACAATGTCTTTCAAAGAGGATTCGAGATTAGAAAATCCGGGTCCGACATGGGGCCTGGCGCCGGTGCAGCTACGGAGCCGGGTAGAGTAGGGAGACTTGGTGGGGGCACGGAGGGACTGGAACTGGAACCGCGGGAGCCTCCCGTAGCCGAGTAGCAATAAGGTTGTAGAGGTGGAAGGGGCGGACATGGCGCTTGTCGTCAGCGGTGGCGGCAGGAAGGGAGTGAGGAGTTCTTGGGGAGGAGGGGGCTAGGCCTAGGCGACGAGGTGGGTGGGTGGCCCTCCTTGGGCGGCGTAGAGAGACGCAGAGGGCCGGAGGAGGAAGGAGGTAGGCGGCGCTCAGGAGCAGGGAGGAGGTGGGCAGCGCTCGGGAGTTGGGAGGAGGAGGAGGAGGCACCGCAACGGCAGAGGAGGAGGAGGGCGGCGCAAGTGCGGAAGGAGGAGGGAAGGTGCCGGGCGTGGGGGAGCAGGAGGGAAAAGGAGGAAGACGGGGAGGCGGCTGCGGGATTGGGGAAATTGAGCGAGGATGTGGGGTTAGAAGCGAAAAAAAGTAGCGGAGAAAAAAAAAAGACTGGGGAAAAAAAAAGATCCCGAGTGTTTTCATTTTGATGCACTCGGGATTACATTTTGATCTCCCGAGTGTTATGGAAAACACTCGGGAAAGTTAATTCTACCGAGTGTTGACTTCTCGTCCCGAGTGTCCTATGAAACACTCGGGACCTCCCCGAGTGTTTTCGTCCAGACACTCGTGAAAGATATAGGCACTCGGGAACTACCCGGTTTCTGGTAGTGACTGGTGATGGGTTTGCGGGCTGTGGCCACAATGTATAGGTTAAGCTCGCTTCAAGACTTCAGTTGGAGGATAGGATGCAGATTAGCTGTGTGGTTTTAGCTATTTCTTGGTAACGTGGGCAGCCCACCCTTCCTCACAACCAAGCAGGTAATTAAGAGGGACTATATATAACACATATTATTTTTCTGTACTAGTCAATTATTAGGCTCTTTCTTAGAAGAACCATTCATTAAGAGCTTTTTTAGAGAGAGTACAGCTATAATGTCTTCTTAAAATAAACGAAAGATTGTCCAAAATTTGAATTTAACATACCCTTAACACTTGTAACATCCCAAAAATCCTAATTTTGAGAAATAGAATGAAAATAAGTGGGAGATAAGTTTTGGGCATGTTTGCACGAGGAAAATGTATTTGAGCATGTTTTGTGAATTTTCATAAAATGTAAGAATGCATTTACATGAAAACATAAACTTGTAAGAATTTTCGAGAAAATCATAGAGCAGATAAAATCCTAAAAAAATTACATAAGAAACTATGCAGTCTCATAAGCCTTCACAAAAATTTCATAAAGTTTGGAGCTATATTTCTATATTTAAGAATTTCCTCAAAACCTCAGCCTTTTCTTTTCAAAATCCTGAATTAAACTCCTCTCTCCTCTCACTGACATGTGGGACCCACACGTCAAGGCCTTTCTTCCACCTCATTTGCCATCCCCTTCATACTCAGCGATGCTGACCCGCCTATGCTAGCGTTGTCATCACCGTCACGCTCCCACGGGAGGAGACCACGTTCGCCTGGTCTTACTGTCCCACCCACTGTTTTTCTCCACCTGGGTCTTGTCGCCGCGTGAGATAATCGCGAGAACCCAAAGCCACCCGCATTTTTCTCGTCGTTGTTCTCGTCTCCATCTCGCTATTTGAAGCTCTCCCTTGTGTGTCAAAACACTTCACTTCCATTGTTGTTTCCATTTCTCCCCTCTTCGGTAAGTTTCATCCACTATAGCGCCCGAAACACTTCATCATCCCAAGATCCAATGCTCGTGCTCTACCGAAGCACAAGCGTGTCAGCTTGCGCCATTTGGCTCACTCAATCACCTCCTCACTTCCCTGTGCTTCCTATTGCAGTGTATCGCTACAATCAAGCCTTCTTCCTCACCTCTAGTGCTACAGTAGTCGCTGAAGACCTTCAAGCCCGGTGAGTCCTAGTCCACTCCGTGTCCGGTTTGAGCATCGCCTCGTCTCACTGAATCTCCTCCACCACCCATTTCAACTATCGTCGCCCACACAGAGCTGCCACCGTAAACCTCTCTATTCCTGTCGCCGCCATCGACGAAAATGCCTCTCTAGCGAGTCCTTTACCCCCACCAAGGCTAATTTCTCCACTGAGTCCCCCTGAAGCTGTGCATGTACCTTGTTTCAGCTGATTTCCACCAAGAAAGGCGTGCCTTGTGAAGCTTCCCACCGCCATCTCTGCTCTTTGTCATCAAGCCGTCTCGGCTCTTCTCAGACCTCATTGTCGGTTTCCTCGTGATCGTGGTGAGCTACAAGAGCATAAGCCTCCTTTAATTTGGATAGTGTAGTGCGTTTGTGCCGTAATCATTAGTAAGGCCCATGGTGCCACTGTGGGATGTTGCCACCGGCTCGCCTCAGGAGACCCTACGGCCCCAAGCCACACCTAAGCCCTTTGCGACAACACCTTCAGCTGATTTGAGCACTAAGGCCACCTTGTGTTAGCCCCTAGCATGGGTACCATGTTCACCCAAGGCTTCTCGCCACCGCACTGCCGATTTTGTACACCTCTACAGCCACCTTCACCTCCCCTAGCGTCGCATTGGACCCCTCTACCCATTTCCGGGATCCCCTGAGCTTTTCCGCGTGTGCCTCACCGCCGACGATCTTCTCCTCCTCTCGTGCATGCAGCGTCATCCTTTGCTTTCTCTCTCTCTCTCTCTCTCTCTCTCTCTCTCTCTGCTAGTAGGACCCACATTGTTGGGGGATTAGTTAGAGCTAAATGATAGTACTTAAACATACTGAGTCAATGACATGTGGGACTGGTAGAAAAAGTGATCAAAAATCTAATTTTAAATGTCTTTAGTAAATGAGTCATGGACATGTGGGACCACACACTATTCTCGGTTTTAAAACACATTTTAAAACCTAAGAGACTGACATGTGGGCCCCAGCTGTTAGTTAATTAAAAACAGAAATATGTTTAATCATTAGTTAATAAATAATGAGTCTA
Organism: Phyllostachys edulis; assembly: GCA_036346405.1. Lineage (NCBI taxonomy): Eukaryota > Viridiplantae > Streptophyta > Magnoliopsida > Poales > Poaceae > Phyllostachys > Phyllostachys edulis. The sequence continues at coordinate 191,279 of JAYEVD010000056.1, forward strand.
TGACATGTGGGACCACCTATATTTTATAAATAAAATCAAGGAAAAGAAAATATAAGTCATTGACAAGTAGGATCTACATGTAAGTTAATAAAAAGAAAAGAAAAACCGCTTTTAGTTCAGAGGAAAATACATTTTCTCTACTAGAAAGTGTAAACCTCAGTAGAACTCAGAAGAAAATACACTTTCTCTGTTGGAAAGTATGAACCTTAGAAAATACGCCTTCGACGTTAGCCCTTTTTTAATTTCTGGAATTTTCAAACCGAAGCAAATGAAAACGTTAATAACTTTTGCATACAAACTCCAAATTGAATGAATTTTTTCTAAATTCATCTAAAATCATGCTCTACCTAAATATGAAAAAAATCTGGATTTTGTTACTGTTGAAATTATTTGGCTATATTTAATTTGCTTCCAGCACTTTTGATTAGACATCGATTATTCAAGCGAATTTTACAACGATCCTCCATCCTCGTATTCGAAGCAACTAGAGTAAGGCAAGCGCCTCCTTTGACCATGTTGATCCTACTATTTTAATTATTGTACTTCTTTTTGCAAAATCTATTATGCATGCACGTATGTTTGATTAAAATTGTTATATTCGGGGTTAACGGTAATCGTAATCCTATTCGATGCATGAACCTCCTTGAAACATTGTTATTCTTACTGTTGTAGCCATTATGTTATGGTATAGATAATAGATGATGTCAATTTGGGAATTTTGAGTGCAAGTATCTTACAAATGCTTATCCAGGCTTTAGTCTTTACAATAATTGGAAAAATGGATGATATGTTGAATATGAGTTTGGGATATTTTGAAATGATGGTCCAGAGGGGTTTACCTCTGTTATTTTGTATAAAAATAAAAATAAAAAAACTTAGTTTGTGACGCGGGTGACTTATATTATAATTTGAGTGTGAGAGGTGTATTTCACAAGTAGATGGGGGAAGATTCTCGTTCGAGTCGATTAAGGACGAACACCAGCAAATCATATCTAAGCTTAAGCGTACAACCACATATGCTGGTATGGGACGGCATTAGCTAATTAAGTTATTGAAAACTAGCCTTGCATGCTGGTTGGCCGTGGTAGTGCGAGTATGATCGGTGTAGGCATGTTCAAAGGAGCGCCCTTCACCACGGTGTTGGACACAAAGCTTACCGACATAACGGTGAATGTCTCATTGAGACGGGGTTGTACCCGAGTGAAGTGAGGGTGTTCATTCACTAGGCTAGTGCAAGGTTAGGACTAGGTGATGTAAATGTTTTAATACGTACTCTAGACTGCTTACCAAAGGTAGTGAGCTGTGGTATCGACGGATGTCAAACAAACTAGAAAATTCGTGTGCTGTAGGTAAAGTTGAACACCTCTTCAGAGTGTAAATCCATTTAAATAGCTGTGCTCGCGGTCATGAGCGTGCTTAGTTCAGTCTTAATAGGTATAGTCTTTGTTTTCATAAAAACAGTTTTGTTGGAAAATGTAGGAAATTGTTTGTTGGTTTATATTTGAGTTTAGTGTAATGTTTATAGCTGAAAATAAGATGTTGCTCGCAGCCGAGGAGGGTTGCGAGTTGTTATTTATTCAATTACATACTTCTTGTCTTTTATCGATTTAACTGCTCTTTAAATTTTCGTTGCAAAATACTACGTATTGATATTGCAAATAAAATTTGGTTGATGCTGAAAACAAATTGTAGCGGAGTCTCATCCTTTGTTAACCATGGGGTCCGACAACACTAATCTCAAAGCAACATGTAGGACAAAGATTTGTGTGTCAAATACCACAAGCTCAGCAAATATTTTTCCCATGCATGTATATACTAGTAATTGTGTACATGCAAAACAAGTCGGGCAAAAAAATTAGCACTATCCATTATCACGTTCATTTTTGTAAATGGATATTTCTTATTTGAAAGATAAAATGTTGTTTTATTTAGCTTGTTCTCCACTTTAAAATCAAAATGCAATAAGCATTGTATTGTGCTTATCAAAGCATATTTAATGGTGGATATTTAATACTAAGATAGTATGCACTGTTCGCGTCATGCACAGGAATTACTGTTTACGGGTGTAAACAATACTGTGGTTAACTGGTTATGGTAGCGACGGTGTTAGTTTTGTTGTTAGATGGGTTTACTACTTTATATATATAGGTTTCCTTAGATATAGAGATTATTTCCTATAAAAGGGATAGCCATTACCAATCAAGCAATAAAATGAATTAGTCCTAAGTCTATCAAGGCTCTCTCCCTAATATAGATTCTTTCTACCCATCAAGTGCTCTTCTCTAAGCGTCGTTATACCTCTAACTAACCGTCGCCGTCGGTGTCTCTTCTATGATGCTTCTTCTACGAGTGTTTACTCTATTATAAACTAAGTTTCATCACACAGGACAAACTTTGAATCTAGCCTATTTGATGCAGTTCATTGGATGACCAGGCAGTGGCGGGTGTACATTGGGTCCTGTCGGGTCACAGGATTCCACCGGAACATTTTCGTAGTAAGGCCCTTATATATATATTCTTTCCGCAGAAGTTTGAAACATACATGCATTTTTCGAGGAGGGACCCACTGAAATATTAGTTTTCTATTGGCCCCAGGAACGCAGAAGCTGCAGACATAATGTTGCGGGAACTAGTCTAGGGTAATGAAAGCAAGGAACAGGAGTGGATGTGACCGACGTTCTGATGTACTCAGGGACATGTACTATGATATAGACAACTACTGTCTATAGTATATCTCTATGTCATCTATAGACAGCACTAAAGATAGCTCATACAAAGAGTTGTTTTTTTACAAGTCTATATAGACAACTCCTTCATGTATAATTTGTCTTGTTTCTCGTGTTATAGTCGACTACTACATGAGAAATGGCTCAATTCTCTATGCTCTCCCTCTCTCATCTACGTCATCTAATGTCCGTTCAATGTGACAAGTCTTCTGAGAACTGACGTTACACTATTGTATATACTCACTTGAGCCGGTGGAGTTTTTTTTGTCTAGCCCATAATGTTGCCCCAATGGTTTCCCATTAATTTGATGGTATTGTTAGACCATGTGGCTAGGTCTAGTATATTTTAGTTGATGAATAATTAAAAATATTGGGTATTGATATTATTTGAGGCGTGTGGTGTGTGTGGACTAATGTCGGTCAAGTTGGAAAAAACTTGTGCCGGGAAAATATGTTGTTTTGGCCTTTGCATGTGCAGGGTAACTCGAGGCGATCGTGGTCTCTGACGGTGGTGGGAGATGACTTGGTGCGAAGTCATGGTCGGAGGGTCGAGGATGCTGGAGGAGACGGTCGAGCTCGAGTTGGAGCACGTGGAGATCAAAGATGGATGATACGTGTTGAAACCACGGAGGTGCATTTCGGAGGCTACAACATGTGACAATTTTGGAAGTGTCCAAAATTGGAAAGCTGGAAAAAAATAGGAAATCTTTGTTTGTTAGAATTGGATTAGAATTATGAAACCGTGTCAGATAAGGACACGTTTAGGGTGCAGGGCTAGTATATATATCCGTATACAGGGGCGTATACAGGGGCGCACTTCTGAGATATAACAGAAAAGAAATAAAGTGGCGGCGGCTGGGGCTTTTTGTTGCGCGCGTGCTGTTAAGGGAGAATAGAGAACTCATCTCTGGTTGTAAGCCAGCACTTTTGTTCGGGAGTCATCTCCGAGAAAGAAAGAAAAGGTAAAGCAACTTGTGCTGTGCTTTTTCGTGTCATTTGGTGAGAAAATCGCTGCTGGGCACTACAACAATAGTCTTCTCTGTTGCTTCATGTGCGTATGTGAGATTTGAGTGCATGCATCATCTAGTTGACCACGTGTGCATGTGTTGTTGGCCATGCATCTTCTAGTTGATATCATCTTCTAGTTGATTATGTGTGCATGTGCTTTTGCCTAAGGATAGGCTTCTAGCAGCTTGTACATGTGTGTTCATGCGATCAGAGTTTTGTCGAGTGAATCAGCGTGAGCTTCTGTCGAGACGTGCTGTCAAACTTCATCTTTTGATCAGACTGCTTCCAGCGAGCGCTCTGCTGATCACGTGAATTTTACATCTTGAAGGCTACTGTTCTGGTTGTGAAAAAGCTTCTACTAGTGATTACAATCATTCACCCTCCCTCTGATTGCTATTACGATCCTACAAGTGGTATCAGACCTAAGTTGCTATGGCGTCAGAGAGGTATGTGAATCGTCCCCCCATGCTAGATGGTACTGATTTCGCTTTTTGGAAGTGTCGTATGCAAGCATATATTGAGGCTCAATGTAGTGATGTATGGAATAAGGTTTCTAGTCCTTATGTGGTTCCTGCAATTGTTACTAATTTAAATAAAGCAGATGTTGATTTAAATGCTCAAGCTCGTAACTTGTTGTTTCAAGGAATCTCTCGCAAAGAATTTAATCGTGTAGCTCATATTACTTCTGCTCACTTAATATGGAAGACTCTTTGTGATTATCATGAGGGAACTTCTAAAATTAAGAAAGTACGTAAAAATCTTTATCAAAAAGAGTATTCTGATTTTGCTATGAAACCTGGTGAATCTATTGATGATCTGTTTGCTCGTTTTGAAAAGATACTGAGTAGTTTGCGTGGTGTTGGTGTTATTCCAACTGATGAAGATAATGCAACTAAGATATTGAGATCTTTAGGTTCTGAGTGGTTAATGGTTGTCACAACTATCAATCAAACTATCGATCTAGATACTTTAACCATGGATGATCTTTACTCTAGATTGAAAACCTATGAGATGGAAGCTGTGCCACCTAAGATTGATAAGTCTTCATCTTTAGCTCTTATGACTAACCCCATGCAAGATATTTCTTCGAGTTCTTGTCTTGTGTCTGCTTTGTCTTCCTTCTCAGATGAACAGTTAGAGGAGATTCCAGAAGAGCAGCTTGTACTCATCTCCAACAGAGTGACCAAGGCAATTAACAACATCAAAACAAGGCGAAGAGGAGGTCCTATCAGATGCTATGAATGTGGTGAGCTAAACCACATGAAGATGAATTGTCCCAAAGCGAGGAGTAAGGAGGTCAAAGATGACAAAGTACCAACTCGTCGCTCTAAATCCAAGATTGACTCAAGCAAGAAGCACAATTATCGTAAAGCGGTCAAAAAGATACTCTCAGACTTGATGAGATTGAATTAAGTGATGTTGATTAAGAAGCGGCGATGAGGACAATGGTAAGAAGGCAAAGGAGGCGGACTTCACGAGGATGTGTTTTATAGCAAGCGGTGAGGAGCTTAACAATGATGATCTCTCTGATGATCTGATGAGGTAAAACCTTCTTATATAGATTTATCTCGTCTTTGTGCTTAGGTTGTGAGATGAGCTCAAAAAGTATAAAAAGAAAATAAAGAAACATGATATTGTTGTTGAGAACTTAAATTCTGAAATTGATAGACTTAAAGCTTCTATTTCGATGATGAATCTTGTGAGTCTTGCCAAGTTTTATTTTACGAATTGGAGGTGCTAGGTCAATACATACTAAATTTGATGAATTAAGACTAGCACATGACTCTTGTGATGAAAAGTTAAAACTTGCATATGATGAAATTGAAAAGCTCAAGTCTAGTTCCACTTGTTTAGAGTCAAGTATGTTAAATGTTCAAACTAAAACTTACTCTAATTGTGAATTGTTAGAAGTTAGACTCAATTCTTCTCAGGAAACAATTCAACAGATGCTTTATCATGAGGTAGCTTCTTGTTCTAACTGTCCTAAACTTACAATAGAGATAGAAGCTTTGACCGAGACAACTAAATGAGTTTTTGAAAAAGAAAAATTGGCTCGATCTAGTGCTTCTAAGAAAGCGTAAATGAATCATTAAGTGCACAACTTGTCCCACTCTAGCTAAAGAAAATGAGTATCTTAAGGACACTTTAGAGAGATTTTCCTTTGGCAAGAAAAATTTGAACATGATCCTAGACAAGTCAAAAGTGAGTGTTAAAAGTCAAGGTCTAGGATTTAATTTTATTGAGCATGCCAAGAATCATCCTCCTAAGGTTGTTAAGCTTCTTGAACCTGGAAAATTTGAAGTAAAATCTGAACCAAAACAAACTGTGTTTAAATCTGCTGGTTTTGTGCAAAGCTCTTCTGCTAATGTTGTAGGTGCTAGCTCGTCATCTCAAAAGAATTCTAATTATGTTAAATTTCATTGCACCTATTGTGGTAAAGATGGGCACTTGCATGAATTTTGCTTTAGGCGTGTTAGGAAAGAGAAAAAGGAAAGATTTAATGCCTTAAGACAAAAACGTGCAACCTCTTTTATTGTCCCTAGAACTAATGTGAAAGCTAGGTTTTTAGAGGACTTTTATGATGGCTTTAAATCTGCTTCACGTACTGGTTTGCGATTTAATTCATATAATTAGCGTTTTGATCGCTATACGCCTACGTGGTTCGGTTCTAGTTTTCTCTTTGTTCCTCCATATCGTGTATCTCGATCTTGGATTCCTAGATCTTATTTCGAAGTGAATTGGGTGTGTTGCATCCTATGAGCTTATTCTAAGGGAGTTTGGGTTTAAAAGTTCGAAGCTTTGATTATTATTCTTGTCAAAAAAAACAACAAGTCCAAGCCATTGAAATCGAATGAGTTGTAGAGCTTTCTTTATCATATTTATTCATGTACTGTGTAGCTTTGATCTTAACTGGTTATAATTAATTTGCTACTTTTAGAACTAAAGCATGACATGGCTGAAAATTTTGACTAGATTGATTATGGTTATCACTTGGAGATGTCCATAGAAAAGGATGAGCTTGTTTGTGAGTCTTATTTTAAATCTTGGATTTGAAGCAAGTATGTCTCTCATTGCAATCCTTTATGCTCACTCAATTTGGCATGTTATAAAAGATAAAGGGATGAGAAAAGGAAAATGAAAAGAAGTATGCTTCAAGCATGCCATACATAGCTATATATATTCAAAAGAAAAAATATGCACACAAAAGTGCTAAAAGGAAAAAGAAGTATGCTCCAAGCATGCCACCCTTGAAAAGAAGTATGCTCCAAGCATGCCACATGCAAATAAAAATTGAAAGTGAAGCAATAGGGTGCTATATGAGACTGCTAGCTCATCTAGATTTAACTTGTGTCTCACTGTTAGGCTCTCATTTTTCTTGGTGATATCTTTTTGTGGTGCTTATTATCGGTTTAGTCATTGTTTAAGATGCCTGTCATGAATTTAAATTGCATAATCATTCTAAAAGACTTGTTTTTGACATTGCTATATGATATATGACTTTATATGATCTAGATAGCTCTACTAAAAAAGATGGCTTGGTTAATTTACTAAATCAATGCGAAGTGACTTGGATAATCTATAAAGCTTCTTGATTTTTACTCTCCTTGCTCCATTGTTTTAGAATTATTCCTTCTCTGAAGTTCTTGATGATTCCATTGCCAAAGGGGGAGAAAATGGGAGAATTTGAAAAGAAAAATTGGAGAAATTTGCTTCCCTTGTGTTGAGGGGAGTTTTCACTCCTTGTGTTTAGGGAGTTTTTCACTTTGTGGTTTTGAAGTGTTTGCTTTGCAGCTTTAAAACTTTCTTTTTGCAATTTTTTTTCTTTCAAAATTCAAATTTTAAAGTATTGTCAATGTATTCATCAAGGGGGAGATTGTTAGACCATGTGGCTAGGTCTAGTATATTTTAGTTGATGAATAATTGACAATATTGGGTATTGATATTATTTGAGGCGTGTGGTGTGTGTGGACTAATGTCGGTCAAGTTGGAAAAAACTTGTGCCGGGAAAATATGTTGTTTTGGCCTTTGAATGAGCAGGGTAACTCAGAGGCGATCGTGGTCTACGGCGGTGACCGGAGATGACTTGGTGCGAAGTCATGGTCAGAGGTCGAGGATCTTTGGAGGAGGCAGTCGAGCTCGAGTTAGAGCGTGGAGATCAAAGATGGACGATCGTGTTGAAACCACGGAGGTGCATTTCGGAGGCTACAACATGTGACAATTTTGGAAGTGTCCAAAATTGGAAAGCTGGAAAAAAAATAGGAAATCTTTGTTTGTTAGAATTGGATTAGAATTATGAAACCGTGTCGGATAAGGACACGTTTAGGGTGCAGGGCTAGTATATATATCCGTATACAGGGGCGTATACAGGGGCGCAGTTCTGAGATATAACAGAAAAGAAATAAAGCGGCGGCGGCTGGGGCTTTTTGTTGCGCGCGTGCTGTTAAGGGAGAATAGAGAACTCATCTCTGGTTGTAAGCCAGCACTTTTGTTCGAGAGTCATCTCCGAGAAAGAAAGAAAAGGTGAAGCAACTTGTGCTGTGCTTTTCGTGTCATCTGGTGAGAAAATCGCTGCTGGGCACTACAACAATAGTCTTCTCTGTTGCTTCATGTGCGTATGTGAGATTTGAGTGCATGCATCATCTAGTTGACCACGTGTGCATGTGTTGTTGGCCATGCATCTTCTAGTTGATCTCATCTTCTAGTTGATTATGTGTGCATGTGCTTTTGCCTAAGGATAGGCTTCTAGCAGCTTGTACATGTGTGTTCATGCGATCAGAGTTTTGTCGAGTGAATCAGCGTGAGCTTCTGTCGAGACGTGCTGTCAAACGTCATCTTCTGATCAGACTGCTTCCAGCGAGCGCTCTGCTGATCACGTGAATTTTACATCTTGAAGGCTACTGTTCTGGTTGTGAAAAAGCTTCTACTAGTGATTACAATCATTCACCCCCCTCTGATTGCTATTACGATCCTACAGGTATTAATCAACTCAATAGTCCGAAAGATTGCATGTGTACATGTGTACCTGAACCATGTGATGTACAATCTTCTCTGTGACCATTTTTTGCTTGAGCAGCTCGCCAATAAGGCGAATGCGTCCAAGTGTTCGAAGCTTCATTAGCATTTCTTCATCCCGTCTCTCCATCTCTTGGTCTGGACCAGTCAATTTATCGACCTCGGCCCATAGATTGCCAGCATCTTCAAATACCTCTTGACTATTGTTCAACAGTACACGTTTGAACGTAATCTCTTTATCATCAGGTTCTTCAGGAGGTGGTGATGGGAGCTTTTCATTGAGATAAGAACAAAGCTGAGCATACATCGGACAAAGGGTGGGCTCGAAAACAGCCTTTTCAAATATAAGAGTAATAACATCCTGAATAAAAAAAAACATAGCAGAGGTAAATCACAACTGTCAAAAGTAAAGCCAATAAACAACTAGGAATAAACCATACCTCTAAAATATCTGCTGTAGTGATTCCTGCATCTATTAACTGGCCCTTTAGAAGATCGAACTTCTCTGGTGTCAATTTGTTCAATATACTGTGCAAAAAACAACAAATAAAAATGTGCAAGAAATCAATTAAACAAATTTTACTTTCTGAATATGAAAAAATGATTTAGGAAAATAACACCAAGCAAAAATTCCCAAATCAAATAATACCCTTTCACTGTTTTCAGAACTCCATCTTTGTCAGAGAGATTGCCTCTCCCGATTGACCAAGGGACTTCGGCCTTAACAAGAGCAGGGTTGGGACCAACCTGATGTTTACAATAAATCGGAATGTTACGATAATCATTTAGTATCACATGTAAATGGTCACACACTACTATTGCAGGTAGCTTTACTCGTGCAGCATCCAAGACCAAAGTTGAATGTATTGTTGACTATTTCTATTGCACAAATTATGACGAGGCAAACATTGTTGTATTGAGATAATACAAGTATACATATTTAAATTACAATATGAATTTGAACCAATCATCCCAACATTGGTAAATTAAATTTTTTGGGTAATGCTTCTAAGGCCCGAATTAGATAAAGGCCATACAAACATCGCATCACCGTTTACAGAGTATGTGCTTTGTTTACGCAAGAATAGCCTAAAGATAAATTACTGCTTGCAATCAGGCATATGTGACAATGTGTACACATCATAAGCCCATTTTGCCCCTCCACGGAATCATTGTCTGCCAATAACACATACAGCCCAAATTTCGACAAGCTTAGGTGCAGCAGTTTAGCTTAACTAGTATTAATTTAAGTGATAGACGGTGACAAACTCATTGTACGGAACAAGAGAGCTCAGTCAAGCCTACTGATAGCACAAATACTAACACACTTTGATCTTCAAGATACCTGAGCTTTAGAATCAAACTGGAAGCATATTTGGTCATGCTTGTTAAATTGCTCTTGCTTCCCACTTGAAGCATAGGATTCTTTTCCTTCACGGATGTTGTCCCAAGATTTATGTTCACTAACAACCATGGGAATTTGTGCAGACCGTGAACACGAGACACGGCTGTCTGTCTCATCATAGCAATTATATGACTGAGTTTGTACCTAACAAACATGATAAACCATCAAAAGGATAGTATAATGAGGAAAAGGAAAACTGCAATGGTCTTACTGTGGCAGATAAGACTTGGCAACACTGTTACAAACGAAGTAAAATAAGATGTCATCTGGAAAAGAAAAAAAAAGGGAAAAGCTCTGACATTTGAGTCATTGCGAGCCCAACTTTGATCTTCACCATGGAGTTGTACATCAATATCTTGCTTCAGTTCCGAGATGTCCTTGGATACATCAACAATCAGCAAAGCCTTATAATTTAGACATGTAAATGTGAAAAGATGTCACATTCAGGAATAGAATTTTAAAAAACATTTCGGCAGAGAAAGACACAAATGCTTGGAGAATATTAGTTACCTATTATATATTAAAAGTTGATGGCAGTTGCTTTACAGTGGCTAAGAAAAAAGATACATACGATAGAAATTCTCAAAGAAATAAAAACATCCGATTCTTAATTTGGTGGGCCTAATTATGGTTAATAAATCATGTTGGAGATATTAGAGTTATTGGAGATATTATAGTTTAGATAAGAATCCAAGTCGTATACGAGTCTAAGAGTCTGAGTCGGTTATAATATTTGACACTATAAATATAGGGTGTAAGAGTCCCAAAGGACACACACGATTATTACCGAAATTCAACATGGTATCAGAGTCAATCAATCCCGAACCCTAACCCAACCAATTCCTTATCTCAGTTCTTGCTGAGTGTTCTTGCTGCTGGCTTTATGGGGGAGTTTTCTATTAGGTTGTTGCTGATTGCTATGGTGAAAGTTAGTGTTGGTGGTGGAGGAAGCTTAGGTGGTGACAATATCAGAGGTTACGACGGAAGGAATGGAAGACAGGGGTACAAGACTATTTAGGCGGTGGCTTTGGTAGTTATGCTAATGGTGGAATTAGTGTCGGTCTCGAAGGTGGTGTTGACGTTGGTATTGCTAGTGAAGGTGCTTGTTGGAGTTGGTGTTGGTAGTGGTAGGGGATGTGTTTGTGGTGTTAAGTGTTGGATGGTGGTGATGAGTTCGATGATGGTGATGGTAGCAAAGGTGCTTGTTGGAGTTGGTGTGGTACTAGTAGGGGATGTGTTTGTGGTGGTAAGTGTTGGATGGTGGTGATGAGTTCGATGGCGGTGATGAGTTCGACGATGATGATGACGAAGCAGGAGCTGGTGGTAGCTCTAGTGGAGGCTATGTCGGACGACAATGATTATATTGGTGTCGTGCGGTGGTGTTGGTATGGATGCCGGAGAGGTCTGGAAGAGGATTAAGAGTCTGAGACTGAAGTCAGGTGTAATGGTCTATGGCAAAGATAGAGGCGGTGAAGGCTGAGACTGGGGCCGTGTGGGTAGAGGTGGTGGAGGCTGAGGGTGGCTGGGGCATGAGGGTAGAGGAAGATGAGGTTGAGGTTGGAACAGTTGGTAGATGGTGGAGATGGATTTGGTAACGTCTCTAGCAGTATTGGTGGTGAGCAACTTTTAGTCTTTGTGATGGTATTGGTTATGGAGTCGATGGATGATAGGTTTTGATATATTCTAGTAACGGTATTGCAATATGTAACAAGATAGACATGATTGATATCTCATGTCCATCTTAAGGGGGAGTGTTGGAGATATTAGAGTTTAGATAAGATTCCAAGTCGTATGCAAGTTTAAGAGTCCGAATCGGTTGTAATATTTAGCACTATAAATAAAGGTGTGGGAGTCCAAGGGATACACAATTATTTCCAAAATTCAACAAATCGTAGCCAAATGGATGCTACTAGAAAAAGAGAAATATCCTAGAAAATCTCACAAAAAAGCATCCATCTATTAATTTGGTGGGTCCTAATTATCACTAACCATTGGATGTGCTAGAGCTTAGCTAACCTATTTAAACTGTAATGGTAAGAAAAGTTCTTGAACCATAAGAAAATTGGTATGACTCCAGAGATATTGGTATGACTCGGATTGCGTAGGTTATAGTTGTAACTGAAGGTTTCGGCTGGTATGACCGACGTCTAGGCGCCGTGGCGGCAACCTGTCGACATCAAGGAAGAAGAATAGGGGTTCGGGAGTTGGAGAAAGAGATGTGGGAAATTGGAGATTTCTTATTGCTTGCTTAAGATGAGATAACATGCTCTTTTAATAGAGCCGGCAGGTTGAAACTAACCAAATATAGGAGATTGAGCTAATCTTAATTAACCAAATATAGAGCTAATCTCCTTATCCTAATTTTTTTTTTGAAACAGGTTAAAACCCAGCTTTTATAGAAAGTTAATTAACCAAACTACAGCCAACAGTAATCTCCTTATCCTAATTCACACAAATATAAGGAAATAATTGATTTAACGTGGATATGAAGTCTCCATCTAATTCCTACTCTATTGCCGACTGATCCACGGACTGTTCGGGTGCACGACGTTTCCACGACGGCGGTAGGATATGCCCCACATAACAGATATACATTACGTATATGTGAAAAAAGATACATGTGGCAGGCCGAGCGTACGCCTCCAATCCGGTGCCGGTGGAGTAAAAGCATGATGGATGTCAAACAGTTGGTACGTTTTATGTACGTTCTGTGTCCTTTTCATATCCAGTGACATGCATGTAAACTCGAGGTCTAGGTAATCAAGGGATCAGTGATTTTAATCTGACCGAACTTTATGGACTTAGACATAAAGAACAGAAAAAATCGCCATAAAAAGAAAAAAAGAATAAGAAGAAATAAAACAGAAGGATCTACACCATTTATTTTAGTGGAGTCAGATTATAACGATATATATTAGTAAGATATCTCTATTACTACAAAATAGGAGTTAGTAGCCGTTCGTTCTCCCACCTTCTGTGTCCGTCGGATCGGGAAGCAGAGGATGGGCAGCTCAGATGGATTCGAGCAGGGGCATAACAACACCCGTTGCTCCCCAGCTCGGCTCTCTTCCGGTCTCACCCCAAACCTTGGCGATGGCGACGGTGGGGGAGGAAGCGGACAGGCGGATGAAGTGGGAGGAGGAAGAGAGGAAGGGGGAAGCGGATGAGGTACGGGGCGCCGCCGGGGTACTTGCGGGATAACAAGTACATCCTCGGCACTAGAGCTGGGATTTGGGCGGGCTTTTTGGTGGCCAAGCACGGTCGACCGACACAGTCTAAGCGGCTGACGGCACGCAGCGTCCGGGCCGGGCGGCGGCACGACAAGATTTAACGCCGGCAGTGGGCCTAAGAATGCGACCCGTTAGGCGACGCGACGCGACGCAACACGGCCATTTGGGCGTGCTTGGCCGGCTGCAAAAAGCCCAATTCTTCAATCCTCCTCGGCTGACCCAATCCTATCCCTCACGGTGCAGTAGCTGGCCCAATCCGTTCTTCCCACGGCTGGCCCAACCCTAACCCCCAACCCGGCTAATCCATATCCCCAATCCCACACACCGCCTCTAGCCCTTCACCCTCAGTTCCTCCCCTCCCCAAGCACCGCTTTCCTCCCTCCCTCTCCGGCTCTCTCCTCCCCACACGCCGCCTTCCTCCTCTCCGCTCTCCTCGGCGAGAGGAATGAAGATGGCGGTTGCCGCCACCATCGCCGCCTCCGCTGTCTATAGTTATTTTGAAATTTGGGCTTGGTGCATGCAGCACGACCACTGCACGATGAGCTTTGGGCGTGCCTAGGCACGACCGAAGGCGAGGTGGGCGGCGGCTGCGGCTGCAGCGGGATGACCGGGCGAGCCGGCGCGGCGCGATGTGGCCAAGCCACGATGGGCTGGGCGGGTCGACACGCAACGGCCCAATGCCCGACTCTATCACGGCACTCTTTGCTGCAGTGGCGCTCCGCAGGTGCTCCTCTCCGCATTCTCCATCCACAGCGAGACCGTCGACGTCTGGACGTACGTATAATTAACAATCCCCCCTGGTCTGAATTGTTCGATCAATTTGTTGTTAGGAGGATCTTAATTCTCCATTGCTTGGGAATGTTGAGGAAAGAGCAAACGATTTATGCCATGAGTCTGTTACGAATAAAGGAATTGTTGCTGTAGACCACATGTCTGTACCATTCCTGTCTGCTTGTAGATGCTTGCTTATGTTTCAAATTCCAAGTAAATTTTATCGTATGCTGCCCTGAAAAAGGCTGATAAATCCCCTAGAACGTAGTTATGAGGACATTGCGTATTTGAAGTCTGAACCTTGAAACATTAGGCTTTCCAAAACATCTCTTGATTTTTGTGCAGTTTTTTCCCCCATTTTTTGTGATGAATCAACAATGCATAGACTTTGTTCAGCTACACAAATTTGGCGAGAACAAAGGCAAGTAGTTTTACTTCTTTGAAAACAAGACTGACATTCTAGAAGAAAATTCACCTACCTGTCAATTTCCAATCTAATTAGTTGACTTTTAACTCAATTTACTCTTTCAATTTTGCTCACTTCCTAATACTGAAAGATAGAATTAATTCCGAAATAAAAAAGGCTAAGCAAATTCATCATTTAGAATGCATTGTGGCACAAACCCCAACTGGGAAGCATCCATTGTGTCCTTGCCTGTTCATAACAAGCAAGAGGACAGGACCACCAACTAATTAAAGAAGTCCCCTTTCAATGCATCATGCGTTTAATTGAACTATGGGCTACCAATATATCTTTTCCTCTGTTTGTTGCTAATGAATCAAGGAAGTTGAATGGAAATTGAGCAATTTGATTACCACTACGTAACGCTAAATTTGTTTAACCTCTTATGTGAAAGTTATGTGCTGAAATTGGAGAAGTATGAATTCTGGAAAATTATGAGTTTATGACTGTGACAACTTCTGAGTGAAATTATTTTTTGTCATTTTACTGATGCAATTTAATAGATAATTTGCTAGATTTTTTCTGATTTACTAAAGTTGTTTTTTTATGTGTATGCTTCAGGCACTTGATAGGATTCTTCATCTTTCTTGCTTTGACCATATACACTGCAACAAAAGTTCCAAAAGTAGTGGATCTTCAGAGCCTGCAGCATTTACCGGATGTGCTGAGAATAGCTGATCTTCATAAGATTCAAGCAGAGCTTGCGGCATGCCTTCCTTCATTACCTCATCTCTCTAATTTACAAAAGCTGAAGGATGAGTTTAAGAGCTCATGGAATTCTATTAAGGTGCTTCCGTCTTTATCTCGCTGGCATCTTTTGGAGTTACTCTCAAGTTGCTTGCCTCATAGATTTACCCATTCCAATGAAACCAATTTATCTGTTCTTGTAAGTAGTCCACAATCTATCCAGTTTCTGACCAGAAAATTGCATTTAGCCTTGAGCACAAGCTGTTCGGTCAAGAGAGGCATGCTAACTTTCCACCATCTCCTTGGAGACCTGATCAAGACCCAATCTGATTCATGTTTAAAGGCGGCAGCATTTTTTCCTGATGGAAGAAGGACTAATCCAAATGGGGCCTACAACGAGAATGGACTTTTCTCAAACTCCCTATCGGACATTTTTTTTATGAGAAATGTGAGTCATTTTTCTTTATCATTTGCATTCATCAGAGTGCTTGATTCTACCGAGCAATGAACCACGACATTAAGAAATATCCACTCAATTTATAGATTATAGTAAATGTGCTGAATTATGTCATCTCATGGCATATCTATCTTCAATTATATCACTTCCTGACATGCTATCTTTAATTATTGTTCTCTTGAATGAAGAGAAAGGAATAAAAGTAAAAGAAAGAACATATGCGAATATGAAAGGGTAGAAAAAATGAATTGACTTTCCCTTCTTGTTTTTGTAAGAATCTTGCTTCCTTTATCTCCTGTTCCTTTCCAGTGGCCAAAATAATTAACCCACTTTAGTTTGGTATCGTAGTTCTGTCTGTTATTTTTGTGCATGCTTGTGCAACTGTGCAAGAATGAAACAGTCAACACTCTTTCGTCTAAAAAAAGTCAACAGTCGTTCTAACATTTTTCTACTGCAATATATTATTTCTATTCGTTGCTCATTATCTAGTTTAATTTGTAACTATGCAGTGAGATTAACATCCAAAAACGTTCCTGTCGGTCAGCCAATTGAAAAGGTTC
The DNA here is from genome assembly GCA_036346405.1 of Phyllostachys edulis. Classification (NCBI taxonomy): domain Eukaryota; kingdom Viridiplantae; phylum Streptophyta; class Magnoliopsida; order Poales; family Poaceae; genus Phyllostachys; species Phyllostachys edulis. The sequence goes on from JAYEVD010000056.1 coordinate 207,599, forward strand.
ATCTAAACCATGTCGATGATGAGCCTTTCGAGTTGACAGAGGAGATCGAGACCCAAATAATTGGAAACCTGCTTCCTGATGATGATGACCTGTTATCAGGTGTTCTTGATGAAGTTGGGTACACAGCCCATGCTAACAACAGGGATGATGTTGATGATGATATATTTTACACTGGAGGCGGGATGGAACTGGAAACTGATGAAAATAAAAAAAAATGCAAGAACTTAATGGTGGAGCTGACAATGGACTTGGGTTGTGTTAAATGGTGCATTGAATGGTGAACACCCATATGGGGAACACACTTCCAGAACCCTTTTTGTTCGAAACATTAATAGCAATATTGAGGACTCTGAATTGAAGCTCCTATTTGAGGTATATGATACTTTTTCCATCTTCCTGCTCAACTCATTATTCCACTACAGCATATTTGATTTCTCAAAGCCATTTATTCTTTCCTGGCAGCATTATGGAAGCATCCGCACCGTATATACAGACTGTAAACATCGTGGTTTTGTGATGATATCGTACTATGATATAAGGTCAGCACGAAATGCCATGAGGGCACTTCAAAACAAACCACTCAGACGTAGGAAACTTGACATACATTACTCCATTCCGAAGGTAACTATCACTTGATCAGTTGTAATTCAATCCAAAATGCTATCTCTTTGTTTTCCTGGCTTGATTTTAGCCTACATGATTTTGGCCTTAACACCTAGAATGTTAATAAATATGGTGCTAGCAGTTTTCTGTTTTGTTACTCAGGTTCTTTTCAGGGCTTCTCATGCTTATGTGCAAAAGTTGAGCATAAATTCACATACTAATTGTCACTTTTTTTCCGTAGGACAATCCTTCGGAGAAGGATATTAACTAGGGAACTCTTGTGGTGTTTAATGTTGACCCATCTATCACAAATGATGATCTCCATCAGATATTTGGTGACTATGGTGAAAACAGGGAGGTAGGATCTTACATTAACTAACTACTGTTATAACTAGAACTATAACACATGTAAAGTTTTAAATTTCAGATTCGGGTAACTCCTCAGGAGGGTCATCACAAAATTATGCAGTGGAGCAGGAGGAGGCGTTCGGCGCCTCAATGGACGAGTTCATGGCGCTACGGGAGGAGGAGGAGGTCGTCGGCCGAAGGGACACATCCTCTTCCTTGCCAGCCGGTAATGGCCGAAAATGGAAAGTGCGTCGGGGATGAAAATCGGTATCAACTTGAACTTCCAAAGGTAAACAATCTATGAGCTTAAAATTTTAATTTTTGGGTAGTAGCAGTAGCAGGTGATGCAATATACTGAGTTAATGTTTCTGTTTATATGTGTGTGAAACAAAATTGATATTTATTATGCGATTTATGATACTGTCTACTGATATGTATTACTCTCTTTTAGAGTTCCGTTGCAATGCACGGGCATCCTACTATATTATAAAAGAAATTAACAATCAAAGTACACTTTGGAGACTATGCTAAGTCTATCCATGCCTTATAAAAATTAACGGAGGGAGTAACATATTTTTTTTTCTAGTATTTGCACTCATCACTCATGTGAACGGGTAAATATAGCGTGAATAAAAAAAACAGTGAACTGTAATGTTTTGAAATAAGCCCATTTTTAACAGTTTTTCCCTCGTACAATCTAATTATGATTGCTTTCTTCTTTTTTAGGTGGTTAGCAAATTGATAATTAAGGGTGCAAGAACAGAAGTTTGGGCGTAGTGTTTCTAAGTGGGACATTTTGTTATGATGAAATATATAGATTGGTAATTAGTAGATCGGTATTACTTCTATGTAAACATTGAAGATGTTAATATGGCAGATGATTTGATCATGTGAATTTGTTCAATCTGTTTATCCCAAAAATAATGTATTACAATGACTAATACGGTTCATGTTTATGAATTACAAGTTTCTACACGAATTATTGTGTGGCTTTAAACATTATCTTTTAATTTAATTTGGGTTCAGATGTTATCGTTGTTAAAAGGAGGTTTCAAACAACTACAATTTCCTATGGCATGATTATTTTTGATATTTTTTTTTTGAAAATTCTAAAATCATATTGGCAGGTAGCACTATAGCTTGCAATTATATGTACAGCTGTAGCACCCGTGGAAAAGCATGGAATCTTGCACCTCAGCCACTGCTGGGATTATTATTTGCGCTCGGATCTACCACTGGGAAAACAAATACCTATATGGGGCAAGTTTTCCCAGCGGATAAATAGACGCCGGTAGCAAAATGAATCCATGGCGGTAGGGCAACTCCATACCCATTTTCCCTAGCTGTACTGCAGCTTGCGGGGGTGGACCATCCTACAGTTCCTCTACAGGAAAACGTATATCAGCCCAATAGAGCTGTTCAAATACCGGGCCGGGCTTGAAAAGCTCGGCTGAAATTTGCCAGGCCCGAGCCCGGCCCGGCCCGGCCCGAAAAGGTGAATTTTCTATTAAAATGCATTATTTTAATCTTTTTTGAATAAAAAAGTATTTATTTAATTCATTTTCAGGATATTTCTATTATTTTAATTGTTTTTTCAGGATTTTGGGTTGGGCCCGGCTTCCTTCGGGCCGAAATTGCGGTCCCAAGCCCGGCCCAGACATGATCGGGCTCGGGCTGGGCCGGCGGGCCAGGCTACCCGTGAACAGGTTTACAGCCCAACCAAAACTAATTCATTACTCAAGGGAGGATGACACTAAAAATAAAGAGAAAAACTACACAAGGCTATACCGTACGAATCCCAATCAAAGATACAAGGGTCGACCGTCCCTTGCCATTACGCGACAAAAATCAAGCTGTCTGATATCCCTTTCTTTTGCTGCGTACATCTCACGCGAACCCTCTCGATGGCATCTCCTTCTCCAATAAGCATCTTTCCCTCTGCTGCTTCAACAATCAACATCCGTGACTTCATCTCTCTCACCACTCATCTCCATCTTTTGGCCTAGAAACACTGCATCTATCTCGTTCCCCATTCCCCTCTCTCTCTTACTCTAATTCCATGGCAGCTCCCATAAGTGAAATGACGGTGTGTTGCGAGCAGGAGACCAAGCGAGGCGAACAACGGAAATAGCGTCTTTGCGCTCGCACCGACCGCTCTCCCGTGCTCCTCCAGCGCCAGACCCCTCCTCCCTCGTCCGCCTCCACCTGCGCCAAGGTCTCCCCGCACTGCTCCTATTCCGAGCGCCACGAAGGACCACGTCATGGAGCACTACCGCCGCACGTGGAAGCCGCCACGCTGTCGTAGCCAAGGTGAGCCCGTTGATAGTTTGATGAAAATTGTTGAAACTTTTTGAAACTTTTTGTCTGAAACTTATTGAAACTTCATCAAACACATCAAAAAGTAGTTGAAACTTCATGAAACACAATGAAACTTGATGAAACACGATAAAACATGTTTTCGTAATATTTAGGCAGCAGAAAAGAATCAATGCATAAAATAGAAGTAACAAGTTGCTTAAGTGTTGCTTAAGTACCAAGTCATTTCTCTTTTCCTTTTCTCACATTCAACATAGAGGTGTATAAGTAATGACACCACCCCTGACACTATTACAACTTACTAGCAGTCATAGACCACGTGAAGTGTAGACTAGATTTCTATTTCCTCTCTTCAAAGTACTAAATCCTAAGGCATATCTTCTTTAATAACCCATATACTTGTTTTCTTGTCCCTCCAATTCGAGGCAAGATAAGAATATGCAAAATATAGAAAATGTTTGCTAATAAAGGTCACTACTTCATTAATTCCTTTCATAAATCCAACAAATAAAAAGGATTTGAATTTTGTGAAGCCACATTATTGTTTAATCAATAATTTAAGCAATTATCAGTAGTTCCCAGTTCTCACAAGAGTCAAAAAATGAAATCAAAACGAAATGCTACGCAGCAGCCGTCTCGCTAAGCTAAACAAATGTTCCATATAGGAATTAATTTCATATGATGAAATAAGGAGCCAGATAAACAGAATGAGTAACATAAGTCGCAACGAACAAATACCTCACGAAGTTCAAGAAGTTGATCCTTTGTGTAACGGACTCGCTCAACAGGCTCAAAATGTGAATTTCCAAGCTGCAGCGGATTACTATAAAAGTCAGCCTAGCAAAGGTAAGGAAACCATAAATATCTCTTGTTGCTCACATAATTAATTGGACGCCCAGCAACACGCGCACCAAGAAAAATGCATTTGAAGCAGAAACTTCTGGTACCATCTATCTTTGCATTGACATTTCTACTACGGAAAGAGGAAAAACCCCGGAACAAGAAGCATTTAACGATAGATACAAGATACAAGCATATCACTATATAGCTGATTCGGGGGCGCACTAATGCAACACAATCAAAATTAAGCAGATTTTGGCTCCTGCCGGTCCTCTCTCCCTCCGCCACTATGATGAACTACGTAGTAATTAGCCAGTAGAAGTGCAGTGGTTGGTAAGTGCGTGAGAGACATGTCGGTGGTTGCAAGTATTTGGCATGGTGATAGACACATGGCGCAAACATGGAGGAACCTTGGTGATGAAGGCTTGGCGAGGTCAATGGGTCAACCTAAAGCTTACAAAGAAGCGGTTTACTTCAAGGCGAATTCAGCTGGCGCTGTGACCTTATTTTGTAAAAGCAAACAGCTCATCGGTGAGTTAATGTTAGGTAAAATATTGTAAAGGCGATTATTATAATAATTTTTACCACATGCTAACATGTTGTGTGTCTTTGCTAAAAATATGAGTTGATTATGTCTGGTGGTAAAATGTATAACCTCAACTGAGTGTAGAAATCTATTCGATTAATCGTGCCCATGGTTATATGGGTGAAAACGGATCGAATACGAATAAAATAGTGGTGATACCACATTCGTATTCGTATTTTTTAAATGAATACAAATATGAATTTGAATATGCTCGAATACGAATCAAATAATACGTATCCATTTTCTACCCCTACCTGGTTATGGGCATTGTGAAGAGGGTCACTTGGTTAGATTTTGTTTTACAAATGATTTGATGGGGAAATGACACTTTTGGGTGTTGAGAGCCCTCGTGATAATCATGGTAGTCGGAACCTTCTCTATAATCACTTATCATTATTTGATAAGCAAAGATTTGGTTTTAGTTAAAAACTGTTTAGGTCATACGATTGCAAAATAATTATAATATAATATTCTAAAAAGAAAAATTGGCTTTACGCCCAAACAACCATAAGAACCCCTCCTTGTCAAAAGCCATGCATGATTATATTTACATTTGGTGTATTGGTTTGCTAAGTTCGTTTGTACTCGTCCTTGCTAATTTTTTTTTGACGGTAACGTCCTTGCTAAAAATTCATTCAATCGAAGGAGGCGAAGACCGAGCATGTAATTTGGGAGTCTGAAGACAAAGAGGCCTAGTACTAGATTGCGAGCCCTACTTGATTGCCTCTGGGCGTATCCTAAGAGTCCCACTTTTGTTTTACTTTCCGCTGCAAGACTTTTAACTCTATTTGGTCCAACCAGCCCATGCTATAAGACATCGGCCAGAAGGCCTATTTACGCTTGTTATAATACTTTAATACCATTCATTTAATTGTAAATATGCCTAGTATCCATTGATGTTCTACTGTATGCACTAGTTTTTTTCTGGACTAATGCAGTCATACATAGGAGGGTTTCAAAAAGATATCCCATGTCCCAAAATCAAGTCCCTATCTTGATTTGCTTGGGCTATACTGTTTTTTATGGCATAGGACCATCCTTTGTACATAGGACTGACCTATTTGAGAGTGGTCTATAAGGCCATATACAATAGATTTATATTAGCTATTTATAGCCTCTGTCACGTAAGATTTAAGTTGATATGGATAAAAGAGAATAAAGAGAGAGAAATATGTTGTCTACAATCCTGTAGCCGACTGTAGCACCAGAACTAAGAAAAGTATTAAAAAATTGTGTGTTGTCTATATAGCCGACTGTATCATAACAACCTATTGTATGAGCCGTCTTTAGTGCTGTCTATAGGTGACATAGAGAGTTGCTATAGACAGCAGCTGCCTGTATCATTGTACATGCCCTAACTCTAGCTGGTGCTGCGTGTTATTGTCCGCTTGTTTGCCATTGGACGATTGAACAGAGAGCATGTTTTTAATCCCAGCTGTTTTCTCTAGATTGGACCGCCTTATCGAGTCCGCGTAGGACCATCTTATGGGCCGATCATGTGACACGTGTCCTCCTGTTCTGGATGCGCTCAATATATAGATGTGCTGATTGCATATGCATAAGCCCTAGCTTGTTTCTCCTTGATATTGAGTATTCAAGTGACATTGTTTGGAGCATTTTAGAGCTAGTGAAGATCAAGTCTATTGCATTGTTTGAGATTATTGCTACTTGACTGAGGTCCAGTGAACATCGTGGACTACTTACTCTTGGAGGTTGATGTAAGGTCTAGGAGGTCAATTAGAGGGGGTGAATAAATAATTTTAAAAATTATTTTATCACAAATCGAGTTTTATGTAAAATTGTAAAACAAATCAGTTTTGCACAATTAAAACATAAATCAACAAGTCTTAACTAAGTGTACCAAGTACCAACAACCAAAGTTTATGCAAGGCTTGCAATCCTAAGATGACAATTAAGTAATTTAATTCTAGGAATGTAAATTGCACAAAATAAAGCACAAGAGAGCAAACCACAATGACAAAATAATCTTTTTACCGTGGTGTTCGGAAACCAGCAACCAAAGTTTATGCTGGTCTCCCCTAGTCTATGTTGAGGTAAGTCCAAACAAATTGGATCGGCTACACAATTTAAGCAAAGCACCTCAATCCACTAAGGTTTCTCTTCCTCCACTCCAGAGATAGTGAGCACCAAACTACTCGCAACCAACCGAGCCTTCTCACAAACTCCTTTGACAAGATCACCAACACAACTCCTCCAAGTTGTCTAGGTGTCAACTGTTAAGAGTCTTGTACATTCTCTCTCTCTTGGCTCATATGGCTCTTGTAGTCTATGAGGCCCATTAATCTTATGTCTATATATACCATCTCAATAATGAATAAAATGCATAATTATAAATAGCAAAATCCTCTCCAAATTATAACATAGTATCGGAGCCTAGAGTTAAGGTTAGAAATTAGACCCGATCTGACCGCCGCCATCTTGCCGTCACTAGCGAGCCGTCATCGGCGTGTTACTTCCTCCGCCCTCTCTCGTGGTTCGTCTTAAGAATCCGGCATGAGTCCTCTGTTTAGGGTCAGTGCTCTGTTGGGCCAGATTTGGCGTCCCTCCTCTGCTCTGACCGGATCCGTCGCCTTCTTCGCTGGATCCGTGCCGCCACAGCCGCTGCTCTGAGCGGATACGATTGGATCCATCGCCTTCATCGCCTCTAGAGTCGCTAAGTGGCCGGACCGGCCCAAGCTGCTTCGCCGCTGCCCCGAGCTACTTCGTCACCTCAAGCTACTCTGCATCGTGGCCGACTAGCCCGAGCTTCTCCGCCGCCGCCCGAAGCTCCTCTGCATCATGGCTACCACCACGCCGATCTGCTCCACCGTCGCTTCGCCTCTAGAGATGCTCTACATCCTGAGCTGCTCTGCCGCCGCCCCGAGCTCCTCTGCATCTTGACTGTCGCCGCGTCGAGCTACTCCACCATCGCGCTACCTCTAGAGCTGCTCTACATCTTGGCCGCCGCTGCCCCGAGCTGCTCCATCGCCACTAGAGTCGTCAGGTCCTTTGCATCCTAGCTGCTGCCGTGCCGAGCTGCTCCAGGATGCTCTACTTTGGCTCTGCTTCGGGATGCTCTACTTTGGCTCTGCTTGGTGCTGCCTGCTCTGCTTCGTCTGCTCTGCTCTGCTCTACTTTGGGTACTCTGATTCGACTCCAGTTTTGTGCCTGACCGAATTCGCCACTGGCTTCGGCTGCATCTTCCTAGTTCTATGCTTGGACTTCTTAGTGCTATCGGTGATTGTTGCTCTTTGTGACTATGGCATCCTCTGCTATTGCTTCTTCCGTCCTTGCCAATGATTTGGAGTCTTGTGCAACTCAGATTGACCAGATTTAGGCTCAGATGAGCAATCTTCAGACTCATTTGTGTCAGCTACATGCATCTTCTGGTGGATCCACCGGTTTTATTGCACCATCATGTCCTGTGGCGGGCGCTTCACTCCCATGGCTGTTGGATTTAGGGGCTTCTTTCCATGTAACATCTGATACATCTCAGCTTACATCATGATGTCCCGCTGAAGAATGTATCAAGATTCAGACCGCAGATAGAACACCAAGCATGATCACTCGTCAGGGGACTCTTTCCACCTCTCACTTCGTAGTTTCAGATGTCTCACTTGTCCCTATGCTCTCCATGAATCTCATCTCTATTGGGCAGCTCGCAAATATGAACTGTTTTTCTGGATTTGATGATAGCCCCTGCTTTGTGCAAGATCATCGAACAAGAGTTGTCATCGTTACAAGTCATCGTAAGAGGGGTTCTGCAGAGCTATATGTACTTGATTGTCTGAGTCTCCCTTTATCCTCTATTTCTGGCATTGCTCCTACACCTTTACCTTTATCCCTTGTTGTTGGTCCATCTACTCTTTTCCCTTCTGCATCTACTTCTGTTTGCAAGTATTTTCCTCAATGGCATCATCGCTTGGGGCACTTGTGTGGCTCACGCCTCTCTATCTTTGATTCATCAAGGTGTTCTTGGTCCTGCTTCTATCGACACCAATTTTCAGTATAAGGGCTGTAGACTTGGCAAGCAAGTACAACCTAATATCTTTCTAGCTATTCTAGATTTGATCGTCCTTTTGATTTGGTTCATTCGGATATTTGTGGTCCTCTATTTGCTTCGAAAAGTGGTCATAGTTACTATGTCATCTTTATTGATGACCACACTCGATACACTTAGATCTACTTCAAGAAACACCGTTTGCGGTTGATTTCTATCTATTAGTCTTTTTTCAGATGGTTCCTGCTCAATTCTCTTCTGCTATTTGTGTCTTTCATTCTGACTCTGGAGGAGAGTATCTTTCATCAGCTTTTCGTATATTCCTTTCTTCTAAGGGTACTCTTCGTCAACTCTCATGTCCCGATGCTGATGCTCAGAATGGTATTACTGAGCGCAAGCACTGTCATATCATTGAGACTGCTTGTACTCTATTTCTACATCTAGTAAAGTCTCCTATCCCCTTAAGTCCCTGCCATGTCTCCCTTGGGGCCGCCTATTCTACATCTATTTATCCCCCAATCGATGCCCTCCTTCACCTAGCGCCATTGTACCTCAAGTCATCGCCATCCGATCTCCCTCCGATGAATGTTTACCCTAGTTATGTACTAAGGTTCATGATAGACATTAACTATTGTTTGCCACTCAAAACAGGTTTTAATTAAGTCAACAAAATCTCCTAAGAAACTTCAAGAATGTTCAATTTGCATGGCAAACTCTGAAACGGAATAAAAATGTTTTGAGTAGCAAACATTATTTACCTGATTATCACTCCATTCTGGAAATGGGTAGGCTCCTTGAGGCGGAATAATTTCTGACATTCTACAAGATGATGATGGAGCTAAGGGAACAGATTGCTCATTCAATGCTCGTTGGACAAGCTCCGATGAAAAGTTCAGTCGAGAGGATCCTTGAATAGCATGCCGTGAAGCATTCCAATTCTCATGTTCTGATTCTGGATCTGGGTGGTGAAACTTGCAGTTAGTGCCAAATTTGCAGATTCCCCGAGACATATAGTATGAACACACTCCTGTCCCCTGTAAGATTAAAAGCACCAGGTTTTCACCCAAAAAAAATGTAATTTACGATATAGCAGTGTTAAAAGCGCTAATATTTTTACAATGTAAGGAAAAGACAAAACAAAGCCATATTATTGACCTGACAAAATTTCAGTGGACAAATAAATAAACCGCATGAACTAGAAAGACTTACTGGACGAAGTGGAAGCCCAAGGAGGTTCAGCTTCACTTGCTCAACTTCGGTTTTTCCTCCTTCATGGCAGTTGTACACGCGTGCTTTCCCGCAAAAATACTGAAAATGTCGATCGCATTAGAATTCGCAGGATTGGACGGATATAGAGTTTTGTGTTATCTTATGCCCCAATAGTTGGGGTTCTGTGATTTTTTCTATAAAATATGTGGATTTGCGTTGCATATGCCTTAATACCTAGGTTTTATGAAATTTACTCTCTTTTTTTAGAAAGCATACCAAATGGGTGAGTGCCCTTCCCGGCCTTTGGGCCCTTACCTGAGCAAGCACGTATTAGAATGTTTTCGTACTTCATTTTTGCTTAATGAATGGGTACAACCAGGCAAATCTTTTAATTGTAAAAATGCGGTTTGGCAGGGTGATCATTTGTCCCCTTTACTCTTTGTATTGGTTGCTGATCTCCTACAATCCAACATCAATGAAGCTTTGAGTAGACGACTTCTATCTCTTCCGCAGGAGAATGTGGACGCATCTAATTTTGCAGTAGTGGAGTATGTGTTGTATTTTGAAGGGCTATTTTGTAATTTCTTATTTTGAGAAAATAAGAAATAGAAAAGAAAAGAATTAAGGCTGTAGGGCCCACCTGTCATTAGAAGAAGGGAAGAGATAAGGTGTTGAGACTCAGTCTCAACACCGAAGCGGTGAGTGGATGGGGTTCACCCCATCGCAAGCGGAGGCACAGGCGCTTTAGGGGCGATTTTGTCGCCAGCCGTTGGCGGCGCCGTGGGCTGACTCCGGATTTTCCTTCTTCGTAAAAAAGGGCTTCTACTCTCCTCTTTTTTCTAGACCCGAGAAAGACAGTGAGTTTCCCCCTTTGGTGCTTCTTCATCTCCGAATTTGATTTCAATTTTGGTCTTTTGGAGCTCCTGCGATGCCTTGAGCATCTTGGCGTCGTCGGTGGTGAGGTCGAACTTTCTCCATTCGCATCCCGTCAGTTCTCTCCTTGCGCCCTTTCTCTATTGGGTGGTCTATGAGGGAACTTGATTCTTGAGTTTTTGGGGCTCTGTTCTGGTCGGCTCTGGATTGATCTTGGGGTGGTGAGCAGCGTTCAATTTCTTGTGATTGGTGCTCCTTAGTGCTCTCGGCCGGAGCATTTTGTTGGGTATTCTTGTGCATGTCTCCCGGTACCTCAACTTCACGTTTGGTGTGTCCTAAATTGTGAAGACCAGCATTGTATCTCTGACGACCACATCTTCTCACCGCGGCACAACAGGGCGATTGGTTTTCTAAGACAACACGATTTGCGTGCCTTGCCTGGTTTGCTTCTCGGTGGCTTTGAGTGCCATCCGTATCGTGAGTATAGTTGATTGCAAGTTTTTCGCATTACTAAGCATTGTGTGCTATTCAAGTTAGTTAGATTATGTAATTTAGTCTAGTACTGGAAGACTTTGCAAGTAATGTCTCTGGGTTCGGTTAATGCTCAATGAGGATTTAGGGTTCTTGTGAGAATTGAATACAACAATTTGTTATAAATTGGTCTTGAGCTTGTAGATTGTTTGTTGTCTATTTGTTGTGCCATACATACATGCTTGTCTGTTTATTGTGCCATTCATTCAGTCTATTCCTGTGATCTTTGATCATTTTTCAGTTCACTGTGTTCCTTTTTAGCTACTGTTATACATTGTTGTTAATTGATATCTTGAGTGAAGGATCAATTTCTTTATGTCCAGTGAATTCAGACTTGATGAAATGGTTTAATTGACTCGTTAGACTTGTAAGATTTTATTTGAGCTCAAGACCTAATTTATTTCAGAGAATTGTTATATTTAATTTGTGATGCTAGATTGACCCAAGTGGCGAGGAGGCCAAGATTTATCTTGAGCAGCCCGACATCTGAGAGCAATAAACAAACAATTAAATCTGAGTATTATGTTGATTTCAATTGCCCACATGTTCTATGTTTTGTGCATATTATCCTGTTTAAATAACTCGAAGAATTTTGTCATTTAAATACTGCTGGAAATATGCTTTAATTATGGTTAATACTGCTAGAATTAATTATGAATATTTGCTAAAACTTACAATTTTACAACAATTCAAAAAACTAATAATTGAAGAAATGACTTCCTCGTCTGATGTCGTTAAGTCAGAAGTGTTTGACGGTGCCAACTTTAAACGTTGGCGGGCTAAAACTAAGTTATGGCTGACTCGCCTTAGACTTTTTTTGGGTCATTTCAAATCCTTCAATGTTCCCATTGGAAACCGCTGAAATGACACAGTGAGAGGATGTGAATAATTCAGTCTTAGCTCATTTGTTAGCCATCCTACCCAACCGACTATTCGATGTGTATGTTACCTTCAAGGATGCTAAGCAACTCTGGGACGAACTTGATGAGAAATATTCCGAAGGGGATAATAGGAATGAGTCATTCATAAGCGCTACCTACTTGAACTTTAAGATGGTAGAGCGGTGGTCAATGATGGAGCAGCTCCATGAGCTACAACTTCATGTACGTGACTTAAGTCAATACGATTGCGTCCTACCGAGAAGTTTCAAGTTAATATCATCTTGGCTAAGTTACCACCCTCGTGGCGTGACTTTGTGACCGCTCGAGACATATAAAGGAGTGCTTGACTCTCAATGAGTCGTCATTGCTATTAATGTCGAAGAGTGTGTAAGAGTGGTGACGATACATGAAAGGCTCAAGTTTAGGCTCATCGGTGGAGGTCAAGAGTCTTTGGAGGCTTTGGGAAATAAAAGGTCAAAAATCAGCCCCAGAACAAGCTCCAAGTAAAGAAAATGAAGAAGGGGGAGGACATTGTCTGCTTTGTGTATGGAGTGGTTGGTTACAAAGCCAACCATTGCATAATCATAAAGGCAAGGGTCCTTCTCCTAGTTAGCATAAAGGTCGAAGGTTGAAGTGAATGTCGCACTAGCTAGTTCCAGTTCAGAAGAGTATGTACCTCGGGCCTTTATAGCAAGTCCATCTATTGATTGGTGGATTGATATAGATGCTACTAGACATATATGTGATGATCAATCATGTTTCTCTTTCAGAAGGGTATGTACCTCAGGCCTTTATGGGGAACAGAGCCGCTGCTACAGTATGTGGGATTGGACAGGCTTGCTTGAAGCTCACTTTAGGCAAAACACGTATTCTCAAAGATGTGTTGTATGTGCCTGCCATGACTCACAATCTGAAGAGTGGGTCTATGCTGTGTAGGTAAGGAATAAAGCTTGTGTTTGAGTCCAATAAGGTCATATTGACCAAATTTGGTAATTTTGTGGGCAAAGGCTATGATAGCGGAGGCATGTTTTGCTTATCCATTCTTGATTTCAATAATTTAAACATTTTTAATGTTTCCCATTGCAATAAATTTTTATTATGTTTGGCATTTTCGTTTATGTCATGTTAACTTTGAAGCCATTATGCGGTTAAGCAAAATGAGTTTAATTCCAAGCTATAATTATGAGAAGGGTTCTAAGTGTGAAGTGTGTGTGCAGGCTAAGCAACCCCGAAAACCTTTTTATAGCATTGAAAGGTGAAGCACCTCTCCACTTGAGCTAATCTATTCTGATCTTTGTGAGATGAATGGAATATTAACTAAAGGTGGCAAACGATACTTTTTAACTCTCATAGATGATGTGACTAAGTATTGATATATTTACTTAAGTCGAAAGATAAAGCACTAGAACACTTTAAAATCTTTAAAGCCGAAGTGAAAAATCAACTAGAAAAGAAAATCAAACGGTTAAGGTCGAACTGAGGCGGTGAATATGTCTCAAATGAATTCTCTCCATTTTGTAAAGAAAGTGGAATAATTCAGAAATTACTCCACCATACTCACCCCAATCAAATAGAATAGCCGAAAGAAATAACCAAACTCTTTATGACTTGGTTAATACCATGCTATAAAATTCAGGTATGTCGGACTATTGGTGGGGTGAAGCAGTTCTTACAGCTAATTATATCCTCAATAGGGTTCCTCTTCGCAATCAGGAGGAAACACCTTATGAAGGATGGAAGGGGAGAAAACCTAACTTATCATTTCTTCGAACTTGGGGATGCCTTGCAAAAGTGCATGTATCATTACCGAAGAAAAGAAAGCTTGGTCCCAAGACTGTTGACTGTGTCTTTCTAGGGTATACTAAAAATAGCACGGCTTATAGATTTCTAGTGGTCAAATCCGAGGTGAGTGACATCGCTACAAATGTAATGATGGAATCTCGTGATGCAACGTTCTTTGAACATGTATTCCCTATGAGATCAAATAAAGTCATTGACCCTAATGGTTCAGATGAACACTCTATTCTTCCTAGTGTGGATAACACCACTCTAGAAGTGGAGTTGAGGAGGAGTAAGAGGCAGATGACTGAAAAGTCTCTTGGTAATGACTATGTCACCTATATCGTGGATGATGAACCACGAAGCCTTTCAGAGGCATACGCATCCCCGGATGTGGATTCCATCATAGCTAACGGAACATGGGAGGTTACGGACCTCCCATCTGGATACAAGCCAGTGGGATACAAATGAATCTTTAAAAGAAAGCGTAGACCTGATGGTACAATAGAAAAGTACAAGGCCCGTTTAGTGGCTAAAGGTTTCACATAAAAAGAAGCAGGAGACTATTTTGATACATACTCCCTTGTGGCTCGTTTACCTACAATTTGGGTGCTTTTAGCACTAGCTACCGCATACAAACTCCAAGTACATCAAATGGATGTAAGGACCACTTTCCTAAATGGAGAGTTGGATGAGGAAGCTCCCAAGCAATGGCATGAGAAATTTGATAGTACTATGATCTTGGTCGGCTTTTGTGTAAACGAAGCCAATAAATGTCTATTATCGGTTTAGTGGGGGAGAAGGTGTCATTCTGTGTCTTTACGTGGATAACATATTTCTTTTTAGGGCCAACATGGATGCAATCAATAAAACAACGTCTTTCATCTCCTAGAATTTTGATATGAAAGACCTGGGTGAAGCTGATGTTATCTTAAACATCAAGCTGATAAAGGATGAGAATGTGACTATTCTTTCACAATCCCATTATGTGGACAAAGTCCTAACCAGATTTGGATTCATAGACTGTAAGTTAATAGCCACATCCTATGATCCAAATGTCAAGCTACATAAAAACACTGGACAAGAAAAAGACCAGCTTAAATATTCTTAAATAATTGGATCCTTAATATATCTAACTAGTGCAACAAAACCGAACATATCATATGCTACAAGAAGATTGAGTCGTTCTACGGCCAATCTAGGAGATGATCATTGGATAGCACTAGAGAGGGTACTTAAGTACCTAAAGGGGACAACAAATTTGGGAATACATTATTCTGGCCATCTGGCAATCTTGGAAGGATTCAGTGATTCTAATTGGATCAGTGACTCAGATGACATGAAGACTACGAGTGGCTATGTCTTTACTCTAGCAGGTGGGGTATTTTCATGGAAGTCTTCTAAATGGACTATCATTACACGGTCCACCATGGAGGCTAAGTTGGTAGCACTAGACTCAGTGGCTGTAGAGGCAAAATGGATTAGAGAGCTCCTTTCTGACCTACCTATACTGAAAAAGCCAATTCCAACTGTATTAACTTACAACAATAACCAAACCATTCTAGTTAAGGCAAGGAGTAGGAAGGATAATATGAAGTCCTCAAAACATATAAAGAGGTGACTTAAGTCGATAAGGCATGCCAGAGAGATGGGTGTTATTTTTTGTGGAATACATCTAGTCTAAAAGGAACTTGGCAGATCCTTGCACCAAAGGATTAGCGTGGAAGGCCATCTTTGCAACGTCAAAGGGAATGGGGCTCATACCTGTGTAAAGGCTCACATTGGTGGTAATCTATCATAGTAGATTGGAGATCCTGTGAACTAGCCTCTAGGACAATAAACTGTGTGAGATTATAGAGCACATCTAAAGGGTCTCATTAGCTGCAGTTCTCTTTCTGTATGGGAGGTTGAGCAATAGCACTTAATGAATTCGAGACTGATATGGCATCGGGAATCATCCTATAGGATTCCCTGAAGAATTCACCTACTTGAGCATGATCGTGAGGTCGCGATTAAAGGAAGATAAGGGTATACTTTCTTAAGTACTAATGAACTAGACAGGAGGACATGACCGTAACATCCCAACCCGATAGGGAAAAGGGCAAGCTGCCTAGTACATAATGTAACCTGGGCAAAAATTCTCACACCAAGGTATTGTATCAAGGTGAAGTCCTCCTTTATCTGTCTAGAGTCGTAGTCCTTGTTGCTAAGCTTTGGGTGCCAACCTGCAAGATACCTATCGTCGAGCAATTGTATATTAAACAAGACTTTGAGCATCTGTTATCAAATCGATAAATTGGTGGGGACTATTGTATTTTGAAGGGCAATTTTGTAATTTCTCATTTTGAGAAAAGAAGAAATAGAAAAGAAAAGAATTAAGGCTGTAGGGCCCACCTGTCATTAGAAGAAGGGAAGAGATAAGGTGTTGAGACTAAGTCTCAACAACAAAGCGGTGAGTGGATGGGGTTCGCCCCATCGCGAGCGGAGGCTCAAGCGCTTCGGAGGCGATTTTGTCGCCGGCCATTGGCAGATGAGTTTTGTGCATATTATCCGGTTTAAATGACTTGAAGAATTTTGTCATATAAACACTGCTGGAAATATGCTTTAATTATAGTTAATACTGCTGGAATTAATTCTGAATATTTGCTAAAACTGTCAATTTTACAACAGTATGCAGATGATATTTTGATCATCATGCAAGCATGTGCAAGGCAGCTCCATGCTTAAGAGGATTGTTACAAAATAAGCTACAATCATTGTGCCAATAAATGCGCTTGAGGTCAAAGTAAATATTCGCAAGAACACTCGATTGCCAACTCTGTTCCTTCCACTTCACTTATCTAGGGCCAACTCTTAAAACAACACGGCGGAGGTGGCGTTTTGTTCCTATTATATAGAGGGGGCTAGAAGGTTGGTTGGTTGTTCCCAATTCTTATCACGGGGGGATGTTAATCTTTGTTCTAATGCCTTGCCAATGGTTTGTAGGCACAAGAAGCAAGGTGGATTGGAAACGCTAAATCTAAGGGTGCGGAATGATGCTCTCTTGCTAAAGTACCTACACAAGTTTCACAATAGACAGGATCTTCCATGGTTAAGTCTACGGGTTAATTTCTTATTTGCCATTGGAAGTTGACCGTATCCCTAAAATGCCATCGATATAAACTTTCATCATTTTTTTGCCACTCCCGTTAGTGTCGTTACGTCCGGCTACCATTAACCACTAAAAAAATGTCAAAATGCCCATATTACCCTTGTGCTTCCTTCCTTCCTTCCCTCTTCCTTTTCCTCTTTCTTTAGGACCACACCTCACGCCCAGCGCCACCCTCCGCTCATCTCCGTCCTTGCTCAAGACGCTGCCAAGGCCGCCCATGCCGCCCTCCCCACCTCTACTGGGCACTTGGATGTTTACGGACACCGCCGGCTGCCTCCTTCCCCGCCTCTGGGAGCAAGTCGTCTGCCATGCCAGGATGGGGGACTAGGACCTCGACCTAGTGGTAGAGCATAATGGTATGATGGTTGAGGTCATAGGTTCAAGATCCCATTCTCCTTTAGATCAATGATATGCGTCTCCTCTTACATATTTTCCTTTTTAGCAGGCCATAGCTAGCCCCACTGCATCAAAGGCACTCCTTTCCAGATAATAAAGGACCTAAAGGGATATATATACTGAATAAGGAGCATAGTGTTGTATATGGGCCCATTTCTGAGGCCCGATTATATATGAACACTTTACCTAAAAAAGGCTCATTAGTGGATGGTTGGACCACAAGGTCCATTAGTTTGTTTATTCCCATATTGCTTACTCATGCATGAAGGGAGACCCCATCCCCCTATATAAAGAGTGCGGGGGTTCTCATTGTTCACACAAACCTACGGGCAAAGAGATCGATAAAGAGAAGAGGCCGAGACTACATCCTTGTGATCTTGTCTATTGTTTATTATTTATGAGTTGAGAGCTTTGTTCGCCTGCGACGCGACCTCGATTATACATAGAATGATTTACTTTGTTAACCGCTGTTTGCCTTCTCCTTAATTTGTGTATTCAAATTGGCAAAATAAATTATCACGTGGCTTCAAGAATTATTATTATTTTTTATAAAAAAGGGTTACAAAGTAGTAAGCAGAAAAAAAAAGATCATATAGGCTGAGACTATATCCCTATGATCTTGTGTATTACTTATTATTTATGGGTTGAGAGCTTCGTTAAATCGGGCAGCGGACCTCGATTATACACCACGTAGAACGATTTACTTTGTTGACCATTGTTTGCCTTCTCCTTAATTTGTGTATTCAAATTGGCAAAATAAATTATCACGTGGCTTCAAGAAAAAAAATTATAAAAAGGGGTTACAAAGTTGTAAATAGTAAAAAAGAATTTTTTTAATAATCTATTTTTTATTCGGTATTACAGAAATAATTCTACTTAATTTTTTTTGCAGAAATAACCTCGTGTCATTTATACGGTTGGGTGACTTGGTCTAGTCGCCCAACCCGTCTGATATATGTCCAACTCGCTCAATAGTTAAGCTACTTTACCGTACTCCTTGTAGACGGACATCAATGTCGGGATTGCCAAGGACGGACAGTCGATCCTAGACAGGCTCGACATTGGTGCGGAGGTCACGCGCGACGAGCTAGTGCAGTTTGTCCGTCGGGCCTGCGGGCTGGCGAGGCATTGCGTGACCGACGTCGTGCGGGGCGGTCGAGAGGTGGCCTTGTCGGCAAGATCGTCGAGGCCGCCCGCCTGACCAGTCGGGCCAGAGGCTCGGGAGGGCAAGTCCATGTGCCCCGCCTTTGCTCATGCCTTGGCGGTGGGAGATGCTGGGTGGGCACGTGGAGTGCACCGCCATAGCCCATACGCCACCGTCGTGCTTTCAGACACCTACCCGAGACCGCCGAGCGGTATCCTTTCTTCCCCGACCCGTCTGGACAGTACGGCGGGTTCGACCCTTACTCGCGCATGGCCTCCGACCAAGGTATGTTTCCTCTCTTTAGGTTTGTGGTTGTCGATATATTGTAGAGATTAACATTATTTGACCTGCAGGTTACTATTTGCAGCTGGGAGTTTAGCTCTCCCCGCACGGTGACAAGGACGTGGACGCCTACTTCGCGGATCCACCCAGGGATGTCAGGGGAGTAGCTGAGCTTGCACCCATCGAGGTTCTTTCCGGGTCGCAGCTTAGCGGGCTCCCTGTGGGCACACAGACATAGGTGCCGTCGACCCTCGAGGCCTTGGGGGCACGGATCATCAGGCTCTGGCGTCTCTACTGTTTGGGCCTAGCCTGCTCCCAAAGACCCCACGCTTTGGAAGCCCAGCGAGGGCGATAACGGGCCTGGTGGGTGTCGGACGTGGCGATGACGGAGGAGGTGCTGCGGGTAGCGTGGCGGTGGCGATGGGGGCCTTCGTTGTGCTCTATGTGCTTGCATTATGTGTTTACGTATTCCCTGTAGCATTGTTCTATACCTTGTATTATGCGTTTACGTATTCTACTTCGTAGTTACTATGACATGGTTGTCTATGCATTCCCTCTAGCATTGTACAATAACTTATTCATAGATTACTTACCAATTGTTCGTGACCGAAGTCATTGAACAGTTGGACTTAATTGGCGAACTTGGCGACAAAAGTGGGCGTGCTTGCGCCAAGTCGATCAACGATTTAGCGACTAGTCCGGTGTCGCTCAACACTTTGTTGGGCTAGTACTTGCTACCAAGTCGTCCAATGGTTGAGCGACTAGACGGTTGTATAGAAAGCTAGACCGGTCCAAATCCTTTGTTTCTTCGTCATTTCTCTCCATGAACAACTAGAGCAGATCGGGAGCGAAGAAAAGGCTGCTCGAGAGAGGAGAAAAGGGGAGGGATAGAAGGATAGGAGGACTGAAGAGGGGGAGAAGGTAGGGAAAGGGAGAAGCAGAGGAGCTCGAGAGAGGGAGAGAAGAGGGGAGAGGAGCTTGGGAGAAGTACACAAGGGTAGGAGAGGAGCTCAGGAGAGGGGGGTCTGGAGGAGAGGAGCTCGAGATGTGAAAGAGAAAGATGAAGGAAGCTCGTTGATAAGACAAAGGTCTCCGCGTGAAGTTAATAGTCTTGTTTGTTCTTGTTCTCGGCCGAATGTAGGCAACGTGTAGCTACTTGTTAGTTTAGCACGTATGTGGGGAATGTATGTCGAAAAATCACTGGTTGCAATGTTTGTAATATTTGTAATGATAAATTAGTCATGTCGGAGCTCACAAGATTGAAAGTGCATTACGGTGTTGGTACGGTTCGTAAAGGTCCGTACAGTGTTGACCTAACTGATTTCTGGCAAGTCACTTTGGTACACCCAGATCGGAGAATGCCTGAATCAGAGATGTCCTACGCTGGTTCACCGGAAGCTTCTTCTTGGACCTTGAGGTGTGGAGTGTCGTCATACAAGGGGTTTGGAGTCTGTCTCCCACACACATTCGGTGGGAGTTGAGTAGACTGATGTGCACAGTTGCATGGAAGGGATTTCTGGAAGGCTGTAGGCGTCATGGCTACGAGTGCGTGCTACCCGTGCAACTATGTCCGAAGGGAGTCGTTGGAGGCCCTGCCGATGGCTATCGTCGGGTTGGTGAGAGCAACTCAGGTGCGTAACATGTGGTTCATGAAGAACACGCGGTGGCCGATGTTGCGGAGGCAAAAGAGGACGAGGTGACCGATGTTGTAGGGGCAGAAGAGTAGGCGGTGACCCATGTTGCTGAGGCAGAAGAGGAATATCATGCACCACACGCTCAACCCAGTGGACAGGCAGATGCGGGGGAGCATGTTGACAGCTTAGTGCGTCAGATGGAGATCGATGATTTGGCAGCTCGGGCAGAGGAGGAAGCTTTAGAAGAGGATGGTGATGATTCTTCTGAGGAGGACAAAGGTCTCATCCCGCAGGAATGGAATAGGGTGACATTGAGGGTCTTTCTGTGCACGACGAGCACGAATCACCGTGGGAGTACCATGGGACGGAGGTTTGGCTTCGTGCAATGTTTGTTAACAAGGGATCACTACAGGATGCCATTAAGCTGTGGACCTTGTCCATGCAGCGGATGTTTCGTGTCCTCAAATCCAGCCAAGAGCAGTACACCGTGGTCTGCGAGCAGGCTGGGTGTCCTTAGCATGTGCACGCACGGAGAACCAAATACAAGACTCATTGGATTGTCTCTAAGGTGGAGGCGCACACCTGCTAGCTCAGTAGTGTTTTGCCAAGGTATCGCAACCTGACGTCCACCTTCATAGCCAATGTGATGTACGGAGAGATAGTGAAGAAGATGGATCTATAGGCCAAGCACATCATGGTGGCTATCGAGCAGAAATTCAAGTACAAGATTAGCTACGCGAAGACATGGCGTGCTAAGCAGAAGGTTTTGGAAAGGAGGTTCGGTTCTTTCGAAGCGTCTTACAACAACCTTCCTCGTATGCTCCAGGTGTTGTAGGACAGGAACCCGAACACGTACATTGATGTGAAGGACAAGCCATCTACAAGACCGCCGCTGGGTTTTCTTGTATTGCAGAGGGCCTTTTAGCATTCGGTCCCTACATCGATGCATTCAGACACATGTTGCCTGTGATCTCAGTGGACGGGACATTTCTAACTGGGAAATACAAGGGCATGATCCTGACAGTAATTGCCGTTGATGGCAACAATCAGATTATGCCCTTAGCCATCGCTTTCATCGAAAGTGATAATTTCGACAGCTAGTTGTGGTTCCTTCGACATCTGAAGGAGGGAGTAGTTGGGGCACGTCCTGATGTCTACATAATCCATGATCACCACCCTGGGATGATGAAGGCCATTCGAAAACTTCAGCAAGACCCCGATGAGTCGTTCTCTTGGTCAGACATGAGGAACAGATGGTGCATTCGCCATCTAGGGGTGAATTTCTTCAAACAGTTCAGGCAGCAACCATTGATGAAGCTGTTCAAGAGGCTTGCTATGCAGAACCAGTAGCGTAAATTTGATGCGTTATGGGAGATGTTGGAAGAGCACACCAGGAAGCATGTCGTCGAGAGGAACAAGCATCCGCTCATTCCTAGGGCGGCGCTGCCTGAACACCTCACACCACTATGAGAGCTCGACCCTCCCCATTTGACACGGAGGACGTCGAGGGACATCGGGTGCTTCTCCCATTGGATTGAGGTTGAGCCATTGCAGAAGTGGTCCTTGCTGCACAACAAGGACAGTGCATGGTACGGCATAATGACCACTAACCTTGCCGAGGTGTACAACTGGGTTATTAGGGGCCTCCATTCTCAGCCCCTCGTCGCCATCGTTGAAGGCGTTCTGTACGGTACAATTGGATATTTCAGGGAAAGGCATGCAAATGCGGCACTTCATGCAGCTAACCCACATACACCATACTACTTGAAGATTACAGCGTACATGCAGGCCAAGACCGAGAAGGCTCAGTCGCACACGGTCTTCGTAATAGGCAATACGGAGCATCGTTTCGACGTGGTCCTTCGAGACATAGCCGGATTTGGGACGACTCGATCTCTTGTTACCTACGTGATATGCCTTGGAGACCATGTGAATGAACCTAGCTGCACATGCAACAAGCTAAAGCTCCTTCACAAGCCATGCTCTCATGTCCTCGTCGCGTGTGGGGCCATCCACATAGACTCTTCTAACTTCATATCGAAGTACTTCATGAAGGAGAGGGTGCAGTAGGCGTGGTGCAGCGAGCTAAGAGGCTTCAGGGTTGTAGGAAACTTCGCCACGTTGGATACTACACAGAGGTCTTGGATTCGAATCTTGACCTATTGAAGGGGAAGAATTTGTCAGAGTCGTCGATTAGGAGCGATATGGACGAAGGGGAAGCGGGGAGCGGCGGGTAGATCGTTATGCTGCGCCAGAAGACCACACTATGAGAACTTGCAAGGCGCCTGCCGACACGTAGGAACACCAGCATAAAGTAACTTATATTAGAACTGCTAGCATGTTGTAACTTGTACTTCAGTCAGTACTTTGGTTATTGTAAGCACTGTGAAACTAATTATATCGTATTTACAAATTTATCTTTATTTGAAGTGTCAATATCTCATCTTAATTGTATCGGATAATGTCTGTTATGGAATAGCTCGGTTTTCAAGTTGAACCAGAATAGTGTACTGCACGTTCATTGTGGCCTCTGCCTTAGGGAATGAATGACATTTTGACAAGACCAAACGGAGCAGCTTTGCACAATGATAAGACCAAAAGAGACAGCCTTGCGCGGTAACAAGACCAGATGGGGCAGCTTTGCGCAGTGACAAGACCAAATGGAGCAGCTTTGCGCAGTTACAAGACCAGACGGGGCTAGCTGCTTTGCATAGAGACAAGACCAAACGGGGCAGCTTTGTGCAGTGACAAGACCAAAGAAGACAACCTTGCGCAGTGACAAGACTAAGCAGGGCGACTTTTAAGTAGAGTGACAAGACCAGAAGAAAGCGGTCTTGGCGCAATTGACAAGACCAAATGGGGCAGCTTTTCGCAGTGACAAGACCTAATGGGGCTGGCTGCTTTGCATAATGACAAGACCAAACGGGACATCATTGCGCAGTGACAAGACCTAACACCAGCAACTTTTCATAATGACAATGCAACACTCTTCCTTGCAGGCTACTCACATGAAATTTACCACACCATGCCAACCCTGTGGCTTATAAAAGGAGGTGAAAGATATCTGGGAGAGAACACTACACAACCAAACCCAACACTACACCAGAGCTTGGTTCACTACGTCGGGATGGACAAGCTGCAGAAGCAATGGGACAAGATCCGCGAACAAGCAAGGGCTGCTGGGGCACGGGACGACCAAGCAAGGGTTGCTACGGCCCGGGTCCGGCAAGAGGAGGTTGCCAGGATGACAGCTCTCCGCAATGAGGCCCCCCATAGCAGCAACCACTTCCAGAACATTCCAACCGAGCGTTCACGGCAACACCCGCCAGAAGGGAGACGCCGGCCCTCTATTGGTGCAGGGACCCATGCAAGTTCTTTAAGTCTAAGTAGCGGCTGAGCCTGGGCATACATTACTGGGGTTGCGCGAACTACTCCAGTGATTATCCCGACCGACCTTGAGACACGAGCAGCTATCGGCGTGAAGGACCGGATTAAAGTGTGTTCCCTACTATTTCTCTTTCAAAGCACGCACTAACAACCTCTCCCGCTTCTACAGAGTCCCCGAGCCGTTATGTGGCTACCATAAGTGGATCGACCAAGAGATCCACCCACATGACCGATGGTCTCGACTTCACGAGTGGGATGCCAAAAGAGCCCACGAGATCCGGGAGGAGGAACGCCGCACCGACGAGCAAAGTGAGCACATATGTCGAGAGACGAAAGCTCATCTCGAGGCGTGTAGGCGCAGAGAATGCGAGGCTCGCGAGAGGGAGTGCGAGAGAAAGAGGGAAATGGCGCCCAAGGCCAAAGAGGCCGGCGAGAAGTTCAACGCCGAGCTAGCAAGGAAGGGAAAATGGCCCCGGTCCGCGCAGTAGGTCAGACCATTCTGTACTAGTCCCCTGTCGAAGATCGAATCTATTTCCATTCCAAAAAATCGCATATGTATCGTAGGAGTACTTCAGTTTGTTGCATCGTGTATGATGATGTTTCTTATGCACGTAACCAAACCCTATGCACCGTGTTATTCCCAACTTCATTATAAAGTATATTTTAATTCGCAACATCAAATCTCCTCGTCTTTTTGCATTCGATTCTTCCGTGTTATTCCAAGCATCATTATAAAGACATCCAACAACGTGTATCACTTTTGGGCAAGGCCTAGAAATATTGTTTGTGAAGGATATATACGCTGAAGTGTCAAAGGTTATCAATCCACAAAAAGATTTTCAGTCCATATATGTATTTACGCTCAGTTAAAAGGATGGTCTTATATATGGGTCACATATAGATTTTCTACTTTTAAGTTATGGATAGTTTGAGGGGGATTAACATTCAAAAATTTGTAAAAAAAGATTAAATAATAAAAAAATAGTGCCTCTAGTCAACTGTCGCCCCATGTTATTCCTCGGGTCAGTAACGTCTCGTTTTTCCTAAGAGTTCTTGCCGTTTTCAAAACTAAAAAGGAACCATTCGGTTTATTCGCCTGCTCAAGCTTAACTGGGATTTTAGAAATTTGGGAGTTTAACTTGACCTAACCAAACCTCAACTAAGTCTTTTGGTTTGTGTTCTTAGTCCTTTTGAGGTTCGCCGGTGCTCTCTGGTTTTAGCTCCTTTTCCTTTGTGTGCTCTGTGTGCCCTTCGTCTAAGTCCTCTGGACCTCCTCTGTGTTCATAGGACTTCTTCCAAGTCCTCTGGACCTCCTCTGTGCTTATAGGACCTCCTTGGAGATTCTCTGGACCTCCTTTGAGCTTGGATTTTCCTTCTCTTTTGATCTAGATTTCCTTCATCGGTTTGAATCTCTTTAAGGTTTAGACCTCCCTCTCTGTTTGAATCTACCTTTGGTTCTGACCTCCCTCTTTGGGTCACAACCACCCCGAGTGGTTCTCTGCTCAGGTTTGTGTTTCAAATATCTTTGATCTCTGAAATCTAAACTTTGGGTTGAATTCCCCCTTCTGGACCTCTCCCTTGCTTAGACACTCCTTGTGCCCAGATCTATCCCATGTCCTTCAGGACCTCCCTGTGTCCTCTAGGACCTCCTCCTTGCTTATTTGGACCTCCCTCGCGTCCGTTCGAGCTTTCCGCTTGATCCAGACCTCTATCGCTTGTGTACCGTTCGATTTGCGTTGGACGGTTTGATCTTGGTGAGACGTTCAGATGGTCCGAACGTCCCACTCCTTTAGAGCCGTCCAATCTATATTGGACGGCCCCGATCTATTGGAGCGTTCACTCGGTCCGAACGGCCCAATTGCCTTGCCTCGTCCGATTGCAATCTATCGGTCCCGCTCCACCGCGCCTTATCTCACGATCGCGTAGGACCTCCCCTTTGTTAGATCTGACCGTTAGGACCTCCCCTTTGGAGATCTTAACCGTTCATACCTCCCCTCTGTTAGATCTGACCGTTAGGACCTCCCCTTTGGAGATCTTAACCGTTCAGACCTCCCCTCTGTTAGATCTGACCGTTAGGACCTCCCCTTTGGAGATCTTAACCGTTCAGACCTCCCCTTTGTTAGATCTTGACCCTCGGACCTCTTGTGAGTTGTGAGCAGGTCTTTTGGACCTCCTGTCCTCAGGACCTCCTCGTGTCTTTTGGACCTCCTGTCCTTATGACCTCCTCGTGTCTTTTGGACCTCTTGCCCTCAGGACCTCCTCGTGTCTTTTGGACCTCCTACCCTTAGGACCTCCTCGTGTCTTTTGGACCTCCTGCCCTTAGGATCTCCTTGTGGTCAGGACCTCCCTTAGAGGTCAGGACCCCTGGTCTTTTGCAAAGACCTCCTTTACGGCTGAGACCACCCTTTTGACTGATCTGTTCTCTTGAGTTTGACTGGCCCCATTTGTCAGCCTTGCTCTGTGCACATTTAATGGCTATTGTATCACATTAAATGCAGTCACATCTAAGGTATTTTGTTTTATTCTTTTATTGGCACCCCCGTCCTAACCTTGTCCTATCCACCACCGATCATTGACACATTTTGCTCAAGCCCCTTGTTGTTTCTCCACTAGCTTCGGCTATAAATAGCCTAGGCATGCCTCCCTTTGTCACCTTTTTGCCCATTTCCAACCTCTTTGCTCCCGTTTGGTGTTCTCCTTGTTTGAGACCTCACCAAGGAGTTCTTTGAAGCTACTCCATCACCTCTTCATCGCCAAGAAGGCCTCTCTGTTGGTTCTTGCGGATCCTTTTTTTTAGGACCACCCTCTTTGGGTTGGACCTCCTCTCTCGACCAGGACCTCTTGCTTCTTGGTTTTTGTTTGAGTTTGTTTAAGTTCTTTTAAGTCTTCTTTTAAGTTCTTTGCTTGGAAGCGAGTTTGCTTATTTGGTTCTTTGCGCTAACGTAGATCCAGAGTTTGAGGAGGAGTTCTTGGACCAAAGTAGTTTCTTTTGAAGGCTCACCACTGCTCAACGAAGGCAAGTCACAGACCTTTGATCATATTGAGCCTAGCTTTTCAAATGTATTTTGCTTTACTTAATCATGTATGGCTATTTTTATAAGAATGGTTTGGGCAGTAGATATTTTCCTACTTGACAATATGCCTCCTTGGACAATTGTATTCGACATGTTGATATGATCCTCTTGGATGCCTTAGGCTGGGTATTTTAGTTGGTATTGTTTGGTATTGCCAACATGGGACCGTATGTTTATGCTTAGTCTTGCTCTTAGAACCCGTGGTCTTGCGAGTCATGTTTCATCTCTAATAACTTGACTAATGGAACTATGGAACCTGTGGTTGGTGCCACTGTTGAGCAACTATGGTGGGATGCCATAGTTGTGTTGATTGTGGTGCGAGTCCACTTTGTTAAAATCTTGTGTGCTAGGACCAAAAATATTTTCTTGCTCGGGCAAGTGATCGTGCAGTAAAGGGGGTGCTCTTCACATACTGGGATGCGGAAGCCTTGCTGAGTAGCAATTAAGGACTTAACTTTGTGTTCTCATTGATCTGGGCCTTTTAGTGCAACCACAAGATCACTTTATGGGGTGGTCTGGCCAAATAATTAGCATTGAGATGGCTTGGTTACTGTTGTGGTGGAGCGTGTTGATTATTTGGCGCGAAGAGGGCCTGAATCCGGTGGGGGTTGTAGCCCCTCTTGAAGCGAAATCTTAGCGGGCGACTTTGAGCGAGATCAAAGCTTTGTAAAGGCCTTGTCGCGCTCTCTAGACTGATCAAGGGTTCCGACAGGAACCCACCCCGCTAGAGAGGTCGTGAATTGTGGGTAAAGTTGTACACCTCTGCAGAGTATCAATCTATTCGAATAGCCAAGTCCTTGGTCATGGACATGCCCGGTGAAAATGGTGCAAGGGGTAGACTTTGCTAAAACTTGTGGTCCAGGGTTGATTGTGGATATCGGCGAGCATTCTGGGTGGCTCCGAGTGCTCGTGATGTCTATGGTTAGCCATGGAGGTCTTGTGAACCTTAGGGTGGTCCAATGAGCTCCTAAGTGGGTGCTCAGAGGAGATCTTGGAGCCCTAGGGAGGACTTTGGGAACTCTGGAGTTGGTGCTCCAGAGAGGTCCCGGAGAGGTCTGGTCGTGGGTGTGACAGACCTCCCCAAGTGGTCTTGGGAGCTCTGGAGTGGGTACTCAGTGGTCTTGGGAGAGGTCCCGGTCGTGGAGTGCACTGGACCTCCCAAGTGGCAGGAAGTGAGTTGGTGCTCACTCCCCCTCTTTTCAAACAAATGTACTTATGTATTAATGTTTCAAATTGAGCTCTTCAATCTATACATGCTATTTACTGTCAAACTTTGCTTTTTGCAACTAACCCTACAGCTCTCATTATTAAGCCAATGCATGGACATTATTTGCATAATTGTGCCCTGCAATTTGCTGAGTACATTCAAAGTACTCATGGCTTTAAGCCCTGTGTTAAAGCAATGGTCGAAGATGAACAAGTGTAGGGATGCTCAAACCTCTTCGAGGAGTTCTTTGACGACCCGGCTGCCTAGGACGTCCTCCACTCGACAGCCTGTGGGCTTGCCGGATGGCTTTGAAGCGTTTTGTGTTTCTGTTGTTTAGGTTCTCCTTTTGGTCGGTTTTGTAAGCCCAAGTTGGCAAACTTCTGTAAGCAAGCTTTGACCATAAGGTCTTGTTTAATGCAAGGTTTAATTTGCCTACTTCATCTTTTGTTTGGCCATGTGGTTGTGATCACACCTATGTTGTTTTGTGCGAGCTAGCTTGGCCTCCTAGGACTAGCTCAGTGCACTTAGTCAAGACTTCCAGGAGGTCTTTGAAGATCTCCTGGGAGGTCCGGACAGACCTCCTCTCTCGGAACCTGCGGGTGGTACTACCGCTCCTTAGTGCGGTAGTACTGGGGCACGCTCACACAAGGAAAAAAATTCCGATAATTGCCCTATCCGATTGCATTAGAGAGGTGGTCACATTGGCACATCGTAATATCACTTACTTTCCTACTTACGACTCAATACTATCTCAATTGTACTCACAAAATTCTTTAGAAATTTAGCGCACTACAACAATATACGACGATCACAAAATGTTATTGCGAGTCGACAATTTTCATACCCTTGATATTCTACGAAAATAACAAAGCAGACCAACCAACCTTTCCACCTCACTTTTATTTTTTTTAAATTACATCATACAATAAGATTTGCTAAATGTAATATATACGAAATGTAATATTTATTATAACACAATTATTCCAATCGGATTTATGGAATAGGATAGTTATTACCTAAAATCGCCCAGTGGTTGGGCGACTTAGTCAAGTCACTCAACTAAAGGGCGACGCCAATGCATGTCACTCATTGGTTGGGCGACTTGGAGGTGAACGGTTAAGTAGCTTAACTGTTGAGCGAGTTGGACATATGTCGCACACCGGTTAGGCAACTAGACCAAGTCGCCCAACCGTACGGTGACACGAGGTTATTTCTAGCAAAAAAAATTAAGTAGTATTATTTCTGTAATTCCGAATAAAAAATAGATTATTAAAAAAATTCCAGTAAAAAATATCATGTAGTATCGAATCTTTATTGCATATTACTATATATATATATATATATATATATATATATAATGATGGTTTTAGCTTATTCTATCTCATCTCCACACAAAATTTTCTTACTAATACAAAAGTCTAATACTAGGCGCCTCATCACAAGCGGTTGACCAAACCGCTCATGCATATATGCAATCACAGGCGGTTTTAGTTTAGAGATAAATGCGTATTCTTGGGTTGCGCTAAAACCGTCGATGAAGAGGTAATATCACAGACGGTTCATAATGAAAACCATCTTAACAATAGCTATGCGTGATAATTCTACATATCATAGATGGTTTTCAACAAACAACCGTCAGTGATACCTCACGGACGGTTCTTAATAATAATGCGTAATATTACTACATATCACAAGCAGCTTTTTTGTTATAACCGTCGTGATAAGTGCAGACTTCAAAGACGGTTTCTAATTATAACCATCTATGATAATATCGCTCTGACTCCTCATTGAAGCCCGATGAGTTTCTTCGTCGCTAATGCGTCTCTTCGTTGCATCAATGCCGCTTCGGCTCCCCGATCGTCTTTTAAATCTCACGCTCAATTTATTCCTTGTTTTATAAAAGGATCATCCGCCATCGAAGATGATCATCCCCACATATAACTCTACTATCAGTATAAAGACCTCAACCCTAATAAGCGGTAATAAGGTCTCGTTTCACGGCATCTTTATTCATTTTGGCAAATTAGGCAACATGTTACAATCTATTTTCCCCAAATTTCTAATTATAAACTCCAACTTGATCAAAATTTCAAAAGGAAATACCACTCAATGTTGGTATTAAGACTGGGAAGTATTTTATTTAAAAGCCAGATGAAGTATTATGGCCAAAAATAATTTTGTTGAATTCTTAGAAATTATTTTGATCTTTAGAAAAATATTTGTCTTTAAATAAACCCTATTTGGTCTAAATGAATTATTTGTGTATTTCTAAAGAAGAAACAGTGGTTTCAAAATTTATTTGGGGAATATATCACCCCAGTAGCAGTTCTGCAAAATTTTATAATTTTACAAATTTATTTGCTAATTTAAAAGCTCAGTCAAACCTTTTAAAAATTTAAAACTGGTCTGGTCAACCTTCCCGGTCTAAACTCAGACCTAATATCAGAAGCGACTCAACCCAACAAGATCCGTCCGGGCAGTCACGTCTCACACACGCGTCCAAACCCTCAGCAAATCTCAACCGCCCATTTCCGCGAACGGGTCAGATCCAATAGGCTGTTCGGACCGCTCCAATCCATCCTCCATTATTGGTCGTTGGATCAGCAACGTGCAGTCGCGATCTCCAGGCTAAACCTTCCACAAATGGCCGAAATTGAAAAGTATCTGGGCCGTTGAAATCCCAACGAATGGCCCTGATCCATTGTGCCGTTCGGACCGGCCGGAGGTACCAGCCCAGATCCACCGTTGAAATTAGATCGGCGGGCCCACGGTAGTTGGTTTTCGGACCATCGAGTCCCTCAATCTTGGCGTTGGTTTGTGATTTGACGGCGATGGACCCTATGGGCGGCGCGCAAGACCGAGATCTTGGGCGTTGAAGCAAAATCGCGCGCTCTCGTGGATTGAGGCGTTCGGACCACTCCGAGTTTCCCTCGATCATGGCCGTCCATTGAAATCGCACGGTCCATAATCCACGATACCGGTTCAGTGTATTATTTGCCTCCGCGACGCATCTGTTCATTTCTAATCGGACGGTGGTGTGCGTCAAGCTTGTTGCGTATGTGTCTTCGCGGTGTCGCCTCTCAGGACCCTTTGTCACCGACTGTTGTTGCTCCCATGCATCTTGTGCCGGTGCTGGCCCTCCTCGCCCGGCGTGGTGGTGGTGTCTGATGCAAAATAAGGATAGTTTCACTTGATAATTATCCTTAGTGCCACCTCATTAGCTCTAGATGGTTCTCGTGTGCTCCAGGACCTCTACACACTATATAAACCCTAGGGATGGAGTTTACGCCATTGTTGACCAAGGAGGAACTCACCAACCTTGTCTTCCTCCCGGTGAAGCCTTCTTGTTCTTCTACCCTTATTCAACTTCAAGAAGGCCTAAATCTCATGCTAATGTGATGTTGGTCATTTCTTGTAGGTTGGACTTAAGGTTTTCTCTCTGTCACTTTGACCTGTGAAGCACCATTTGGGAAAAGCTCATCCAGTGAGTTGAGTTCCATCTTTCCTTAGCAAGAATGTGCCTAATATTCTTTAGATCTTAGTTCCACCATTTTTTTTTTTTTTTTGGTCGGCACTAAGAAAAGGACCTTTGGATCTTTTCTATTGACCAAGAACTTATCTTTTCTTCATCAACCCTAGGTGGTAAGTCTAGCCCACAGTTTCTTGTCTTTGTGAGCTCTCTAAGGACATCACTAACTCTCATACATCACTTACTTGCTCATGTGATGTTCTAAACTTCTTTAAAATTTGAAAAGTTGTTTTTATTAACTTTTCGGTCTTTCATATCATTTTCAGAAATAGGGTTTCTCTTGTCAAGATATTAGCTTATCCGGTCCTAGGTAAACCCTAATACTACCAAATTGATCATTCTTTAAAACCTTAGGCCATTAGTTCATTCATGGGTGCAACCCCACCTCTCGATAGTTGTTGTCGGTTAAAACCGACAAATGGTTAAACTTTTTTTCCTTCTTTAAATTGAGGGTTAAGTTTAGTATTAATAACCGATGGTATTAATTACTTTTCCGACGACCCTAGCTCTAGTTAAGGTCTTTGTTTTGTGTATTTTTTAATTTGGCGAAGTCGGTAGGGTATTCTTTGCTGTTTTTGGTTAACCGACTAAAGATCTATCTGTCTTTTTCTTTCTGTGAGCCGAGCAATTAGGGTAGCAATAATAGATCATGGTATTAATTACTCTCCTGATAGCTTTAACTCCATTTTACAGTCTTTGTATTATATAGCTTTCCTAGTCGACCGAAATGGGTAAAAAGGACTCTTGCTGTTTTTGGTGGTTGTCCCGACCGACAACCTGCACAACCAGCTCCTTAATTTTCCACCTTTGTCACTTTGTGAAATTAAAGGATAAATTAAATCACAGTATCAGTCTTAAATGCTCTTAGTCTAACAGACATTAATTACTTACCACCTGTTGTAATCAGCCAATCATTACTTCCTAGTGTGTCCTGTTCTAGTTTGAAAAATCTGTAACTGTAGCTTTAAGCTAAATTTAAATCTGGGTAGTAATTACCATTAGATGGTAAATATGGGTTATTATCCTTAGTAAGTTAGAAATAGTTTAAGCATATTGTTAACCATGCATTACCATCTTGATCATACATTCTTTTTCATTATTTTGTCCTCTGTCAGTTTTTGTGTTTATTGGATTTTTCTGATTTTAGATACTGGTTCTTCTGAGATTGTTGAGTCTTTTGTTGAGCCACAAGAACCTGAGCAAGAGGTTATATATTACTATCAAGGCAAGCTACCTCTCTGCACCATATTGATCCTACTCTTTTGAACTGTAGATTTATAAATCTGATGATAGTGTTGCATGCAAATTTTCTAAAATTATTTGTGCTCTGTCTTAGTTAGTTATAACTTGAGCTTGTGGCTTACCTTAAATTGAATCATACACTTAACCTAAGGTAGTCTCGTAGTATTATATACTTAGTTTTATATTTGGCTTAGCCATGCAAATCCATAGAACGGTAGTGTTTGGCAAGCTTATCTTGTCAAACACAGGGACAACAAATAAATTTTATTTATTTTGATTCTTGTTCGGTTTATTTGAATCTGAAATAATCCTTGATCTTGTTAATAAATTGATTCAAATCGGACAAGTGGATGCTAGTGATGGTGCCTTTGTGCACGAGAATTGGGAAATGTGGATGTCTTATGCAGGTTGATTAAGGGTGAACTCGACAATCTAATTCAAGCCTAACGTACTTCCACACGGTGTATGGGCCTTTGTTTGGTTAAGTAAAGGGTTAATACTATTGAGTTGGAAACAGGAGAGTAAGGACATGTGTATTGATTTCATATGGCATAGATGCTTAAGTCTTCGGGCCGTGTCGTATGCCATGTGGAGTTTATATTGATATTAGATGTTCTTAGAAGGGTAAGGGCGTAGATGTGTTCCATCGCATGTACGTACCTTCAGGGCCCCGACTGCGGTCTAATATGTGTGGCTAACATGAGTTTGCATTTAATTGATTGGGTCGGCATTCCCGGTACAACATGTGGGCCCCGGTTAAATTTTATGCTATCGGTCATTGTTTAAGCGGGATCGATCGCACATGGGTATTCCAACTCAATAGTGTCAACTTGTTGAAAAATACCAAATCTTAGCCCCTACGGCCGATACCAAAAGGCGGTGTGCTATTATTCAGGAGGATTACGGGCTAACTAAGTCGTATGGGTAAAGATGTACACCCTTGCAAGGATTTAAAATTATTCGAATAGCCGTGTCCACGGTTACGGACGATACTTGAATTGATGTCACCTGTATAGATTTTGCTCTAAGTTTGGTATTGGGGGTAATTTCGGCCTGTTGGTGTCATGCACGGTTTATATTGAAGTGTGACTTGGTATTGTTATTATTCATGCTTATATTTTCAATTACTTACTGTTTTAGTCCAAAATTGATTTATTAGAATTGCTTTGTTAAAACTTAGTCTTTGTAGGTTAAGGTGTATCGCTTTATGCAAAAATTGAACCAATTAAATATACATTTGTTAACCTTATGCATGTAAAACTTTCTATTCCTTTGTATAGGTTCTATCAAACACTTTCTTTTATTAGTTTGTGTAAGTCTTGTTGAGTACCTTTCGTACTCAAGTTTTATGACCTCTGTTGCGGTGAAGATGGTTTTCTTTATGAGATGCCCGTTAGCGCCCGATCGGTGGTGACGCTAACAGTGATGCTAGTTCTAGACTCCACGCAATAGCTCATGGGGTGATGGGGCCATTGGTGGTTTTAAGTTTATTTTGCTTCATTTGTTGTTCTTTTGTGATGACCCAAGGTCATCTCATTCTCGTAGTAATTACATTCTTTGCAAGCTAAATAATATGTAATCCATGATGTATAATTATGTGAATGTATGACTTGTATGTGATTGAGGCAATGTTGTTTAGGATATATGCATAATAGTCACTAATCACAGGAACTATTGCATGGCATATATCAAGAACTGAATGTTGAATTGCTACTTATTATGATTATGCTTCTAGTATGATTTTTAATAAGGGAATTACCTTTGTTCCTTAATTAAGAATTATGCTACAAGATAATTTTAATTGCACATTCAATATTTGAGGGTCTCACAACTACAAAAAAAGTAGAAATGGTTTGCCTCTTACTGTTTCCTTATGCCGACATTGATAGCCTACCTAGCCATACTTTACGAGCACCTCATTGGTCAGACGTTGGCGGATCTTTGCGGAAGAACACTGTTTCAATGATGTCTTCACTCCTCTATCAGAGATTTTAGGAGCGGTGGCAGCCACCTTCCGCCGTCTTGACATCCTCCTCCGCCGTGTCTTCGGGTGATCTCCCACTTTCGGCAAGTTTATCGCGTCATCGACATGGTCCTCCACAACGACGTTGCCGTCTCGGGGCGCTTACGCCACTTGGGTTTACCTGATCCATAATAGAACCGTCTGTGATAAGTCTCTTTATTAGTAGGAGCCCAGCCGCTAGGGTTTACACCCACCCTAACTCGTCACTCCCCAGGGCACTTACTCTTGTCCATTCCCTCCCACCTCGACGCCGCTTGCAGTCCTGCGTCGCCGATGTCGCCCTTCTTCCGTTATGCTTTGTTGTGACACCACTGACCGCACAAGACACTAAATGCGATAGGAGTGTCTTGTGCGGTGTTAAAATCGTCGTGACCACAACCTGTGATGCCACCACCCAATCCACTGGGCTTGGCCCCACGTGTCACCTGCGCCACCACCTGCACCTACTGCCTGCCCGCATCCATGACTTGGTTGTCGGGGCCCCGGGTAGCAATCCTGAGACCCATTGTGTATTCCGAACTAATCCCATGATTAGTAGATAGCTCACACAGTTTCAACATCGATGTAATCAAAACCATACAACAAACTATAGACGAAGCGAGCAGATTAATATTAATAATAACAAAAGACCTTATGGTCAAGGTTTTTCAGAGGTATCTTGCCACAGGCTTACAACAAAAAGAGGCTTCATGGCGAAAAATCAAAACACATCGTGGAGCCATTCGACATGCCCACAGGCAATCGAGTGGAGGACATATCCTAGCACGCTTGGTCTTCAAAAACCTCCTCTTGAAAGAGCTCGGAGCTCCTTGGGTCCTCTTCGGCGACTGATCAACCAGAGGCAATAAGCCGTGAGTACTTTGAATGTACTTTCGACAAGTCGTGGGAGATGTATGCAAATAATATTCATGCCGGGGCTTGACAAGGAAAGTTTTATGGTTACTTTGCGAGAAGTAATTGATCGAAAATACAATAAGTAGATTGCAAAGCACAAGTTGAAAGACTAATACGTAAGTAATCAAGTTTTCCTTGAAACAACACGTGAACACCCTGTTCACTTCCCAGACCACTCGTGAACTCCCTATTCATGACCAAGACCACTCGGAACCACCCACGACCACATTTTCAGGAAGTCTACCCCTTGCGTGAAATCACCAGGCATTGTCCATAACCGGGGGACACGGCTATTCGAATAGTTTTACACTCTACAGAAGTTGTATAGCTTGACCCACAAGACATGACCTCTCTAGCTGGTTGGGCACCCATCGATGCCCCTGCTCACTTCCTTAGGTAAGCAGTGTAACACCCTGGTTTTTCTGAGCTTTTTGAAAGTTTTCAATTAAAAAGAACCATTTGGTTTTGTTGAGAGTTCAAAGCTTAACTTGAGATTTTCGGAACTGGAGTGTTTAAAATGACTAAATCAAACTTCAACTAATCCTAAAGCTTTGTTTATTTGGAGTTGTTCGAGCTCTAGAGTAGTCTCTCCCTTTCTCTGTTAGTTCTGCTCTCCCCTTGC
Organism: Phyllostachys edulis; assembly: GCA_036346405.1. Lineage (NCBI taxonomy): Eukaryota > Viridiplantae > Streptophyta > Magnoliopsida > Poales > Poaceae > Phyllostachys > Phyllostachys edulis. The sequence goes on from JAYEVD010000056.1 coordinate 244,150, forward strand.
CCAGCTCTTGTGCCCTGACCCCTCCCTCCATCCTGTTTGGACATTCTCTTATGTCCAGACCTCCCATGCGCCTAGACCTCTCTTGTGGTATAAACCTCCTTTTGGTTCAGACCTCTCTGTTGGTTTGAATCTCTTTGTGATTGAGACCTCCTGTCTTTTGTTTGGATTTCCTTGAGTCAGCACCTCTTTGTTGGTTTGAATCTCTTTTTGGGTTTTAAGCCTCCTCTTGATTTAAACCACCTTCTCTGTTTAGACCTCCTTCTCCATTTGAATCTTCCCTTGGTTTTGACCTCTCCTTTGGGTCATGACCAGCCCCGAGATGTTCCAAGCTCGAGTTTGTGTTTCAAATGCCCTTTGAAATCCGAGATTCAAATTTGGGTTGAATTCCCCCTTCGTTTGAACCTCCTCGTGTTCATTTGAATTTCCTCAAGCTCAGTTGGACCTCCCCATGTTCATTTGGACCTCTCCGTGTCCATCTGAACCTCTTTTGACCCTCCCTCGCGTCCGTTCGGACCTCCCGCTCATTCCAAACCTTCATCTCTTGTGGACTGTTCGATCCGTATTGGATGGCCCGATCTTATTGGCACTTTTGGCTGGTCCGAACATCCTCATCGCTTTGCTCCGCCCGATCGTAATCTAGTAGCCCCTGCTCTTTCGTGCCTTTCCTCTTAGTTGCTCCACCTCCCCTTGTTGCATCTTGACCGTTGAGACCTCCCCCGTGTTGGTCTTGACCGTCAAGATCTCCTTTAGCTCCATCTTTGACCATTGAGACCTCCCCGTGTTGGTCTTGACCGTCGAGATCTCCCTTTGCTTTCATCTTGACCGTTGAGACCTTCCCTGTGTCGGTCCTGATCGCCGAGATCTCCTTTGGCTTCATCTTGACCGTTGAGACCTCCCCTGTGTTGGTCTTGACTGTCGAGATCTCCTTTGATCTCCATCTTGACCGTTGAGACCTTCCCTGTGTTGGTCTTGATAGTCGAGATATCCTTTGGTTCCATCTTGACCGTTGAGACCTCCCCTATGTTGGTCTTAACCGTCGGGATCTCCTTTGATCTCTATCTTGACCGTTGAGACCTCTCCCGTGTTGGTCTTGACCGTCGAGATCTCTCTTTGGCTCCATCTTGACCGTTGAGACCTCCCCCGTGTTGGTCTTGACAGTCGAGATCTCCTTTGGTTCCATCTTGACCGCTAGGACCTCCCTCGGGATCATCCTGACCGCTAAGACCTCCTTTGGACCATCTTCTGTGGATCTCCTCTGTTGGATTCCTCTTCCTTTGAAACCCCTCCGCCTAGACCTCCCTTCGTTTAGATCTGATGGTCCAGACCTCCCTTCGTTTGGATCTGATGGTCCAGACCTCCCTTCGTTTGGATCTGATGGACCAGACCTCCCGCCTTCGTTTGAAACCATCCGATCTGTATCGGACGGCCCGATCTTGTTGGCAAGTTCGGTTGATCTGAACGTCCCATCCCTTTTGAGACCTCCATTGATCCTATCTGACCGTCAGGACCTCTCTCTGAGTTGATCTGACCGTCAGGACCTTCCTTGAGTTGATCTTAACCTTGAGGTCCTCTCCTGGTTCTTTTTGCAAAGACCACCCCTTGTGGTCTTTTCGTGAAGACCACCCTCCTGGTCATGACCACCCCTTGTAGTCAGGACCTCCCTCTTGGCCGCGACCTCCCCTTGGAGTCGCGACCTCCTTTCTTTTGTCCTTTAGCCGCGACCTCCCCTTGAAGCCGTGACCTCCTCCTCTTTTGTCGTTTTGCCATGGCCTCCTTTGGTCATGGCCACCCTATTGGTTTGACCACCTCACCCATGTAGTTGACTAGTCCCACCTGTCAGCTCAGCTCGTTTCCTCCTTCTCCCCACCACAGAAGTCTGTGCACATTGAATGATGTCACTGCTGTGGTACTGTGTATCCCCCTTTTATCTTTATCTTTTCCTTTACCTGCCCCATATTTTCCTTCTTTTCAGGCCATGCCTTGTCTTGTCCTTCGTCTGCCTTTGACTTATGGGTCACTAAGTCTCTCAGTGACTCTTTCCTTTTTCCTTGGCTATAAATAACCTGAGTAGCCCTCCTTTCCTCACCTTCGGCCACTTAGCTCTCCAACTCTTTTCCTTCTTGCTCAGTGCTTGAAGCTGCGCCAAGGAGTCCGTTGAGGCGGTGTCGTCGCCTTCTCGTCGACAAGGAGCTCGCTGGAGTTTGCGCTGCCACTTCGCCACCAAAGGAGTTCGCTGGAGCGCCAGTGTCACCTTCAACCGTCGTCGCCGAGCCCTCGACCTCCTCCTCTCTCTCTATCTCCCTCTCGTCCCTGGTGAGTACCTCCAGATACTTTTTGCATTCCTTGCATGACCATGTTATGTAGTCAGATTTGTCTTACGACCACGCTAAAGATAGTTGTGGCCCCTTGTTGAACCTCCTCCTTTGGAGCTCCTGAGGGCCCCTTTTTGCAAAGATGACCTTCTTGGTCTTCTTGCAAAGACGACCTTCTCAGGACCTTCTGAAAGACCTCCTTGACCTCCTCGGGACATCCTCCCCAGGACGTCCCTTGAGCTCCTCAAGACCTCTCTTGGCAAAGACCACCCTCTCGGTCTTTGGTCTGGTCTTTTTGCAAAGACCACCTCTCGGTCCTTGTGTGTCTTTTCAAGGATTTAATTCTCTTGTCTTTTTGCAAAGACGACCCTCTTGGGTCCCCCTCTGGACCTCCTCCTCTGAGACCTCCTTTTGCTCTCTCGGGACCCTCTCAGGACTTCCCTTTTCGCAAAGACCACCTTCTTGGTCTTTGCCGCCCTTTTGGTCTTTTGCAAAGACCACCTTCCTTGATCTTTTGCAAAGACCACCCTTTTGGTCTTTTGCAAAGACCACCTTCCTTGATCTTTTGCAAAGACCACCCTTTTGGTCTTTGCTGGCTTCTTTGCAAAAGACCACCCTCTTTGGTCATTTGCGAAGACCACCCTCTCAAGAGGACTTCCCCAACTCGTTGGACCTCCCTTCAACCTCTTAGACCTCCTCCTGAGAGCCCTTCTTTAGTTCATCTTGTTCTGTTCTTTGCTATTTGGGTTTGTTTGGAGTTCATTTGGATCTTATTGGCTGTTATTTGATTTTGCTTTGCTTTGTCTCGTGTAGATTGCGACTCTTCAGGGAGCCCGAGTTCTCCCAATTAGTTCCTCAAGCTTTTGGACCTGGCAAGTTACACTCTTGATTATATTGCACCCAGTATCTCAAATTATTTAAGTTCTGTTTCAATGATTCTGCATGCTTATTTATGCTAAGTATTTCAATACTGCTTTTAAATTCATAGCTATGCCGAATCCTTTGTATGGCCCATGTTGACATTGATCCCACTCTGTTGTCACCTTAGATAAAACCTGGTTGATGCCATAGTGTGAACCAGGATCATTTGAAAATATTATGCTTAGTCATGCTTAGACCCAAAAGCATTTGATTTGGGAAAATTTTACCATTTAAGACCAACTATTGTTTTAAATGCTTAGCCATGACATTAGGTTGTCACGGAGATTTGAAAATGTGTTTCGAAAATCAAAGGAAAAGGAAAATGGATTTGGACTTGGGCGAATCTGGTTGTTTGGTTGGTGCATGTCTATGCACTGGGTCGTGTGATCCGATGCCCCTGAGTTGAGGTTGTCGCCAAGTCGATTAAGGACCGGTCTCATGAGCGATAACTTTGCTATGCCTATATGGGCTATGCCTCACCATGCGACCACATGTTACGAGAATGGGTAGGGACTCGGCCGACTAATTTGCAGAGTTCCATCGTGGTCGATCCTGTGGATGTGGGCGGAGGTCTTTCATAGCCTCGGGTTTTATGACTTGGTTTTTCCCACTTGGCGCTTAAGAGTGGCCTTGACCTCTGCGGGTTTCTATCCGTAGGGTGGGCTAAACCTTAGCGAGGATGGGCTGCGGGTGGAATGATGCATTGTAAAGGCCTTGTCATGAGCTCTAGACCACTTACCCTCGGAGGAAGTGAGTGGCATCGATGGTTGCTAGACAAACCAGAGAAATCATGTCATGTGGGTAAAGTGTACAACCTCTGCAAAGTGTAAAACTATTCGAGTAGCCGTGTCCACGGTCATGGACGTGCTGGCAAAGCCTCTCACAGTTAGATGTTGGTTTTGTTTTCAAAAGGACTTGATAAACTGGTTTTGAATGTCTATCGAAATGGGTTTCGGCGGGGAGCCTTGTGACAGGAGGGTATCCTTCACCACTTGTTGATGAATGTTATCCAACTGAAAACTGAAATTTAGAAAATGAATTTTAATTATTGTTATCTACCTTGGAACTTAGTACTTGTATTTGAAATAAACTTGGCTTTATGCAAATCAACCATATTAAGCCTTCCTTTGAGATATCCATTTATGCATGTCATTCTGTTATTTGACGGGTGTAACTTGCGAGCACGGTTGTTGTGCTCACTCTTGCTTGATTTTTATTGAGCAGGAAAAGAAGGCTTGAGGAGGTCTTCGCAGTGGACCTAGAGGTCCTGGCCGTCTAGGATGCGCCCTCTAGCCGATTGCCTGTGGTGTATCGGGTGGTCTACTTATTTATCTTCTGCTGTGTCTTGGTTACCGGCTTGTAAGCCTCCCTTGTAAACAACTTTGTTGATATTAATAAAGTCCCCTGCTGATGTATGTTACCACTTTTGTATGTTGTGAGAGCTAATTTTGTTGATCCTTGGGACTAGCTCGGTTCACCTGAGAGAACCATGAGGCGATCTCGCTTCCCCACGACCACCCTCGGTGCAGTGGTGGGAGGTCTATAGGGTGATCCTAGCCCTCCACGACTCACCCTCAGGGCCTAGTCGTGGGAGGTCTTTGGGTCACCTCTGGTTCCACAACCTCCTCAGTTTGGTCTCTCGACCACCCCTAGGTCGAGTCGTGGCACATAGGGTCATCTTGTGGCTGTCTCGAGCTCACCTTGGGACTTTCGGTGGTCTTGAAGGACCTTCCGAAGGTCTTAGAGGACCTCTAGGTGGTCTCGAGGACTCTCGGGTGAAACCGGGTCAGGCGTTACAAGAAGTCTAATGTTATGAATATTGTGTGTATATTCAAGAGGGCCCAATGGGCAATATATAGGAGTACAAAGGGGTTGCCATGTGCAGGATAAGGAAAT